>OX359248.1:5709707-6162556 GCA_947179485.1 Allacma fusca
TAAATGATCTGAGAAGTGTCTTATTGAGATTCAGAAAATACTTTATTCAATCCTGTCCTTTGTTGTTTCCGGTGTTTGTGGAGTGGGAAACTTGGAAAAATGTGATTATTTATTCATTAAAATTAACTATTTTTATTCGTATTCCTCATAGATACATATATAGTATGTGCTTCGTAATTGAAACGAGACATGACTCCAATTTAACTAAAAATGAATTTCCAATTAAACCGTTATTTATCGTATGTGCCTCTATAACGTCGTTCCCTTATAACGTCACTTTTTGGGAGATTTATCGATGTCGTTATAAAGAGAGTCAACTGTATTGAGTTTTGCTCTATGATGTACTTAAGTACAACCAGGGTTACTCAAATGAAAATGTCATGGGTTTTAAGCCTACCCACCTTGCTCTATGATGTACATATGTACGACATTAATAATAAGCCACCCTAGCAAATATCGTCACATTTTATTGAACAGAAATCCCTCTAATATGTGCACAAATGCACCTCAATGAATCCCTCCAGCATGGCTTGTTTATCTCTGATTTGCATATGTGCAGTCTGCATAGCTAGCCCCCCACATAAATATTGTCACATTTTATTCTAAGGTAATCCCTCCAACATGAACACCAATGTTTTCCTCCTCAATGAATAACTCCAGCATAGCTTGTTTATCTCCGATGTGCATATGTATAACCTCCATAGCAAGCCCCCCACACAAATGTTAAAACTGTTAAAATTTCTCGATAGGTAATCCCTCCAAATTTATATTTGTGTTTTCCTCCCCAATGAATTCTTGACGGGATGAAATTTGAAGACAATTTAATGATATTTTTACGGGGACAAAATATGTAGGTTGTACGTATGTACGCTAGAGGGAAAACTTGGTATGCTGGAATGATTCATTGGGGAGGAACGCATTGGTATCCATGCATGAGGGATTACCTTTGGAGAAAATTTGAATATATTTGTATGGGGGGCTAAATATGGATATTGTACACAGGTTTAGGAAATCAAAAATACTGATTTGAAATTTTCGGCTTTATGCCTGTCTAAATTGCCCTGGCATTTTCGGCATTTTCATTTGATGGTATTTTGGGCATGTATGGCACGTTGGTTTTTTGGGTATATTCAGCCTAAGGCAGGCATTTTTGTTATGTTAGCGAGAATTGCTTGAAGAACCCATGACATTTTCATTTGAGTAACCCTGGTTGTACTTAAGTACATCATAGAGCAAAACTCAATAGTCTAGTTTATGCGTATGCATAAGTGATTAAATATGGAGTGAATATATCATATCGAGTACATACATACGGATGCGCCACAATGGAGGGATTACTTTTTGAGGAATTTTGTTGAAGGGTACATAAATGTGCACGTAAAAACTTGAATTTCCTTGAAATAGTGAAAATCAAAATTTCATTGACTTTTGAAAATTGAAAATCCTTATGGGATTTAACATTGAAAATTTTTGAAAAGACAGGTACCCCACCTGTGGTATCGTTTCAAATTTTGAAACTTTGGTGACGTGTCCTAGGAGAACGGGGCAAAATGCACTCGAGTTACATGAGTTTTGTAACATACTAGGTCAGTACTAAAACATGTGATATGTTTTGTTTGAATCGGCTTGTACCATCCCAAAATCTTACCTTGTTAGTGTTTTGCCCCTCAAAATATATTTGCCCATGTGATACAGACAACGTCCCAGATGTCAGTTATTTCGTTTGAAATTCTAATTTGTATTTGAATAGAAGATTGACTTCAAAACTTAAATAAATCTAAACTGATCGTACAGATCGTACATGTAAAAATACAGAATCTATAGATTAAAATTTCTACATTTTCAGCGAGAAAAATATCGAATAAAAAATAGATTTATGTCAAATATTATTTTTTAAGGCAGCACTTCAAAATAGTGGCATATATAACTGATATATACAAATATAACATTTATATTTTTTTTGCTGATTCATAAGACGGAAGAATCGAAGATCATGGAAGTCCAACACCAGGAAACCTCGAGTTAACAACAGTCGACATCTACATTTACGTTTATGATCCCTCCAGCTCCATCGTCTACATGCAGTAGTGTATTTTTGCTCACAACTTTGTCGGGATCGGAAAGCGCAGCACCGAGTGTGTATGGTGACCAGGGGACAGGTGTCCATGTTAAAGTAATGGCCGAAGCGATGGATGTTACCCCAATCGGTCGGCTACCTGACAAAAATGTGGTTCAGTTGTACACGAGAGTGAAAACTACAGCGAAAAAGAAATTGCAACCTCTGCTGACCAACCAATATGTTGATCTCAGTCCCGTTGCTGGGAAATCCTATCGTACTGACTCCATAACACACGACAGAAAATGTCATTCATGTGAACTCCTCCTAGCGAAGGCACCTGCTAAATTTCAAATGGCAGTAACGAAACAAGAAAAATGCAAAATCCTCACTTCTCTACCCGTGTCTGTCAAGGTGGCGGAGCTTGTGGAATTAGTTAACTGCACTCCTTATATGGCTAAAAAGTCGAAAGAACTCTTGAAGAAACATGGACCCTGGAGTGCCCCTCCTCGACCAGTGCATACATCAATTTCAGAAGAAATCATAGCCTTGGTGAGACATTTTTATATGGACAACGAGAACAGTTGAGTAAATCCTGACATGAGAAGGATTATCCGTGTGGTGTCAACAACGGGTGGTGAGGCAACATTTGAGCCAGTCAGACAAATACTTGTCACGCTTAAGGACCGTTACTCTAAATTCGCCACTCTGCGACCAAAACAATGTGTTTGGACAGGGCTTCGGGATCTTCCCAACAAATTTACTTGTGAAATTAAGCCACATTTCAAATTAATAATGCAAGCATGTGGGTTAGATTTTTCGAATCAAATTAGACAAAAACTTGGAGATATATTTTGCGATCCAAATTCTGGAAAGTGCATGTTAGGATATTGTGATATTGTGCCCGGGCGAAGACATGACGGATTACTTCCTGCAAAATTTTGACATAGATGCAGACACCATGCAGTTTAAGTACTGGAGTAAAGACGCGTCTTCATATGGTGTACAATTACACACGAAAGAAGTTGCTCGACAGGATTTTGTAGAGAATTTGCGAACATTATTCCGAAATTTGCGAGGCACCATTATCAAATGAAGATGCAACAAAAATACACCAGAAATTTGAAAGAGCACCTTGTAAATCACCCTTCACAAGCGATTGTAACCGTTGACTACGCCATGAGTTACTCATGTGTGGTTCAAGACTCTCCGCAGGCATTCCATTGGAACAATATAAACGTAACACTACTTCCAATTTGTGTTGAGTATATAAACCCAACTGTATTCCTGAATGCGAAGAGAAACTGTCATCGTCAAGTTCATTCCACTATTATTTCAAGATTTGTCGTTCATTCAACGTATAATTTACGTCTCAGACGGAACAACCACTCAATTCAAAAACACTAAAAATATTGTGAATCTTCTTCATCATAAATCCGATTTTAATCTCGAAGCTGAGTGGCATTACACTGCAACCTCACATGGGAAATCAGAGTGTGATGGCATCGGAACAATCGTGAAGCGCTCAGCACGGAAAATAAGCTTGTGTTTTGATGAACGTCCCGGAATGCCCGGGACAGTCCCGGAATGACACTCCTTGTCCCGTGTCCCGGAAGAGTGCATTTAGGGACACGTAAATGTCCCGGAAGAGTGCATTTCGGGACACGTAAATGTCCCGGAAGAGTGCATTTCGGGACACGTAAATATCCCGGAAGAGTGCATTTCGGGACACGTAAATGTCCCGGAAAAGTGCATTTCGGGACACGTAAATGTCCCGGAAATTTCAAGCTGAAACAGTTTTAGAAATCATTAGAGTTTTTAAGAGAAAAATAAACTATTTCCTTCTACATGATTCAAACGAACGCATCATGTGCCATCTACATACACATAATAACAACATAAAAATGCGATTAAAAACAATAAAGTCGTTTAAGCAGCAGGAAACCGTTAGCCTTTTCTCCGTATATTGCAGTAGCTGAGATTGCCTTTGCCGACAAATTATAATGAGCTTTGTAAACAATAATTGAATTAGTTATAATGTATTTGTAATAAACTAGTCTAAATTGCATTCTCACGTATGTTTGGCATACTATAATAAATTGGGTTGTCCGTTCTTCCTTGACAATCATGTCACGTTTTAGTTTTCGTGAAAGAAGAGGATGTGAGTCTTTTGATTTGATGTGTTATTGAGTAATCACACATTTCATTCAAAATTAATTAACAATTAGATATACATGTTAATGAGTTATGTACTCATTTTTAACACGTTGTTAAACAATAAAATCTAAAGTCTTTTTATTTTGAATAAAACTCCACCGAAGAAATCAATAACAAGGTCTGCGTTTTACCATTCTAAATGGGAAGAGGATGACAAAACCAAAAATTGTTTACGTCGAACTGGCGAGGATGAGCATATTGTCAAGTGTTTGTGTAAAAAAACTTTCTCTGTGAAGTTGAAGGATTTTAGTCTTACAAGGAAACTTCCAAACAAAACACTAGTGAAAGGAGCTACTGAAACTAAAAAAGTGCTGAATGTTTTTTAAATCAAAACAACTGGTGACGATTTGCAAGTTATTAAAAAGAATAAAATGTATGTTACGTTCAGCACGGTCACAGTTACAATAGTTTCGATTGCCGCGCCGACTATTTCTTGTTGTTTTCTCAGATTTATGTACAGGGTCGTTCGTACATCCTTGGACAGTGACGTCATGCTTCATAACTTTTAGCGCGACTACAGGACATTTTATATATTTTGAAATGTTGTTAGCAATAACATGTACAACGTGTGTAGAGAGTTTCATTGCGCTTCTCCGAAAACTTTACCCGCTAATACCCTCCAAAGTTGAGAGGTCTATAATATACGTTTCCGGCGAGCGCTTGACCTGATGTCATGGCAGGGGTCACTTATAATTTTATAATTTCGTGTTTTTTCATAGTACAGTGACAGCTAGGTTTATTTTCGTAAAAACTAGAGGGTTGGCTCTGCCATGACAGCTTCCAGAGCCAAACAAAGATAACCTGCGGAAAAGCCCGAAATTCGTTTTTTTCTGCAAGTGGGCTTAGTGACCTCCAGGGTAAATTCATTGCGTCAAATTGAAATCTCCTAGAACCCTGAGATTCGTGTGTGTACTTTGAATGGAATAATTCGCATGGATATTGTTGTAAGAACCAAAAAGATGATTCATATTCGAAGGTCATACGGAATTCATACATGGATCATCTCCCGGGCATTTTGTAGGATCCCTGCAGGAATAAAATATATATTGTGTGCGGAAATCGAAGAAGGTATATTCGCCAGTGGTTGGAACTCTGGCCTACTAATATAATAAAACAAGCAAATTCACGCCCGGGTAACTACCGGAAGGGGCTTTCTGCTTCGATTAAAAGTGCCCTTTAAAGTTCACGCCAGTGCAGCCCACTATATTTACTGTGTCTCAAGCCATTTACCCCAAGGAAATTTTGGTTAGCGCCATGATTTTGATACCGCAAGTTTTAATGGACGTGATAACAGAGAAGACTCATAGATTGCCCAATATACCCGGGCATAAATAGGCAATCTGAAGAGTGAGACTATTATGATGAAAGTAAGTGAGGCTCACTTATCCATGAAGTCATCTGGAATATCAACACTTGCATATTTTTAATTTCGGGATAGGGAAATAATTCTTGTACCAACTAGGGTCTCGCCTAGCGCCGGACTCCGGAAACGCCCCCGAGAAGAGGGTCTTACGTTATGCCCTGTAGATTTTAACCGAACCCGAGAAACCCGATAAAACTTCGAGGGCATAGCAAAGGATATATGAGGAGCACAAAATAATTTTAATTCTGAATTTAGGCGCCTTCTTAGTTACACAAATTAAATTTAAAAATCGGTCCAAGGATGTACGAACGACCCTGTAGTCTTTAAAATTTAGATGCGGGAGCACTAAATCAACAGCAATTGTTAAAAACGATCTGGAACCTGCAGCTCAACAAATGTTAGTAAACAATTTAAATTCTTCTCCCTATTTCGGCGTTCTTCAGATGCTTTTAACAAAGGTAATACATATTTAGCATATTTAAATATTAATTATTACTAATTTCATAATTAATAATTTTATTAATTGTTTAATAAAGTTAACCACGTAAGCCAAAGAATGGAATCTATTATTAATTATTACAATTTTTGAATCATTCTAAAAGCGCATACAAATCCTTCCTATATCAGTACTTCCACGGAAGTTTATGCTATTATGAAATCTCTTCTGGAAAGTTGTGTAAACCGATACAACGATAAATCTTACGGAAGTAGCGCTAATGAAATTCTAAAAGATTGACCCCCGGAGCAACAGAGTATATAGCTTTAAACAGGAAGCTTTGAATTTTTTGAAAGCATTGGATACCTATTTACGCAGATATTTTGATTTCAGTGACAATAATAATTTTTTTGAAAATGAAAATACTAAATTTGAAATTAAAGGAATTCTCAGTATCCATAACTTTTATACTAAATCTTGCAGGTGCACTCGGTATTAAATTAAATGATTAATTTTGCTCGTCGAAGTTGAAGTTTTTGGTTGTGATTAGATCGGTCGGTGCAAAGTGGGGAGTTTTTTAAGAAAGAACAATGTCCTGAACTATTCAATTTTGTATCGTTCGTGCTGTCACTTCCCTTTAGCAACGCGTTTATCTTAAGTCTTACTATATGAATTTGCTGAACCTTGACGTACTAAACTTTCACTCTGTAGCTGCTCGCATTGTTACAAGTTGTACTACAAATATAAAACTGTTCTTCGGTCTTCCAGATGAACGATCAGCAATAATTTTAAATAAATTAAAATACCAGAAAACACTTGCGGGCCTCCGCGGGAACCCAAAAGCTGGGTTGGGCCGTCTCAACTGAAACCTGGCGGGCTGCGGTTTGGTGTGGGCCACAAAACATATTGTCGGGACGGGGGCTGATGTTTAAGGAATTGATTTGCGGGTCGAGCGGGTCCTGCGGGCCACGCCTTTACTTCACTCAGCATTACATCTTAACCTGATCATTTACTAATATATTCAATAACTTGGTATGCCACATTCCATATTGGTTTAAAAGTAATATTCGTCATGTCTATTAACAAATAACTACAAAATAAAAATCATTGTTAAATAAAATAATTCCATATTCTTTGGTTGAAACAGTGGTATCGATTACTGTTCCTACAATGCTGCATTGCACCTCTCAACACTGGCTATGTCGACACACTGGATACCACCTAAGCATTTATCCACGTTAAACTATCTCTCTTTTACATGCGTTCACTTACATTCCTTTACTACCTTTACATTGGCGTCTGTAAACTCCTTTGTATTACTTATACATTACAAGAGTAATAGATCCACAAGATAAAGTTGTATTTTCATGCAACTTGTAACCTTCAAATATACTATTCAATTCCAGAATGATACCTTAGTTCATAGACTACCATTACAATTACTTCACTTAAATTTTCCTTGTTTAGTGATTTTGCTGAAAATACGAATAATTAAAGACAGAAATTATAAATACAATAGAACAACGTTAATTACGAACGATTTCGTAATTCATATGCAGCTTGCAGTGTGTACATCAAGTATACACAACACGGTAGTAAACCAGTTTTTTTCTTTATCAAATCAGATTCACGTGTGAAGCGGAAGAATGAAACCAATAAGTATAAATCCCAGTAATGAATTTAAAGCAAAACAAGGTAGTTTTAAATCACATGCTACTAGGTATTTCCTGTTCGGCGTAACAGAAAACCAGATCGAAACTATGTCGAAAAGATTTATTTAACATTCAGACTCGTTTAAGTTATATTGAATAATTCCCATGTTTAATGTGTTTTCATATTAAATTCCCAGCTATTCTCTTTAAAATAGCAATATTGTTATTACGGTGTGAGACCATGAGAACGGCGTGTGGTGAAACTGTTTCAATGTTTTTCTACTGTCTTTATTTAGTTAATTGTAAATAAATAATATTTTGTAAGCAACAGAGTATTTATCCAAGCCATTTCCTCAAGAATGACGTGATTAGATCAATAATAAGACACGCAGAACTGATGTTAGTTTTACAAAATTGTAGTCAAAATTCAGTGTAATATAAACCTGGGCAAATGACAATGCGTACGTGTTGTAAATATGACATAATATACGCGCTTCTTAAGCTTTACATAAATGTACCTTTGAATTGAATTTATTTCATTTTCAATGGTTTTAGGTGGCGAAAATATCATCATCAGCAATCACAGCCTGCATTGTCACATTGTGTATGATTCGATCATTTACGTCACTTAAAATAAACGTTTCATCTGATTTTGGAATAGCCAGTATATTTCGTTTATCCTAACACTTTAAAACATCTAACTTGCATTAGGAATGGGATTGTTCTGGTGCGGACCTGAAATTTTGCTCCGTTCTGGTCTGTTCCATGGTCTGTTCCGGACTGTTCCCTGGTTACGAAAGGACTAAATGTATCTGATCCATGAACCTTGATAGACCAATTAAACCTGGTCCAGCTCAAAGAACAGACCAGAATGTTTGGTCCTTTGTTTGGCCCAGACCATTTGGAACGTTCCAACATACATTTCAAATGGTCGGACCAGATTCAATATTCGATAGATGACAATTTAAGTATTTCCAATTCCCGCGAATAGAGTAGCATTGCTAGATTGTACAGCATGATTCGAGCGAGAGGCGATACAATACATGCTGGATAAAAAAAATCCTCGCTACGCGATAATTCGAGGCTTTGCGTGCGGTGGCGTCAGCCACGGCCGTCGAAGCAGGATAAATTTTTGTTTTTGTTTTCGAAATTTCAGATTTTTTTTTCGAAAAAACTGTAGGGCCGATTTCAAACACGTATACAGTAACCATTACGTTTTACATACGCAATATTCACAAAAAGTTTCATTGAAATCGATTCAGTAGTTTTAGAGATAACAGTCATTTGACATAAAGTCCAAAATTTCAAGAATTGTTTTCGAAAAAACTATCAGGCCGATTTCAACGACATAAACAGTAGCCATTGCTATTTACATAAGCAATATTCACAAAACGTTTCATTGAAATCGATTAAGTAGTTTTAGAGATCATTTGACATAAATTCCAAAATTTCAAGAATTTTTTTCAAAAACACTATCCGGCGGATTTCAACCAAATACAAACTCAACCTTACTTTTGATACAAGTAATGTCCATAACAAAATTCATTGAACTCGGTTCAGTAGTTTTTGCGTAATCGTGCGGAAGGACAACGGACGTACGGACACGGTTTTTTTACTTGGGGGCTGACGCCACCCTAACAAAGGAGAATTCTCATTCAACATGCCGTGGAGAACATTCTTGCCTCCTGAATCATTCAATGTGCCCACGTAACGTTGATAATTAGTAATGGTTAGTAAGGAAGACATTTGTAAAAATTTCTGTTGTAAAAATAATAGGAAATATTTAAAAAACACGATTTCTACTTATACGTTTTAGTGAAAGAATCGTTTATTATTTAAAAATCATATCCGGGATCGTCATGGACTATGAGTTGAATATACAATTGTATCGTTCCGGTGAGTCAAAGAAAACTAAAACTAGCAATTAATTGGGTTCTTGCTCACACGAGAATTATGGTAAACAAAGCTTTGCGCTAACATCCCTTTAAAGTTTTTTTACGCAACTCATGTGTCGTTAGTAAAGAAGTGAAAACCTTAAAAGAGACAAGAAAATTGTTTTAAAAGGAAAGGAAAGACTATATCTAATCTAGGAAATACAAGGATTAACGCATTACTTGTTTTTTTGGTGGTTGTATCTATTGGTTGGACTTATTTGCAAACCCGGGTCAAGAATTTCTCCCCAGGTTACAACACAATGTATTTAACTAATCGCTTGATCAATTTATTACCGACATTTCATTGTTATTAAATCTTGCTGTTGTATCACTGTATGGTGCTCCGACCTTAGTGTATGAACAACGTGCTGTTCAAATATGATTTTTTATAATTGTATTATAATTTATACTTCTCAGTTGTACCGTAATAATGTAACTGAAGTCTCCAACACTGGACGCACTGATTATTTAAAATAGGAAAAATGAAAGGAATTCGTATTAGCGCAACACGTTTCACGTGCTACAGTCACTAAAATTCATGGTCCATACAAATCCATCCTTATTGCCTAATGATATTTTTAAGTGATATAAAGATCTAACGTGGATTTTAAGGTTTGTAATTAAAAAATTGTGAGCAAATAACTTCAGCAATATACAGTATTTGAGAATTTATCTGGCGTAAATATAAAGTGTTGAAAAATAAGTACTTTCAATTCCATTTGATAGGAATCCCACACTTACGCGTACAAAGTTCAGTCACTGAAGTTCTCCTCTCCTCAAATTCTTAAGGTCTGGAAAATTAGAAAGTACATTAAGTTTGATTGATAGAGCTTAGTGACCTTTCGGTTTCGATTTGACAAAATAATCAGGTTGCAATTGTAATGAATGGAGATAGAATTGAATTCCATAACTAATCTACTATCCAGCGAATGCTCTGCACATATGAACAGAGCATTCGCTGTAGGTTTGAATATTGAATATCAACACAGACTGAGAGACACGACGTTCTGGATTTAATAGGAAATTGGGCAGTCTAAAATTGCTTAATATTTTACGTGGTCGGATATACAGTGAATTTCCCATATAGTGGTTTCCTCTTAGATGGCATTCCCTCTTTAATGGCATCAAAAAACCCTCCCTAGAGGTTTGCAATGTTAAAGGTATACAGTATAGTGGCACCCGCTATAATGGTATTCCCTCTATAATGGCACTATTATGTGTTACGGTGGCTCAGACAATGCAAAATTATAATGGCAGTCTGTTGGCATAAAATTAGCTAGATAATGGCTACAAAAGTATAACATGATGTTATAAAACGTGCGGGCGGTTAATAATGCTTATGTCGGTTGGTTCAATTTTAATTTCAAATGTTAATACCGTTTGATTATTATTGTGGTTTATTGACGTCCTGGTATGATTAGCTGGATTTACGGCATATGATCCGTGACTTAAGTTAAAACGAACAGTTATAACACAAATCATTGACATTTTTGCCTTGGCTCACTTCTAATAAGTTTCAATTCGTGCTGGTTTTTTTTAAAAATAAATTGAATTATTATATTGAAGATTTAAAATGACATTAAACAGACAGTCAAGAAAAACCTCATTGCAAAAAAGAGTACTCAGTGGAAGTAATTGCCATTGCCATAATTCCAGGATTTTGGTTTCTGGAATGGTGACATTGCAGTCGAAAAGTTTGTTACGACTAATATTATTAATAGTATGAGGAAACCTAAAGTTACTGAACATCTTAAACTCAATAAAGCTTAGCATACCTCATAATTTTGAGTATTCTGTAAAAATAAATAAATTTATAAATGCATTTAGTTACAGTTATTGTCTAAAAACATTAATAGTATATAGTTAACCATTGTACCATATAGTGGCATCCCTATATAGTGGCAGGAATTTGTCACTCCCTTGGAAACCACTATATAGGAAATTCACTGTATTCCCTAGGGAGATATTCCCTCCTGAGACAACCCCTCTGATATAATCCCTCCACAAATGGAGATAACCCCGCTGTCTGAAAAAACAGAAGTATTTTTCCATGGCAACGGTATGTAGTCAATAAATAAAATCAACGCTGGATTAAAATATTTGATCCGATTATAAACTACAGTGACAATCGCAAATAGCAGTAACTTTTAATTAGGTTCAGGGGTTAGGTTTACGGTCAAGTTTACATTTCGGGAGTAATCAAACGGGAATGGAAATCAAAACATTTGCAATTAACAGCGATGTATTTGTACATAAAATGCTATCAAGATCACAAACAATTATTTTTAAAGTATTCGTATAAAAACATTGAAACATGATTGATGAGTCAGTCAATAGTAGAACTCTCACTCCTGAAGGAAGTCCTGAATTCATTTTTAACTATAGTGCATTGCAATTGATTTACTTAACCAAGTCAATGTAATTGGCGAAACAGGAATACCCGTAGTTTCTTATTGCCTTTGTTATAATTTGGATGCAACGAATTAAGAATCACAGTTGTTATAGCAACTGCAATCTAAGTTGCAGTGACTTATGCTGTCGTACAACCAACTAGAGCATCACCCCGTGGGATATTTTAGGCCCGTGCCCGCCCTTGGCTCGTAACGTTTTACCCGTACCCGCCCGGCCCGAAATTAATGTCTATCGAAAAAGCCCGGCCCGGCCCGCAAAATTAAAAAAAGCCCGTAGCCCGCCCTGAAAAACTGTATTTTAAAATATTGGTGTTCTTGACGGTTACATACAGTCGTTAAACTATCTTGTTTATTAAGAAGGCAATACAAAAGCTTATGCTGCTATTTCGGCTTTGGTAAGCACTTCTGGTGGCGTTCTTGAATTTATCACAATGTTAACTTCTGGATTCTTATTACAAATACTTAAACTACTAGCAGGATTCATCTTATAGACTAAATGGAATTTTCCACAGTAATGAAGAGCGAAATGAAACTTACTAAATAACAAAGGCAGGTATGCAAGAAAACTTTTCTTGCATACCTGCCTTTGTTATTTAGTAACAGTCGTACAGACGGGCACGGGCCTAAAATATCCCACGGGGTGATGCTCTATCGTACACCAAGCCTTAGTTTGTTTGAAAGCTAAAATTGCAAACGTCTGAAATTCGTTCAAGTCATTCAAGTCTATGTACATTCACAACCGCTGCTCCTGCATTCACAACTAATGGAATTTCTCACGGGCTTTTACGGGCTTTCACGGTCTTTTTTAACCGCGATGAAAAGACCGTACCCGCCCGTAACCCGTCAAACGTAATAATTTTTACCCGTACCCGCCGGAGCCCGTGCGGGCTGGGCTTTTTGCGGGCTTACCCGTAAATTTTAACCGCCCGAGATGCTCTACAACCAACCTACGCGACCGAGGGATAATTTCCAACGGCAGCACAGAATACATCTGGAGGGATTATCACCGGAGGGATTATCACCGGAGGGATTATCACCGGAGGGATTATCACCGGAGGGATTATCACCGGAGGGATTATCACCGGAGGGATTATCACCGGAGGGATTATCACCGGAGGGATTATCACTGGAGGGATTATCACCGGAGGGATTATCACCGGAGGGATTATCACCGAAGGGATTATCACCGAAGGAAATATCACCGGAGGGATTATCACCGAAGGGATTATCACCGGAGGGATTATGTACGACGGGGAAATGTCCGAGGGCTTATCTCCATACTCCATATTTTATGCTCTATTGAGCTTCCAGTAGATAGGCAGCAGGTGGTATATAGCGGAGAAGCACAGCGAACTGAAACTCAGTCGCAGAGGAGAGCTTTTTCAGCTCGCTCGCTGTGCTTCTCGGTTTGCTTGCTGTATATACCACCGACTTGCTTGGATATATAGTGAAAGTATACTACATAGCGCCTTGCTTTATAGTGAAATGTGCGCGAATATTCAATTTGAAGAGTTGAGCGCGCGAAGCATTGAATCTCAAAAAGTGGTCATTAATAATAAGGAGGATGTCTGACACATTTGTGGCACGTGTTCATCAAAAGTGGTTCTAAGGTTCACATACTGACCACTATTGGTAACAAATGGTTTCTTGGTTACCGGTTGACAAATATTGATCACTGCTGGTTTCTTGACCTCAGACTGACCAATATTGGTCACAGATTGACCAATATTATTTATTTGATTTCCCCAGTTTGTAGCAAAATCGTTTTAATTTTTTTGCAGTCGTGGGGGCCATGCACATCATGCAAAATTGGAATATTTTGTGGTTCTTGAATTTAGCAGTTAGTTATTAGTAGTATATATTGATGGGGGAACGCGAGGTGATTTATCGATTTATTGATCGATCATCGCGTTCCCCCAGTGTTAATTACTGCAGGTGAGAGGGGGAAATTTGGGAGCTTTCCGGGACGGAAGTTTTGTTCCTAGGAAGGAACAAAACTTCCGTGAACGTTCTCGGGATACCAAAGCTCGTTTTTAAGCTTTCCCTGTTTCTCAATGGGGCTTGTGCTGAGAAGTCGCTGCATGTATGCCATCCATGGGTAATAGTTTGATGTGTCTTGAATAAGTTGTCCATTAATGTACAGCTCGAGATTCGAGCACATGCACTGAAAAAAGAGATTGCACGGTGCAACCTTGTTGGCTGGTATGCACGCAGCCCCATCCCGCTGAACCACTCGACATGTCAACGTGAGGAAACAGTCCGAGGGGTCTAGGTATCCGTTCCAGTGCTCGGCACGGGTATGGGTAATACTCGGGTAAACGGGTATGGGTACGGGTATGGGTACTACCCGGGTACGGATTTTGTGTACCCGAACAATTCCGGGTACTACCCGGGTACACTTTGGTCGGCTCAAAATTTCGGGTACGGATACGAGTATGGGTACGGGTACAAGGATTTCAAAATGGGTATATACCCACCGGGTACGGGTATAATGGTGTCATTTACCCGTACCCGCGACCATTGTACCCGAGTATTTGGATATGTTGAGATTTGAGACATTTTGATGAATTTTATGAAAATAATGGAACTTCCGTTGGAAATTTCTGTCAGTATTTTTAGTAATTCTGAATGCATATAGCTTATTGTTAATACCCTTTTAACCTTACAACATGCAGTAACTGTATTTCAGACTGTGTTGCTAAAATATGTATTTATATCTATATATATTTTTATGAAAACAGGTTTTAGGAAGAATAATTAATAAACAGACGAGGAATAATATCAAAATAGAAGTGGAGAACAGGATTCAACGAAATTTTATACAATACGTCTTCATAATGTAGTAATTTGTTACTAATTGCATAAATAGTCTGATTGACACGTATGCACATGATACTTCATTAGCAACAATGAATACAATTTAAAAATTAGAGTTCCGATGAGTTGGATGGCAAGATATTTTTTGTAGTTGGTAGTTGATTAGGAAAAGGCGGATATTTGTAACAAGATATTAATGAGTTACATGTACTTAGAGCTACTGAGGTGAGAAAATTAATGTAAAAGACCGAATAAATCAAGAAGTGAAAAATCGAGTCGCCAAGTCCCAAGCCAAAAATGCATGTACATATATGGACTGGGTGCTATAAAATACTTCGCCCATCAGCCCATAAACAATCAAATGGGGATAATTTTACTTCTAATCAAAAACGCTTATAGTTTTCTACTCTTCAATAAAAATATATAATGTCAAATACCTCTCTAGCTAGTCAAAATTACCCACTCAGGTGTCATACATTATTACATATAACGTACTATGTATTACATTAAAACAAATCTGGATAAAGTACCCGGGTACGAGTACGGGTACGACACTGAGATACCCGAGTATGGGTACTATTTTCGAGTATTTTCGGGTACGGGTACAATACGGGTACAGGTACATAGATTGAAATAACAATTGCGGGTACGGGTACGAAAAATTTGTACCCGGATACTCGGGTATGGGTACGGGTATAGATACAAGTTATTGAAATACCCGCACTTCGGGTACGGATACGGGTACAGGTACCGATTTTTCGTACCCGTGCCGAGCACTGATCCGTTCGTATCGGTTACAATCTGAAACTCTAAAGGATTGTAGCCCTCCCGAACACTGACTACCGGATAGCACTGAATGTAATCACTGCTCAGCTGTGTGGTGATGTCGGTGGGGGCAGGTCGAACAAGGCTACCTGGCTCCGAACAGTCTGCTCCGACCCTTCATACACGGTCGGGTCAGCCTCGAAAACCGAATTCATATCCATCTTATTTCGTACAACGGCGTTTTCCGGTGCGTCTTTTCCGTCCACCAACTTGAACCCTCCCTGTTCGTCCAGATGAGCGCTTCGTTTGTTTCCTACGACGGCGTCGTCCACCTGTTTGCACACTTCGTCGTTTCCGTCCTCCTCCCACCTGTTCCTTCCGTTTTCTTGTTGCGCCAACACTTCGCAGGGGAATTAGGTAGGAGGAAGCTTCAGGATTGAGCCCGTTACTAACTGATTCCATTGATTCGATGCTTCGTCTTCCGAATCCGGATTGGTTCTGGTGACTGGGCTCTAAAGTGCAACCCTTATCATCGCACTTGACCTCTCTCATGGCTTCGGCCTGAAATGCAGGTTTACCGCGATGGGCGTGCCTCCAAAGTTCAATGTTGTGAGCGATTCGTCCACGAGGCAAAAGATACGCCGGCTGAGCCAGTACAGCCTTCTCCGGTAGTCCCTGAAGACACGGCTCGCATCATCCCTACGCCTGAGAAGAAGGCCAAAAAGAGTCCTCAATGCAAATGCTTGTGTTGCTGGCAGTACAGCGAGAAAAACAACACCATATTTGAGCCGGACTGGAAAACATTTGAGGATTTGGAAAATAGCGCTGAAAGTACGCAAAAGTCGGCGAGCGTCGGACAACCCGAACCCATCATCGAAGACTCTGTAGAAAAGCCCAGAGTGTCTGACAGGAAGTTAATAGAAAGAAAGCCGAGACAAGTGGGCAAGGGTCGTCAACGCCCGAAAAAACATGGCAGAAGAAAAGACAAGAAACGCTTACGTTAACCAGCGACTTGCAGGGGCATACTCGGGCTTATCGGGGTTTCTCCGTAACAGACCCGAATTCGCAAACAAGGATGAGGTGACTAGCACTTTGCAGATGCTTGATGCGTATTCTCTCCACAAGC
This sequence comes from Allacma fusca, assembly GCA_947179485.1. NCBI lineage: Eukaryota > Metazoa > Arthropoda > Collembola > Symphypleona > Sminthuridae > Allacma > Allacma fusca. The sequence goes on from OX359248.1 coordinate 5,726,485, forward strand.
CCATTCGTAAACGTTTTCCTCGTCGCAGAGTTATGGTCAACTTCCTTAACGAAATATTTGCAGCGGATTTGAAAGATTTGCAAAATGTTTCGTATCACAACAGGAGGTACAAGTATGTGCTTGTGGTGGTGGACGCATTATCCAAGAAGGCCTACTGCCGAATGTTAAAGGATAAGAGTGCGGACTCGGTGATTCCCGCATTTGAGAGCGTATTCGCTGAGGCGGGCACTCGCCCCGTGTACATTTTCTCTGACCAAGGTACAGAGTTTACCAATGCCCGCTTCAAAGAATTCCTCAAACAAAACCGAGTACAACTCTATCACGTAACTTCGGTTGTGAAATCAAGTCTCGTAGAAAGGCTAATTCGAACCCTTTTCACGAAAATACAGCGCTACCTCACTTACAATAAAACCAAGAAATATGAAGATGTACTACAAGCGTTTGTCGGAGCATACAACAACACCTTCCACAGAACCATTGGAAGAAAACCGAACGAGGTAACAGCCCGAAACAGCCACACGGTGTGGGAGTATATGTATAAAACGTTTCTCGAGGAAAAGAAACGTCCTAGGAGGGGGCCGAGGTTTAAAGTCAACGACCTTGTTCGGATTTCAAAAGCCAAGCTGCTCTTCAACAAGGGATACTCGGGAAATTGGGGACGCGAGCTGTTCAAGATAAAATATATACAGCCAACGTTTCCATCTACTTATAAATTAGTGGACACACAAGATGCGCCATTGAACAGCTCGTTTTACGAGCCGGAGCTGAACTTGGTGTCCCGCCCTCCACAACATATGTAACTTACTATATGCAATAAAAGAGTATTGAATCAATTGGAATTTTCAATGTTTTATTTATTTACACACAAACACAATACATTACATTAATGAAATGCGATAGTGCCCGAGCGGATAGCTCTTATTTATATTATTTTTGTCTGGGTATACTCGGTAAATATCCAAGCAGTTGAAACAAACTCTGTCCACGGAAATGTTGTACACCTTATGCTTGAAGCTCCGTATTGCGTTGATTTTGAACGACACCTGCTCCTTGTTGAGAATGACGGACTTGTAGCGCTCGCACGGAAACGTTTTCAGCTGGGCCTTGGGCAAGCCCTTGCACTTCCTATCTTCCTCTCCATCAAAGTAGAGCAGACTGTACTGCTTCCCCTTTAAAGTCACGGCTTCCTGGATGTCCAGAGATTCCACCTTCCACAAGCCAGCATTGCCCGCATTTTCCAATCGTAGGTTAGGAATGTCCGAATATTGCCGAAAGATTTCGTGGTTTGGGGGAATGCGAGAAAAATCAAAATGGTCTCGTGTTCTCACCATGTCCTTCCACAGAGTATTTTCTGGGTCTTTGACTATACAGACGCTACAGTCGGTGTCCGAGTATAAATTATTGACTGGGTCGCCGAACGTTTTTTTCAGTTTCTGGTAGTAGCCTTGATAAAAGAGGACCTTGGCCAGGTCCAAGCATATAAACCCACTCTGAATTGGGTTGTCCAGCACAACCTTCTTCGGACGAAGTAAAAACAAGCGTAGCTTGTTGGTGATGGGCGTGAAGTCTTGACAACGCGGAGAGCCGATTAATTTCTCAGCCTGCACAGATGATGTGCAGAATTTGACAATTGATTTGTTCTTGTTACTTTGAAGGCTCTTTCCAAATATTGCATTCGAAAACAGCTTAACAAGCGCCCTTTGGGACTCGGTTGTAGCACGTTTTCGTTGCTCAATGTTGAAAAGTATATAATCTCTAAAGTATGGTTCTTCGTTGAACTTGAATCCCGACACGACCTTTTTCAGAATCATGCCCATCTCCAAGTAGTACTTTAGGGCTTTATAATGAATCACATAGCCCTTTCGCTCGCCACAATGAAGCAGGAGTCTTGGTTTTGATATAAACGTATTCCCTGTTTTCAAATTTTGCATATCCTGCTGTTGCTCCACAGACAGTTCCGTAGCTTGAATTATGCATCGCTCGGGAGCCAAAGGAAGGTCAACGGTCTCATCCTGCAGTTCCTCAGGGTAACCCAAATCCACTTTCAAAATGTACCCCTTGTCCCCCGCATACGTTTTCCAATCGTTCCGATTTAATTCGTCCTCAGTTGCCCACTCGTAGTTTGATGCAGGGTATTTATCGGTCAATGCTGTTGCATACAATGAATTCAGATCAAAGTACAAAAGATGCGTTCGCTCCTTTTCAGGATTGTAACCCTTTGGCGAACGTTAGTTGTTGGCCGTGTTAATCTTTTGTGTACAAAAGCTAACTCCGCCTCTAATTCCGTCTTTGATCATTTTCAGCATGTTCATGTCCCGTATGTAGTCGATTTTCGCTTTTGTAAAGTACAAAAAGCATTGCCACGAGTACCCGCTGGTTGTGCATACATACGTAGTGTCTAACTTGTACGTTTCAAAGCATTGTATACGAAAGTTTTCAAATACAATGGCGAGCAAAAAAGGGTCAATCATTGTATATATTCTAGTAAACTGCGCAAAATCTTTGATTTTGAAATCCCGAACTAGCTGCTGAACATTCTGCCAGTCTTTATCGCTAAGGTCCTCAAGCGTAAGATCGTTATAGAACGATTCCCGCGAGGGTATTGGATGCCCCGACTTTAAAACCTGGTTTGAAGTTAAATACGAAAATGGATACTTTAGTTTTTCGGTAAGGAGATCGGATTTTATTTCGCCTGTCTCTGCAGGGAACATTAATTTCAGACCAAGATTCAGAAGCCCGAATGACCTTGCATTTTCTTTCTTTAACACGGACGCCAATTTGTCAAGGATTCCCGGCAGAAATTGATATGAGTCGATTAGTCGAATTTTAACTCTTCTGTTCCCGCAAAACCGCCGAGTATCGTCCCTATCGAACGACCGCTTTAAACTGGGAATGTACATGTTTTTAGCATTAATTTCCAACTGAATGATTTTTTCGCCTCCCCTATAACGTTTACATCCTTTGACTCGAAGAGCGGCGAGTCCAAATGTTGGAGCAGAAAGTGAATATCAAACTTGGATGAATTTTGAGCTACGCACACCAACTCGTTCTTTTATTTGATTTTCAGATTACAGCTCTGACACAATGCATGCAAGTACCGACCTGTCGGATGACAGTGGTGATAACACTTGACGACGGGCTTTTTCCGCTCTTCAATCGTATTAGGTGTTGTAAATGCACGCCCACAAAACGCGCAACTACTTGCACTCTTATGTCCGGCGAGCTCCTCACGTGTTGGCTGCGTAAAGTTATTTGTGTTACGAATTTCGTATAGAACATTTTGCGAATGATGAAATATCCTTTCGTAGAAATGAGGAATGGGGTTTGGCCCGTCATAATATTCAAACGCCTTTACTTCCAGACCTGCATTGCCCGTGTAAACCAGGCACAACGAATAACTAGCAGGCTTGTATTCACAAATCAATGTTGTTGACCCGCCTTTGCTAATATTTAGCGGGTCAGAGAAACACTCAAAATCGTAGTACAATACGAAAGGATAGGGAATAGACATTTCCATTCTTTGGAATTGAATACTTTTACCTTCCTTCGGAACCGTCTCCAAGACCATACTTAAACCACACTCGTGGTTAGAATACGCCTTTAAACTTGAAAATGATCGAAAACAAGTTTCACAGACCCATTGTTTGTTTTTACGACCATTGCTTAGAAACTTGTTTGGGTCCGTTACTAATACATAGTGACACAGCATATTTTCAATGGTCTTCTTTTCAATCAGGAATAGAGTAATCTTCTTTTCAAAACGGGTGTGACAAGTTCGTAAAACACATTGCTTGCCTTTGCGATACCCCAAAACGCTAATTCCCACCTTGTTATTTTCTTCGAAAATAGGAATATCAGTTTCAAATCGGGCTGGAAATGACATTCCGGTTGTATCGAGTCTGCAAAAATATTTCTCCCATATGGTGTATGCAAGTTTAGATACTTGTTTTCCGGTTCTTCCCCATTCCTCTTCTAGAAACAGCGCCGCAGCCACACAGTACATGAAGCACAAATTGTTTTTGTTTCTAAAATTAATATATCCCTTTCTACCAGTCATCGGCATGGGGAGGTAACCTCCCCCAGCCAAATCACGGATGAGGCGAATTTCGCCGAGTTTTATTTCAAAAGACTCGACATTTACAATAGTCCAACCCGATCCATTTTCCATAAATGCGTTTTTCTTGGTCACGATATCAGATGCTGATTTAAGCAAAATATAACCAATTTGCTGCTTGTTTTGCAGTTCGTAATGACTTGATTTAAAGTAAATAATACTTGTTTTTAATGATCGATTCATATCATCATCCTGAATTTCCTTTTGCATTCGGATTCCCATTCCAATTTCTATTTTTGAATGATGATGAATATCAAACAGCTGCTCCATAAACTTGACCACAACTGGCTTTAGCAATGTAAACACGTTTTCAATATCTCCAGAAACAATTTCTTTATTGTACTTGTACATTAGTACAATTCCACCATGGCTTCTAGAAAGCTCGTGAAAATTACTTTGATCAAGCATGGCGCCTGCATCAACATGCCCTCGACGAGCCGAAGGGCTTGTGCAAACATGATTTTGCAGATTATTACAGTAGCCATCACAATCCATACAAAAATGCTGAGATTCTACATGAGATTTGAAAGCAGACTTTGCACGACAGTAGAACGGACATCGGAACTGAGGACATCTGTAAATCTAAAACAATATATATCCCTGTACAATACTGTTGCATTACGTTAAAATAATTACTTACCGTATGAATTGAACCAGTTTTTAAAGCCAGTGGCTTGGAAAAAGTTTCCCCGTTATCCATGCAAATCCAGATTGGAGGGGAGAGTGTGTACTCTCCTCGACGCTCGGAGTTTAAAGTAATACTTGAGCAGCAGGTCCGAGTTTTAGCAGGGCTATTACTCCCAGGCAAATGCAGACAGCTAAAGAATGAGTCATGATTAGAGGGGTTTAAAACGTTAGTCTAAGTTAATTTACTTCTTACCATTCCAGTCAGGTACTTCTCCCTGTCCAACTCTTCCGCTGATTATAGCCTTTATAAATGCATCCACTGCTCGAACCAAAAGCTCTGACATGGCCATATCCCGAGATGGGCTTGCCTCACTGCTTTTGTTACCGATCATGTTGATGAATTTGAAATAATTTTCAGAGGATTTGATCAAGTCTGGGAGAACGTTTTCGACCTTACACCGACACCGGATTGGGATCGATATGCGGCTGGGTTGAGACTGGAAAGGTTGGTTATACCCACCCTGGATCCTGCCAGCATTCCAGCTCTGTCGAACGACGGTAGGTCCATCAGCTGCCTTACATCAGCTGCCGAGCAGGCGTTCAACCTAATGAGCAACAATTATTTCCAAGCTCCGGCCGTCGTTATCAGCCTTCAAACCCAATTCCAGCCGGCTTATCATCAGTCGGAGTTAAATCTCCGCTTGCAAAATATTCGAAGATTTGAGTTCGTAGGATGTACTCGAAAGGTTGCAGGAAAGATACCTAAAACTCCAGATGTATTTTATGACATTATGACACACTCGGAAAGAATGAGTCTTCTGCTTCGAATGGTAAATTTTAAAAGGTTTTAGCTTATAAGGTAAATATGTATGGACGAAATATCAATACACTAAAACAAACTATTTTCCAGTGGTAAATGTGAGAACCACCTTGGGAAGGACCAAAGATATTGCATTCTCACCCACCAACAAGAAGTTGACTGATCTCGAGGCGCTGATAATCGAATTGGCTGAAGGCGCGAAAAGGTCCATTCCGTTCAACCGGGTGGTCTATAACGGCTTTAGTCATCCCGAATATCTGGGGCCCTTTAATCCTTACTGCACAAATGATGTGCTGAGTTATTTACCCGAATCGGACGAGGGCGTGAACTCACCTTGTTTGGTAACTCTCCAATCACGGATGGTGACACTGCTCTACGTGAATTATTTGAGTAAGTAGCTACAAATTATTTGGAAAAACTTCATTAGACTGACGCCCGGGATTTATTCAGAACTTGCAGAATACGACTTGCTGGTTTGGGCGAAATCATCGGACTTGACAAGAATTCATCGGATATATATCGTAATTCCCCCGTCCGGTTTGGAGAGGATGAAGGATGACGAGTTCCTTGGCCGTATTGCGCGTTTGGAAGGTGACCATGTCAAGAAATGCCCAAGTTTCTACGTCGGTCAGCGCTTCATCTTCACCCTGAAGTTTCTCTTCAAACTGAAGATTGGATTCTACGTTCTCTACCAACGCCTGGGGGACGCGCTGCTGGTTCGACCCGGATGCATGAAATTCTCCATTTCTCTTACATGCAACCAGAGCGTAGGAGTGAATTTCTGGATGATGGTACGTTTGACCCCACCGTAATTTCTTTACGATTTAATAACGAGTTTTACACTTTCCCCAGGAATGGCTGGACATTTCGGACCGATTTGTCAAATGCGAGTGTCAGTTCCCTCGTACCAGCGTGGATCCGGACGATGAGGGACTGTCCCGTGAACGACCTCACGGGATGGACAAGTCGGAACTCCATCAACCCGGCTACTTCACCACCGCCCAAACACGCTGGTTAGAAGCTCAACGCTTTGCCATCGGGTCTACGTTATTCTGTCATCTGGCCAATCGATTCCCGGAAATTCTTCCTGATGTAGGAGACTTACCAGAGGAAGATGAGGCTACCGCATCGAATAACGGTGAACAGCAGTCCGTTCCGGGTTCCATCGTCATTGCTGCATCCAATGAGGTCGTCGATGAGTTGGCGTCTGGAGCAACCGCTTCAAATTTCGTCATCGGTCAGCCATATGACGTCGCATCGGAGTCTGCTACATCCGTACAACCTTCTAACGTCGCTGATGATCATCAGGACGAAGTGATGCCCAGTACAACTTCGTCCAGTATCACCGCGGATCCTTATCCTTCGAATATCGATTCGAGCGTTGCCAATTTCAAGGCAATTCAGAAGAAGGTGCCAGCGTCATATTTTCGTGAGCCATGGCCAAACTTAATTGGTGGAGGAGCAGCCAGCCGTAGTGCCCGGAAAGCAGCCAGCACAGCTACATCCGCTTCCAACGTGAGTTTAACGTCTAGCGGAAAAAGAAAAAATGGCTGGAAGATACGGGATAACGTTGAGAAGAATCGAAGTCGTTGGGCATCTCAATCTCTCAAACGCTCCCTGGCTGGAGATCGCGTAAGTTATTTAGAAAACGATAAAATGTTTCCAAAGATTTTTGGAAGCATCGCAAATAACATTGGTATTACCACGAAATGTTATTTAATTAGCAATCGATTCCCGGATCACCGGCACCCAGCCACTCAGCGCGAAGCGACCCAGGATTTTCTTCGGGACTCATCCCAACACCCGCCAGCATCGCCTTCTTGGAAATGCAGAAGCCCAGTTCTGCCCTCGGTCCTCTGGCTGCCGGAAACGGTGAGGTGGTAGTATCTCCACCGAAGAAACGCAAGAAACGGAGTAAGAACAAAACTGGAAAGAAGAAGAAGAATCGCAAGCCTAAAAAGAAGGCCATCGAAGGAGATCTGCCCAATGTGAGTTCAACTATTATTACAGTATACTAAATATTGGAAATAATTATTGGTATAAATTGTCGCCAGGTGTTATTTACAAGTTTCACCTTTTTATATACTATTTTTTAAGTTTTATATAATGATTTTATATCCTGACGAAAAGTCAGCTGAGTCCGTGGAAGGCAGCGTATCTGGAAAATCAAAGGAAAACGCCCCTGCCATCGACGAATTGTCGGATTAAAATGATAATCCCATAATACTTCCACCTAGACCTTAAATGTTTCTTAATAGAAATGCCTTGGTATATTTTACAATTAGTATAGATAAAAAAATCCAACAGAATGTTACCCTAGAATACGTATACTCTTAGAAAGCAAAAGTACAACATGTTGTTACCAAGTACAAACAGAAAGACTTATAGCAAACCTAGTATATATGACACACTATTTTGAAACCCACCTAGAAAAATGTTGACTGAATATTAATATTTAATAATAGAACTTACCGTCCTTAAAATAAGTACAAACACCTGATATTTCATTCAAGATATTAAAACATAAATATGACAAATGAAAACAAAAAACAAAAAAATGAAACATAAATACATTTATTATGTTTCAACTCAATAAATAATACTAAATATATGCTTGTACAACAAATATACAAACAAAAAAACAATGTTCCTGTATTCTTGACTGAGCAATATGTAATAAATGTTTTGTATGAATGTTCAATTGTTAAATTATACGCCAGTAAAATATTAGTTTTGAAAATATTTTAATTTTTCCTTCATTTCTTATGAAAACATTTTACTATGTATTACCTTAATGTTATTAAAAAATTAATATGTATGAACATAAATATTAATATTGTTTTAAATATGTATCACCATAATACATTAAATTAAATATTATTAGCTTGAACATTTAAAAATTATAACAAATTATGGAATGTATATTATTCTTAAGAAAACGTGATATAGTGTATTACACCATCAATACACCAACATACATTGAGAGCATGATATTTGTGTGTAAATTTGATTTGCAATATAGTTAATCAATATTCATAAAATGCATCAATGCCATAGACGTTTCCACATTTGCCATCCAATTTTCAATCATTATTTTTGCTTTTATTTTGCGTAGTTTGAAACACTAACACAATAGTTTAGTTTATTGGTTACTACTGTTTCAGCAACATTGAACACTTTGGTAATACAATTGTGTTAACAAAGAACCAATTTACTGAATCAATAGTAACATTAATTTTCCACTAAAATTCGTCTATCTATTTTCACTGCTTGACGACGGATGCCAAAAATTAAAAATTATTTGTGGTATTTATTTATTGTGTGTAAATTAAAATTTCAATTAGCAAACTGCGCAAAGCTATCCAAGGAATACAAAACGTTTGGTAACATCTATAAAAGGTGTGTCGGTACAACGATACTCTGGCCCCAACTCACTTAGATTGCATGTTCTAAGCGAGTTGTAGTCGTCGCTGGGATGTAGCATTGAAATATCCCCAGCTTGATAAAGCTGAGTGTACCGTAAAAGACGTGAGGTCTTAATTACCGGGAGTTTTAAATATGCTGAAACAGCACGCATTCAGTCAACGCGGTTCTCCCCTACCATAATCCTTCATATTCGATATTATTGCGCTTATTCAATTGTTCTTTCAATTTCATTGTTTATCATTATAATCGCAGTAATGTAATATGCAGGACTGTGAAGAGAACCGTTGTTGACTTTACCCTCCACAACATTTTTCTTGGTATTCAAAGTTCTAAAATAATTGTTTGAGTTTCAGGTTTCCAGAATTGATAATGACGTCGGTTTGTAAGTATTATTTTCATTATATGATTTTTGCTTTCTAGGTTCTCAACCATTTATATAAGTATTTGTACTGCATCTTGCTAGCTTTCGAGTCTTCAGATCGTAATCTTGAACACCATCACGGTACAATCAGTGTTTGAAACGAAATATTTCACATTCTCATTATTATATTCGCGGTATAAAAATCAACCCAACTAGCCAAATCCAACTAATCACCGTTTTATGCTAATGATATAAGCTAGTGTTTTGTTGCATATATGCAAATATTTTTAGTATGGATCCATACAATTGACATAATTAAACCGAGCAAATTAGGCGCACATTTTTATTTGATTTTTAGATTTGGTGTAAGTGTATAAAATTAATATTCATAGCTTAGGTATTTTTGGAGTAGTTTTTGGTCAGTAGACTGACGGTTTCGCGTCGCAGCGGAAATATGGATACGTTTCCGACATCAGCTCCGTTGATGAACGGACAGAGAGGCAGGTGTCGGATGTGCTCGCCCTTGGGCGTGTCTCCAAGTTTCCATTTATAAAGAATATTTTTACAGAAGGTGCACTGCACGGTGTCGGAGAATTGAAGATAGAAAAAGCCCGATGAGGCAAGGTCGATGGGGTTAATGTACCCCAATGGCCATTTAGTTCCAGCAAAGAATGTGCGAAGTCTGTTTAGCTCGTACCTCAGGGCTTCATAATCAACGTTGTCCAACTCGACACCGTAATTACCCATGTAGTTCTCGATTTTCACATCCGCGAAATTTTCATCGCCAAGATTGGTCTGAACGAATTCCTTGTTGTATTGATCGTTCTGGATGTGCTTAATAATTTTGTTGTATACTCCCAATCGATGTTTTGATCGGGCATTTCCCATCTTAATTCTGGATGCGAATGTTGCCCACAGGAGTTCCTTGAATAAACGGGCATCCGCGGGACCAGCGTTTGTGCTCGGAAAATGGGATGTCTGTAAGCTCCCAGTGCCCAATGAAGATGCCACAGAAAGCGCATTCAACCTACATAGCGTATATTCAATTACGACAAGTCATTTTCAATATTACATGATTTAACCTTACCAGATCAAAACGACCGGTGAAGTAGAACCCGGCTCCAGCAAGATCCAACGGCGAGATGTAGTTCTTTGACCAATACGGATAGTAGGTTCTCAACCTCTCGTATTCACTCTTGTACCCGATTCCAGAGCCGGGAATACTAGGGAAATAATTATTAAGTATTTTAAGTGTTCGATAGAATAATAATTAACACTCACCTATGATTTCGTCTGCCTTGCGACGTAATCTGAGGACCACATCCGAAAATAGTCTGCAGAGTATTTCGGGTGTTGAAGGACACGGAGTTGGTCTCCTCTCTAGACTGTTGTGCCTGCATTTTGTGGGTACAAGTTGGCAAGTTCCGATTGGTTTATATACCCCGAAAATTATTTCCATGAGAACATGAAATATTTCGTTTCTCACACTGATTTTATCGTGCAGGTGGTCCAGATTACGATGAGGAGACTCGACAGCTAGCCAGATGAAGTACAAATACATAAATGCATACGTTCAACAATCATCTCCGATCTATGTGGGAAAATTAATTTTCAGGTTTCCCACGATGATGCTATCAATACGGGTATTAGCCACGAGCAGACTGAGCCGGGAGCCCTTGAGTTTTCCCTCCCACGCCAAGGGAAAGCCAAGGGTTCCCCGTGCACCACATCACTCGCCTCCTTCGTAGGAAAAAGTTTTCCGGGAAGCTCGCAAACTTTCCCCCTCTCACCTCCATTAACCAACACCTGGGGGAACGCGATCATCGATCAATAAATCGATAAATCACCTCGCGTTCCCCCATAAATATATACTACTGTTTTTTCAGCAAAAACTTGTCTTAAATGTTTTTTAATCATAAATATCTCTCTCTCTAAGCTATTAGTTTTGCAAAGAAGAGGCATTATTTGAGTCTTTTATTGACTTCCTGTGACGTGACAAAAACTTGCGAGATTTGAATTTCCTCCCTTTGTGAAGTTTTCTTATGAAACTATAAATTCTCAGTCTTGCTCTGTTTTCATCCTCAACCAGGCATGTCCAGCCTTCGAAGGCTAGCCTTCAACGAAGGCTTCATTGAAGGACCAATATCAATTTTCCAGAGAGTTGGGAAGGGAAGGCGGGATGACTGAATTAATTCGGGAAGGACGAAGAAAGCCATCCTATTATTATCAGAAAACGGAAGGCGAAGGAAGTATGTAAAGTAGCCCTATGCTACTTAGAAGACTTTGCGCATGCAATGAACTACAATAGATAGTTACGAATACAACAAAGAGAGTGTACTAATGCTTGATGTACAGTTGCATTCACAATGAGACTTACTTCATTGCTTCTGATTTCAATAAACGAACTCGATTGAGTAAATTTTATCACTGATTTTCAGTTGTTTTACCTGCAAAGGGTTGTTTAAATGCATTGCTACGGTATTTCGTGTTAAGAAGGCTGAATAGTAAGGAATGCTAATTTTTTTTTGAAGGCTGGAGGCATTAAATTAATAAGTAAAATAGGGCTGAAGGAAGGCAAAATATTTTGAAGGCTTCCTTTAATAAAAGGCCAATAAAGGATGCGTTTTTTCAAAAATTGCCTTCGAAGGTTTGAAGGAAGACAACTTCATTTGGACATCTACAGTGAGCACAGTATATTTATCCTTCCCTGGGTGCCTCCATCTTTAATAATGAATACGTTTTTACCTATGCGCCCGGGAACATCGGCAATTATCTTAAATTGTAGGTAATAATATTCCCAATTTATTTATGTATTATAATTTATTATAATATAATCCCCGCCAAATTGAAATTCGCCCAAGCGTCGCAACATATAAAAATGACGCAAAAAAAGTTTATCCGCCCATGGTGTCGCCCCTGGTGAAAATTATTATTGAAGCTTCTGAGAAGCATGTAGCTTCCAGAGGTTATACGAAGTAAAAATATTTCTGATTTGGGATAATTTAAACATTTCAGTATGATCCAGGCCCCTTAAAAGATAAAATGGAAGAATCTAGGAATTAATTATGTTTAAAAATTATTTCATTAATTTTGCTAGCATTGGAATATACAAATATTCAACACAAACATTGTCTTACGTTATTCGACCGAAAAACGGTCGAAAAAATTTGTTTACGTAGATTCTTACCTTAATTCTGGGACACCACCCAAGCTGTACCACATTGGAGGGAGAATCGGCCGGCCCCAGCCTAGTTGACTCCGCCGACCGATATGCCTAAAAATTGTTCAGAAGGTACGAATAATAGTAGCCTAACACATTTTGAGCAAAAACCCAGGAATTACATTCATGGTCAGACCCAAAACACTGATAGTGTAAAGTTTAAGCAACGTTTTGCTTAAACCAACAAATCGAATAGAACGACCTAGGTCACAGGTCATGTCGGCTGAGTCATAGGTTAATATACATATTATATGGGTCATCGTTTACCATTTATTAGCTAACTAAATCATATTGGCATTACCTGTGACTCAGCAGGCATGACCTAAGACCTAGGTCGTTCTATTCTCTTTGTTAGTACGAACATTTCCACAAACTGATATATTAATTATTATTGACCTCTCCTATCAGTTAAACTGACAATTAGAGCTTCCTTCGGGTTTCCGAAATCCCGAAGTTCCGTGTTCAGAAACGGAACGGAACAATTTCGGAACATTCTTTTTGGTTCCGTCATTGAATCGGGACAAAACCGGAACATGAGCACTTGTACCGGTAATATTGGGACCGGGACGGTTCAGGGCATCGGTACGAAAAACGTCCCATATAATTTATGTCATCGGAAAGCGGAATTGTTCTGTTCCGTTCCGAACCGATCCCGGTACAATTTCTGAAGTGTCGCGCCATCATTCAACTAGAATGGAAACATTTCTTATCGCTCTGGCTTGTAAGCAGTTTTTTGCCAAAATAACGAAATTGGATGAACACAGTTAGATTTAATTTACGCAAATGCTTATATGTAATTCGAGTATCGTTTTCCATGAAAATCAACAGTATAACTAATTTTGTTTAATAAACATTGGCGATTTTTCTCGAAATGAAAATTCTGAAATCGAAAGTATTAGCAGCAATGAAGCAAGCTTGCAGGAAATTAACACTGTTAGGCCATTGAAGTCCACACGCTACAAATATTTATCGCTTAAAAATAATTAATAATAATTATATAATACTGCACAGTAGTTCTTTTTATATGGCCTAATTATTATTAAATATTATTTTATATAATTAAATAATAACATTCCCCAGCATCCAATATATTAAAAGTATATCATGTACATATATTAAGTTGCCAGTAATTTGTACACGCATTTCACTTATATGTTGTGAACAATTCCGGAATATTTCGGAACGGAACGGGTTCGGAACGGAAAAACTAGTATAATACGGAACGGAACACACCCTGTAACGGAAAAAATACTTTACTCCTTTGTTCCGAACGGTGTCAGTTCAAATGTTCCGATGTCCCGACAGCCGGAACCGGGAACAATATTATTTGTAGGTTTCGGAACGGAACGGAATTTCCTACGGAACAAAAATGTTGAACACATTGGAAGCTCTACTGACAATAACCTGCTGTATTTAATGTTATAACTACATTGTATCAACGTTTATTTCCACTTACATCCTGCCTTATCAAAATCCATATAGTGCTACTCTTGAAATAAGAAATACTGACAAGTACGAGTGTATCATAAAATGCATTGTAGTGTCAATATTCCAGTTCCATTAGTGATGCATTCCTTCAAGAGAAATGTATTTTCCCAATATTAATAATTAAAATCACATAATGCCCATTAATTATAATATAGATAGATAGATTTATTAAGGGTCGACTAGCAGTAAAGCCATCCGCAAATGCGGATGGTAACACGATTGATGAAGTTATTCATGTTGTTAGTAACTTTTAACAAATTGCAAATTTTTTTGGGGTAGACATTTAGTTACGTATGTTAGTGTAATTTCCTTCACCTAGCAATTTCCCTTGGCTGTCTTCGGCGTTAATAACAACTTTAATATTTCCCTTCCAAGGTGTTCGGGGAAAAAAGAGTGCTGAAGAAAAGAGTGCCGAGAAAAAAACGGCTCTCTCTCTCCCATTGCATTACATATAGGTTGCTCTATGGCTGAACTGACTGCACTGCATATAAGCAAAAGCGTAAATGCGGATGGTAATGGAATGTGTGTACTACTGTCGCTCTTCAGCACAGCTCATAGGCGCCCGAGTGTCTCATGTAATGGGACAGCGCGAATTTTGATTTTGACGACAGCCTTCTTTGAATTAGTAGTTTAGATATGGCCTTAGCCCTTACAACCCGCTTTTCATCACAATTAGTACAATTAAGTTTTATCTGGCGACAAAATTCATGGTAAATTGGAATATTGAGTAAATAAATAAATAAATGGATAAGTAATTGTGGTGTAGGTAAAAAAGGTTCCCTGCTATAACAAGGGCCTAATTATAATATGATGCACTTTTATCAAGCATTTTAATACGTCAACAGAATGAACCCGTGTTAAGACCGCTATTGCCAAAGGAATATTCAGGATTTGATTTGGCAAAAAACCGACAGGAACATCGTTCTTCAATTGCAAAGTAATGCACGATTCGTATTTTTCCTTGAGACTTTTATTTAATCAGCAATAATATTAATTTACTTTTATCAGTGCTATCGGAATATACCAGATGAGTATTTGATCGTACAGATTGGTTCTTGATTCATGAATTGAAATGCTTTACAAAAATTTCTACAACATCATATGTGCAGACGTCACAATACTTACTGTAGTAATCCAAATCACAAGTGGCGTTTGAAAGGGCAGATCATAACATCATGAAACAGAAGAATTAAGTCTACATGTTTCGCCAGTAGAAGGAAATGAAACATATTAATAGTATGTGCTACAATGTATTTGCTAGTTTTTATACAAAGGGACTTATTTTAATTTCCTGACAATATCCACTTCAACCAACCTTAACTGTCGCACCCACTGCCCCTTAAACAATGCCATCTTTTGATCATGAACGAACATCAATATTTTTAAGGAACATCTTGGAAAAGCTTAAAACAATGCTTAAAACCAGAGATGCGCCCGTTACGTTACTTTTACCCAACAATAACGGAATAACGCCGTTTTTTAACGTAACGGCGTATATTTGGAGCATGTAATAACGTAACGGTAACTGAACTAGGGTGTGCTAAACACTTATCCGAACAACTATAGCGTTCCGGCGTGTGTAAACAGAAAACGACATTGTAACGTAACGCAACGCTATCAAATAAATATACTTATGCATGTACATATTTATTTTTACATTACGCATTGACATCTATTATTGGCTTTGCTTGGAGTAACTGTGCATGCAAATAAACGGGGGATGTACATATTAAAACTTTAGTTGGATGTGGACACCCTGATCCCTGAGCATCAGTATGTACGTTATTGAAAACATGGTATATTTCAATAGGAAGTTTTGACCCTTTATTTTGCTCAATCCTCACGCTTTTGCTAAAAACACGATGTGTGATCGCCTTACGAATTAAGTTTTGGTTTTAACGTTGAGTTAGTAGATAAGAACTAACCATGGAGAATACTGCTGCTAGTAAAAGGAGAAAAACGAATTTGAAAAAAGGACAAATGTTGAGATTACCACACCGGGTAGTCGGGAGGCGGATCACATTGCAGGTGAATCAAGAACTACACATAAACTGTAAATTGCCTTTTCTCTACATTTTCTGCATACCAGGTACGTCTGGCAACACTAGTTGTTTGATATTATAGTTTATAACGAGCGAACAATAATAGTAACAATAACGGAAAGTAACGGCTATTTTATATTTTTCAATGATAACGAAAATTAACGCTGGAGTATTACCGTTGTCTTGTAGTAACGGAATTTTTCATACGATATTTAGTAATGTAATGATAATTAACGACAATTTTAAAACCTATCGTAATAGTGTAACGTAACGTAACGAAACTGTGGATGCGCATATCTGCTTAAAACATTACTTTTACCAAAAGCTTGTAAACAAAAAAATTTGGCGAATTCGAATACCAAATTTTTTAAATAATATATGCAATTACTAATTTAAGTAAACAAAGTCGTATTACTTCTTCTAAAATAATCCTACGGCGACTGAAAAAAAAATCTATTAGAACAAATATAACCCTCAATTTAATACTACTCTCATGTCAATTAAATTTTTTCTTTCCTGCACAAATAATTTTGCAGCTTGATCAATTGAAACCTTCATGCTTAAAAAATTCTAAAAATGAATATTTATTGCACACTCAAAAAGAAAATCAAAATTTAACTCATACAGTAAGAAACTGTGGTGGAGAGAAAAATAAGGACTTGTTTAATTTGGAATAAGTTTACATATTTTTACCTATGACAGATAAAATTGTAATGCTCTAAAATGGGGCCACTTATGGTGAGAGTGTACTGTAGTGCGCCCACTGTTTCAGTTCGTTTCAAAAAATTCGTTTCGTTTCAGTTTGGACGCTGAAATGAACCGAATTTATGGTTTCGTTTCAGTTTGCTCGGTGAGCTAAAACGAAACGCAAAACGATCGTTTCAGGTGCGAAAATTTAAAATGCTTGACATTAAAAACTTCATGGCTCGGCATTCACTGCCTGAGTTTACTACGACGTCAGGCATACTTCTAAATGTAAATCTATAGTCTTGGGTAGCTCATGCAACTCCAATCATTTTCCATGTTCAAAGCAGGAACCAACATGCCCCACAAAGTATGTCGTTAACCCCGTGGTGGTAATTTAATTTAAATTTGCACAAACTTCAACATTCAAGACGTAATGAAGAATTTACATTGTGATTTTGCGTCAATTATAAAGATTTAGGTGTATTCTATTACTAAATATTAATTAATTATTTTTAAATTCAGAATTCGATGGTTTCCCAAGCCCATAAACTGTCCAAAGACAATTTTACCGTTGTATTCTACATAATGCAGTCCACATGCCCAAGAAATATAAGTAATAAAGAGAAGTGTGAGAAGTAAAGAGTGATTAAAACCTACTAAAGTGGACAAAAATTATTAAAAGTGTGGCAGTAGCACAAGTTCAAAGAGTGTGTGATCAAAGAGGTGCAAAAAAGGGCTGAAACCGTAATTAGCAGAGGCAACACAAGATACCTGGAGTCTTTATATGTACCTCAAGGCTAGAGACAGCATCCTTAGGAGGAAAATTTAAACATCAAAACAGCTAAGTCTAATTTTGAGTCAGTATACCAGGCCGGGCCTTACTCTTTTACCGGTGTTTTTTTTCGGCTAACCGAAGGTACTAGCACATATCTGACTGTCGTATACACAGGTCAGAGATAAGGTGGAAGATGGCATGCAAGTTAGGGACCGATTTGATGTTTTGGCAGCAATGAAAAATAAATCAATTATTAAGGACAAGCATCCACATGTCTACATAAACAGGGCCTTGACCAAGAGAGACGCTGGGATCAACAAGCTCCTCTTTGAAGAACTGAAGAGATTTAAAAGTGGTAACCCTGGGAAATCAGCAAAATTCATTTCGCCGACCGTGATCATTGCTGATGGAGAAAAATACACAAGTGATGGTGTAAAAATAATTAAAATTAAATAGGACAGGCGCTCATACACAAAACTAAATAAGACATGAATTAATGAAAAAAGGGTCAAGGGGAAATGTAACAACGAAATGGAGGGGTTTAAGGTAGCTTTCTGGAATGTTCACGGAATACAGAATTTAAATAGCATTACCCAGGAAGAAGGTTAATATGTAGAGAAGTGGGACATTATTGGTATACGTGAAACATGGGTGCAAGATGAAAATTTGGATCTAAGCAAAAACTATAGTAATTATGAATATATGCACGTACCGGCAATTAGATTAGCAAGTAAAGGTAGAGCAATAGGAGTGGTAGGAATACTGTTCAACAGGAAATTTAAAATTGTAAGTGAAGTAGCTTTAAATCAAAATTTCTTGTTCATCAAAATGCTGCATATACTATCAGGAAAAATATTTATTATAGGAAATGTGTATTTACCCTGTAATAGACCCCTATGGGGAATTAAATGTGCAGAATTAAAAGTTGTACTACAAGAAATTTTGGGATCAGAACTGTTAATAATAATGGGTGGTGATTTTAATTGCAGAATTGGAAATGCAGATACGGTACCGGAAGAGATCCTTCAAGGGTCTTGGTTATCTTCGGAACGAAATGCGAGAGATCTTTACGTACATTCAGATGCTGATACCTTATTAAATATTCTAGAAGAGGGTGGTCTGATCATACTAAACGGGAGAACAAGGGGAGATGAAGATGGAAATTTTACCTTTGCAAATGAACGAGCGGCAAGTACGATTGACTTTTGCGCGGTTGGGGAAAATGTGATACATGGTATTCGGCGGTTTGAGATAGTACCAGTTGGTAACTCTGACCATTTTCCTATTGTAGTAACATTATTCAAACATGAAAAAGACAAAATATATCCAGAGGAATATGTGGAATTAAAAAACATAAATGCTAAAGCTGTAGGGTTTAAAGATCTGATATCTGACTTGCAGAGGATGGAGATATCAGATGAGCAGAAACCCCTTGAGGAGATGTTTGAATCCTTTAAATGCGAGATAAAGAATATGGCGGAGAAGAACGGCTGCTTAAGGCAAAGAATCGCAAATAAAAATGGGTAAATAAACCGTGGTACGATAGAGAGTGTCTAAGTGCAAAGAGAAAACTAAGGCAGCTAAGTAGAACGATGCAAAGTAACAATTACTCTCGTGAAATTAGAGACCAGCTATGTAAGCAGAAAAAACAGTATAAAGCATTGTGTGTAGCAAAAAATTGAAGTATTACGATGAAATCAAGGAGAAAGTCTCGAACAGTAGAAGCAATGACTTTTGGAAGGCCGTTAAAAAGTGTAAATACAATACAATCTTCCAGGGTAAAATTGGTAAAGAGAAATGGAATCAATTTTATAAAAATATAATGCCAACGAAGATTTCAGGACAGGAATACTTTTGCAATGTAGGGGCAGAATACTTAGATATGGAAATAGGTATGGGGGAACTAAAAGAAGCTTTAAAGAAAATAAGCAAAGGAAAGAGTCCTGGAATAGACGCAATCACAAACGACTGTTTAAAAGCTCTCCCGGATAATTGGTTAAATAGATTGTTAAATTTGCTTAACAAAATATTCTCAGAAGAGGAGTGTCCGCCACAGATGGGGGAAATAGAAATAATTACACTTTACAAAAAGAGAGATAGGGAAGATCCAGCCAATTATAGGGGTATAGCTTTAGTTAGCTGCATTACAAAGATATTCACGCAAATTTTATTAGCCAGAGTAAGCGGGTGGGTTGACAAGTGCAACTTGTTGCCTGAGTCTCAAGCGGGTTTTAGAAAAAGAGATCATGTGTTGATCAAGTTTTTACGCTATACGGAATTATTCAGAATCACATAAGAATACCACGCATAAAAATATATGCAATTTATGTTGACTACAAACGCGCGTTTGATTCCGTTTCACATAGCCTGTTATGGGAAAAACTACACAAACTAGGGTTAAGTGGGAAAATGGTACGGATCCTAAAAAGCATTTACTTAAAGGCTAGGCTAAGAGTTAGAACAGAGGAAGGCTATTCAGACTACCACGATATCACTGAAGGGGTGCTTCAATGGGAGATTTTATCCCCACTGTTGTTCTCCCTCTTTATCTCAGATATAGAGGATTTTTTAGGTACAAAGGGCTTAGTGGAATAAGCATTAATGAGAGAACTGATGTATTAGCTCTTATGTATGCAGATGACACAATTATTCTTGCATGCTCCCCTGGAGACCTGAAAAAGAAAATTAGTGCATTAGAGGAATATTGTGAGATAAATAGGCTAGAGGTAAACGCCAGTAAAACTAAAGTAATGATTTTTGCCAAAAGAAACCCGTTCTACCCACCAGTATTCAATTACAAAGATACCAAATTAGAAATAGTAAAGGAATATATATATTTGGGAGTTCCTTTCCACTCGTCTGGCTCGTTCGTGCATTCAACTAAATATTTCAAGAGGAAAGCAACATGGGCATTATATGAGGTATTGGGAATAATAAAACTGTCTAAGTGCAGCTCATGGGATTCTGTGAGCAGACTTTTTGAATCAATGTGTTTGTCAAACCTTCTGTATGCAGCAGCTATATGGGGTATAGGGCAAAACGATGCACTAGAAACCATTCAGACCACCTTCTTCAGAAAAGTATTTGGAGTACCGGGGAATGTTTCAAATCATTCTGTACAAATAGAAGCTGGTAGGTGTAAAATAAAATACATAATCATAAAATTAGCTCTGCTGTATCTGCATAAAATTTTGAAAATGGACAGTAATAGGCTTCCTGTCATAGTTCTCAAGAAACTCATCGACATTGATTTAAACAGTAATTACCCAGCAGATTGGAACTGGGCAGCACTTATTAAAAAGTCGCTAGAAGATCTGGGACGGGAACTAAATTGGGAAGAAATATCCCCGATATGGATTACAGACAATATTGATGGAATCCTTGAGAACGCAGTCAGAAAATCGTATATGGAAGATTTAGACAAAATAATTAGGTCAGAACAAAATCCCACCTATAAATTCCTATTAAGAGGCACAGCAATGCCAGGGTATTTAGGTAGAAGTTTAGCTTTATATAAAATTAGAGCACAACTGCGGCTAGCACCAATTTATGAATCTTGGGTTGCAATAAATAAATATAAAATCAATGTGTCAAACCAAAACATATGCAGTATATGTAAGCGAGAAAAGGAGTCATGGTATCATATTTTCATGGAATGTACTGAACTACAATATGCTAGAGACAAAGTCGCCCTAATTAATGGCGGAAACCCAAACTTGTATTTTAAGAACTATACTGAAATATTGGCTAGCAATGATGAAGGTGTCTTGAATAAAATTATATATTTTATAATAGAATTAAGTAAAATTAAGAAAATTTGCAATTAAGGAAGGCGGAAATTGTCCGCCAGATGTTGTCCTAATGCGAGCATCAGCGTGTTCAAATCGTTGTTACCACGATAGCAATGATAATACCAACTGTTAACATTGTAATGACGGGTATTAGGCAGATACAACGTTTCAAAGCTAGAGTTCCCGAGCAGCCACATGAAGTTTCAGCATGGTATAGCACGTACTGAAGAATACAAATCCAAATCAGATTACTTTTCCCGAAATGTAAATGCAAATGTGACTTATTCATTATTGTTTGACCAGAAATTAAAATAAGTACCAAGTTATACGACACAGCCGCAATCATTGCTTTCGTATCGGTGTCCAAAGATGCCGAAAATTCCACCCCAAAATCATCTCCATTGATGACAACTTTCCTTGCAGTAGCAATTGTAGTTCCATTCCGGACAAAGGTATATTCAGAACCCTTACGTTCAATTTCAAAGAATGTTTCCCCATTTCTATTTTGTACGCTAATCAATGACCCATCACACTTACAAATACCGAATGATGCACCTCTGATGATTCCAAGTAGTCGATCCCCAACTGAGACTGTCATCTCCTAAAATTAGTAGCAAATTATTAGTATGCGTTGGGTTTATGCTCTTTTCATTAGACTAAAATGTTTCTGAAGATTCAAACAAACTAGTTCTTACATTCCGAAATTCATTGGATGTCATCAAATTTTTGCCTGTTATGTCGTTAAACATTATGGTACTTCTGTATTCATTCATGTGGGAGCCAGTGCTGTCGGCAACGTACCCATTGGACACAGCAATTGTGTTCAACAAGGTTGACATTATCAGTTGGTTTTGACTCCCTCTAATTTGAACGATCAAAGAATTAACCCCACACCCTGTCAAATAAGAGCCAGAATATCAATTTTAAGAAACTGTTTCGTGGTTTAGACTAATGCAACAATAGCAGTAAATTATTGTTGGTTTTTTAGAATGATTTGAATTCTTACCTATCGATTGATTTGAGTGAAAATATAATATGCTTTCCCTGGCCAAAATACCATCTATAAGATTTGTAATGTCTGGGACCATTTGGAAATTAGAAGGCTGTACATATTGAGTTGGGTACACTGCTTGATTTTGATATGGAGCTGGTGCTAGTGGTCCAACTGGGACGGGATGTTGTCCAGGCATTCCAGGAGGTTGAAAAGACGACATTGGATAATTTTCCGAGTTCCCCACACCTAGTGGTTGGGACACTACTGGAGGGAAATATGGAGTTGGTGCTTCGGGAACGGAATAGCCACCTGGTTGATGTTGCTTCTCCATTTTTATTAGCTAACGTATCAATTGTAAAAAATAGTCTCTTAAAAATTGTATTAGACACCATACAAATAGGATCAACCGGAGCATTTCAACATCTCAGAATTTGACACAAAATCATACTAAATCTAGTATAGGGTACTCATCATCATCATCATGGTCAATCAAGGACCTGTTTATTTGTTCCCTTGGGACTTACCCATCAGGATTAAAATGAAAAAGCAGAATGCTTTCTGATACAAGCAAGAGCAAATTGACATTTTACGACATAGGTTGGATCGCTAGTATCCTAGGTGTTTTTATAATACTAATAATTGTAATAATTTGTGCATATGTCTTTCCTACCCCTACAATTCTTTACAAGTAAATAAGAAGTGAATTAGCCTATTCAACTCCGAAGATCCCCATGAACTACATGATAAAATATCAAAATTACATTGTATTTTTTGTACTTCTATCTATATCAGGATGATCTCATTTGGGCTAAGCCTTTCGTATCCAAAATTATATGTATGTTCAGGTATGGTTTCACATTCATTGGACTGTAAATTAATTTGTATAAAGTATTTGTTGATGAGCTGAGGATTAGGATTATACTTGGAGATAATCACTGAGAGATAATCACTGATATTCTATCACTGGCACATCCCCTTGTACATGTACATACTGCCTTAACAATGAATTGATATAATATTGTACGACGGATGTATACACGGTTCGTAATCGATTAATGTTCCATTGAAAAAGGTTATGTTATAAGAAAAAGATTTAATACTATCTGCATTTGAGTTTGTAGTGAAGTTAGGATGCTTATGCCCACCTGTGAACAGGTGTAGAGTATGTATAGGCTGTGGAATAATTGCATTCGTAGATACTCCAGTGATTTTATACCTTGCTCAGGTTGAGTCAAACATAGACTGACTTTATTGTGTTTTACTCCTGTAAAGGAAAACTTGTGTGACAAAGAGAATGGAGCGAAATGCTCCTTATCATCAATTACCCTAATGGGAATATTGCATAAACCGTAGTGGATGGGCTGAGGAGCTATTTTCCATAAATAGAGTCCTCAGTCATCCTCTACATTCCTCCTCCAAAGCTCCCCCTCACGCTCCTCGAAAAGATGGTCCTCTTGGGCCCTCAGGAAAGCCTTGACCTGTCGATCGGTCCTCCTGCTCTGGTAGTACCTCGCTCTCCTCCTCGCCTTGTCCCTCTCTTTAAATGCCGGATCCTGACGCATTCGCCTCCAGTATGCCGCATTGTTCCGGGGGTTGGGGCATTGAAAGCCCTTGTGACCCTCTTCCCCACATCGGCGGCAGATGATCCCTGTCATCGTTGGATTCTCCGGGAGGGGTAGGGGATCCAAATCCTCTAATGTCAGGATGTCCTCCTCCTCCTTACAGATGGACCTCAAGGTAACTTCTTGGGCGGGCCTTACAGGTGGTCCTAGTCGTTCCTTGAGGGTCAATGGAGGGCTGGGCTTTATGTTAAGCCTCTCCAGATGAACCGAACACTCCTTCAGTAACCATTTAGTGGGATGGTTCTTCCGGATCCACCTTGCCTCTCTCTTCTCCAAGGTCCCCGCCGCGTTGAGGATGTCCGAAAATGAGGTCCCTTCATGGTATGGGAAGTTGATCTTCCAAAATTGGCTGAAGCCGGCGATGGTGTATTTGGCCGTTTCGGATTCACACATCTGGAAGATGGGAAAGCCTTGATTAAGGAATCCATTCTCCCTCTTAAATACCCGCTTATGGACTTAGAACGCGGATTGGGTAAGGGTGGGAAATACAATCTTAGTATTTCCCTTATCCTTTACTAGTTCTATTCTTCCACACTCAGGCTTGGCGTTCATCAGTTCGACCAGGATCTGTCACCTATGAGTTGACATGGTTGGTTTTGGTTCGAGCTTTAGAGTTGTTGACTGTTTGGAGGTTGGAAGGCTAATGATTTGTAGAAAAAAAATAACTATCAAAGAAAACTATATTATCAGAAAAACCCCTTCATTTGTGTCTCTTAGACACTTTCCCAGTGTAATCCACTGGTCGTCGTTTGCGTAGATTGTACCCAGGAACCGATGTTTCTTGATCAGCATTATCCGCATTTGCATCGACTTGATTTGAGGTGGCCTGCCTCGTATCAATGTTATGCAAAATGCGCTCATAGTTGGGCTTTAGATTGAGTACATGCTGACAATCAAGCACTCTTCGGTCTGGAATACATAACCTATATGAAACTGGAGTTAAAATTTCCGTGACCTCGTAGGGTCCAATCCATCTAGGATATAATTTGGCTGATTTGCCTTCGTCCGTGGATGAGATAGGGTGATACTTTACCCATACCTTTTCTCCAATCTTAAACTCTATGTGACTATGGGCTTGATCATAGTCCTTCTTCTGTTGCTCATGAGCCTTCTCTGTACAGAGTTTGACATATTCCATAATGTCTCTCAGCTTGCTGGGAAGAGTAGCAGCTATTTCCTTGGGACTCTCAAATTCTGAATCCCCATGTATTCTTCGGCCAATGGGCAGTGCGATTTGTCTTCCCAGGTTTAATATCGCTGGGGTAATTCCGGTTACTCTATTATTCATTGTCCTTAGCGCTAGGGCAAATTTCTGTAAATGCTCATCCCAGGCGGTGTGACAGTTCTTTACATAGGAAGCAATCATGGTGACCAGATTTCTATTCATTCGTTCCGTAAAGTTGGCTTGTGGGTGGTATGCGGATGTTGTCCTTAATTGTATTTTCCATTGTTGGCATAGTTGTTTGATTATGTTTGAGACAATTGCTGTTCCATTGTCCGCAATTATCGTAGATGGTGCCCCGAAGCGACAAAAAATTTCGTCCTCTAGTTTCTCGGCTACCTTTTTAGCTGTTCCGTGTCTCCCGGGAAACAACTCTACCCAATGTGAAAAACGATCTACCACCACTAGCAGGTATTGATTTAACTTGCCCTTGCCACTTTTTGGGATTGGCCCCATGAAATCTATGCAAATGGTGTCAAAGACCGATTTGGCCCTCACATGTTGCAACAATCCGTGTGGCTTCTTATATGTTGCTTTATGTTTTTGGCAAACCTCGCAGGACTTTACGTAACTTGTAACGTCCTTTCTGAGGCCTGGCCAAAAAATCTCGAAGCTATCTTGTCCATGGTCTTGTGTACCCCCAAATGTCCTGCCTCTGGACTGTCATGAAAATAGTACATAATCTCTCCTCTAAATTTCTCTGGTAAGATCGGGAGAAATTCTCCGTTGACTTTGGTACATAGTGTCCTCTTGTGAATGAAAAACTCTTGTAGTTTCCCTATCTTCACATCGAGCCAGCCTATTCGACGCTGCTCTTGTCTGACCTCCTCCAGGTCAAACATTGATCCCATTAATGTGCACAGAGTGGGAGCATATATAATGTTTGGCGATTCCAGAGCCCACTCACTCTGACCGCCTGGAGAATTACTCGGATACCTCGATAGATAATCCGCTACCGTGTTGTTTCTCCCCGGACAATGTTTAATGGTGATATTCCACGCTTGCAAGGACATGGCCCATCGCATTAATTTCTTCGATCCACTTTTCATATTGTTTAAATACGTTATGGCCGAGTTGTCAGTAAATAATTCAAATGGAACTCCGTATATGAAGACTCTGAATTTCTCTAATCCCCACAGAATGGCAATCAGCTCTCGTTGCATTGCATCTAGATTCCTTTCTGTGGGTTGTAAAATTCGACTTGCATAACATATAGGCCGTTCCCCTTCCTCTGTACTCTGCGATAGTACTGCCGCAACTCCAATGTCGCTGGCGTCAGTCCGGACGATGATCGACCTTCGGTAATCAATCCCCACTAAAATGACCTCTGAACTAAGTGCTGATTTGATGTCCCGAAACGCTCTCTCTTGATCATCCGTCCCTTTAAACTTGTTTCCCTTCTTCAAAAGCCTAAAAAGAGGTTCAATTCGTTCGGCAAACCTCTCGACAAATTCAGCATAGAAAGTGGAATTTCTGTATTTGTCGTCGGGTTGTTGGTCTCTCCAGCTGATTTATGGCCTCTATCTTGGTATTGTCCATTCTAATTCCATTGTGTGAAATTAGATGTCCCAGAAATAAAACTTCATCCTGCCCAAATTGGCATTTATCTCTGTTGCATGTTAAATTATTCTGTCTTAATTTGGTTAACATCTTGCGAATGTGCTCCAAATGGTCGTCAAATGAATATGAATAAAATAAAACATCATCTTGGAAGACTTGCAAAAATTTTCTGATGTACTCTCTAAAGATTTTATTCATCAGACTTTGTGCTGTTTTACTAGCATTCCTCAATCCAAATGGCATGACTAACCATTCCAGTAAGTCATTATGCGAGATAAATGCTGTATAACGGATGCTGTCTTCCTGCATTTCAATTTGCCAATAAAAACATTCCATATCACATTTTGCGAAATATTTAGCCATAGGTAAAGTTCGTAGTATCCACGATATATTCGCCATGGGATAACTATCTGCAACGGTTACCTTGTTGACTTCTCTAAAATCCAATGCCATCCGCTTTGTTCCATTAGATTTGTCTACTAAGACAATACCTGCTGCGAACTCAGATGTAGAGTCTCTGACCATGCCTTTGTCTTTCAGCAGCTGGATTTGACGGTCGATCTCGGTTTCTAGTGGAGGTGAATATTTATATGGACGAAGTCGCTTTTTTACTTCTCCACGTATCTCAATCCTATGTTTCACTAGTCCACATCTTCCCACTTGGTGGTTGGGACCAATGACATCGTCAAATTCTGCTAGCACTCTAGATATTTTGTGCTGCTTCTCGGCATCCGAAAGTTGTTCCTCGTGATGGGCATGTATCATGGCATTCAAATTCGAATAGGCCATAGAGTTGAATTTCTTAATCTCTTGGGGCTTATCATTATGCCAAAATACCCCAGCTGGTTTATCTAAAACAATTCCTGCCTTGATTATAAAATCATTTCCAAGTACTACAGGAACCGGAGTTTTGGTCATGACATTGAATTTGCCGGTAAATCGTCTACCTTGCATCTCTATATTGCAGGTTATCTCTCCCACTGTCCTTATGCTATGTGAGGCTGTTTCAACATTTTTTGAACTAACTTTCACTAAGTCCGTCCATTGTAATGATGATACAGTCTCTTGGCTAATAAAGGTATCTGTGGCTCCCGTATCTAATAATCTTTGAATTTGCTGTAGCCCTATGGTAATAAATATTAATGGTAAGAAGCCAATGTGCATAGTCAAGATTGGTAGCAGGCACGAGTTGGCTTCCTTCTCGTCCTGCATCTTCAGTTTTTTGAATTGGAGGCACTCTCCAATCCCACAATAGAATGCACAGCCTTAGTGCTTCCTTTCTGTTGTCCGTTCTCCAGATCATTGGCCTCATTCATTAGTTTCATGATTGCCAATACCTTTCGCTTATCTGGACAAAATCTCGCAATGTGACCTGTTTTGTCACACAAGAAGCACTTATCATTTCCCTTGGCTGTCTTATTCCCTGCACCTCCCTGAGATTTGTCTCTGAATCCTCCTCGAGAATTATTGTGCCCTCCTCTTCCCCCTCCGTATCCCTTGTGGCCATTGGACGGTCCCTGTGTTGGAGCAGATGCAGTTTCCGTAGATTTGGCACCTTTCTCTGGCTCCTTGTTTAGATTTGCTTCCTTCTTGCAATCCTCACATGTACATCCTTTGAGGTGTACTTTTGTACTTACTGGCGGTAATCTTGAGGTTTTGTACCCCCGCACTGTTTCCATCATTCTGAGACTGGTTAACGCCGTTTTTCCCTGTGCAATTAAGTTGTCCATGGTAAGGGGCATAATGTTCATGAGTTCATGGCGTATTTCAGGGTAGAGTGATTCTCGGACTTGAATCACAATTTCTTCCTCTGATGCATTCGGATGAACCTGGCTATGTAAATTTGCCATTTCCCACGAAAATGACTCAAATGGCTCATGTACCTTTTGCTTTCTAGTGTATAGCAAGGTTTTTCTGGCGATTCGTTGTTCCTCTGAATCATATTTGGCCAGAAATGCATCCTTGAAATCGTCCCAATCTTTGAACTCTTCCTGTTTCCATTCGAACCACGCCTCTTGATCTTCTTTCAACATTAAGGCGACCACATCTAACCAGTGCTCGTCGGAAATTCCCTTGATCTTAAAAAACCTTTCCACTTTCTTCAAGAAATTAAATCCTGAAAGTGTTTGTGGATCAAAAATGGGTACCTCATTTTTCAAGTTACCCCCAAGCACAATTGTTTGTGACCTCTCTTTGGCTCTCACTTTAGGTAGAGGTTTTTTATAGTGTAACGATGAGATGTTTAGATCCTCTATTTATGAATCCTTTGATGATCCTTTAAATGATGCTAGTGTGGAAGATCACTTTAAACACTTATGTTCTTTTAGGGTGTAATGCCTGGCTGTGAGGCGGCCTTACGACCGCGACCTATGGTGTGGTAGTGATAATAAGATGTAAACTATCTTATTTAATTAATCCTCTAAAACACTCTGATTACTTTAAGTCCGAATTGTCCTTTTGATAATTAAGTCCTTTAATTTATTCTGATTCAAACGCACACACCTTTACAACAATCCGAATCCACAATCAATCCTTTATTCCTAATTATAAATCCTGATACTTATTCAATTACTTCCTATTGATAATTCCTAATGATTCTCTGGAGCTCTTGCCTGCTCCGATCCTAACCGTAGACTCCCGTCTCCAAGTGCTCGCTCACCTCTCGCACACTTATCCTTATCAGTGACTCACACTGCCCCGTTCTCAGTCCTTTACTTCTCCTCTCCTTATCCTTCTAGTATCCTATTGTTATCCTTATCCTATATCCTTATAATATCCCTTTCCTTATTAAGAATTCGTCCCGAATTCTCAGATCCCCTCTTAAATTTAATTTTAAGTGTAATCCGATTTAATAAAAAATTCTACTCACTAAAATATATGCCTCGATTAGGTCTTTAACAATAATAATGCCTTTTGACTAGGACTTTAACATCCTTAATTAATAATCCTTATATACTAACATCCTATTACATCCTTTAATAATATAACAAAATCTTTTTAATTTTAGTCACTTCAACCAAACAAAAAACAATCCTTTACGCTAGTCACTACTACTAAAATCCTTTTTAATCTAGTCACTACTTCTAAAACTCTATAGCATATCAATTCATTGTAAATTCCTAATTATAAATCCTTTAAACTATTATTTACTACTAAAATCCTATAACAGATCAATCCTTTTCAAATCCTTATATAACATCCACACAAAAAAAATCCTTTTTAACTAATTATCCAAGAATTTTGTGCAATGATCCTTACAGTTTGTTGTCTTCACTACCACCCTTCATCTTCTTTACTGATCCTTTTCTTCCTGTGACTCCTCGGTGTTTTCTGATTCTCTCTTGACATTAGTTCGGTTCTTCTTTCCTTTAATCCATATTGGACAATCCACGACGAAGTGCTCCGGTTTCCAACAGAAATGACAGTAGTCTGGACAATACTGCTGTCCCCCTGGTTTCACATCCCATATCACTGTGACATCCTCCGGTATCGGATTCTTTGCCCCAGCATCTCCTCCGAGTTGTATGGCCAGTTGTTGTAGTTGATGTTGAAACCTCTTTTTGTACTCGGGCAGATCCTCTTGAATTTGCAGTATCCACTCCTTTATTACCCATAAGGCGTTGGTAATCCTTTCTGAAGAGCCTCTTATCCGAATGGCCCTCAAGTGTGGCTCTGCTTCCTTATCGTACGGTGTTATAAAAATTTGTACATCCATCGCAACCTTTAGGAATTTTTCTCTGCAATCCTGTGGTCCTCTGATGACACTAAATATTTCATGAGGTCCTACTAGAACGGTATTTAATTTGTACTGACCTCCTTCTGATGATGGCATTGCCATGATACATTTCTCTGTCTTCTTCAGCATGTATACCATCTCGTCTTTTCCCGTAATCTGAATTGGTTTGGGTACATCCAATATCCTGGAGGTAAAAGAGTAGTGTGCTGTCGCTCCTCTGAATGGTTTGTCTCCTCCCGTAGTTTTCTTTGAGCTTCCTATAGGTTGTCCTATTTCCTGCTTCTTGACGATGTACTCATTAAGAGTTAAATTAAATCCTGGGTTTGGTGGTCCTATCGGCATCCTATTAATACCTGCATACGAGATCAGTGTCCTTTCTTTGGGTCTCTTAGTCGTTATTTGAGCTAACGGGTTTTTCATCCATTCCGGCGTGGGCCTTGTGTCCAAGCATCCCCATCCTGGCAATGGTGACTGCCTTGCAGCGTCCAATGTCGGATTGATTACTCCTGTTGTAGCTGTAGACTTTGACACATTAAAATATCTATCTTGATGCCTCATTTCTTGTCTTACGTTTTTCAGGACTCCTTTTGATTCCTCCTCTGACTCCTTCTCAAACTTTTCCTTTGCTGTTTCTCTTTTCCGGGTGGTAATAATCACTCCTGCCAACCTCTCCGTATATTCAGCTACTCGAGCCTTAGCTAGTTCTATCGGATCTTCAATATTCTTGTTGTCCTTTGCGCTCGTTCTTTCGCTATGGGTTTTGCTCCTTTTAGCTTTCCTCTTAGAAATTTCCTCTGAATCTCTTTCGTCACTATTAGACTCTGTGGAAGATGGTGTCGACTTCCTTTTTTTCAGTAACAGTGACCACGGAATAATCTATAGGATGTCCTTTCCATGGTGTGAATTTCACTTTCGCTTCTGTCTTTTCTTTCTCCTGTTGTCGTAAATAGTTGTCCAGATCTTCCTGTCTTTCTCGTGACGGACTTGTTTGACTCAGCAAGACCCTTAAATAGTCAATCCCTTGCATCCTATTCTCGGGTGTTAATAGTAGAAGATCCTGAAACCCTTTCGGGAACTTCTCAATAAATCTCTGGAGTACATTTTCTGATTGTAATTGAGCTTCAGTTAGGTCCTTTAATTCTCTTATAGCTATGGACATCTGAATCCCATCAGTGGCCGTAACTATCTGTGTAGATAGTTCTAGGATCCTCAACTTGATCTTCTGAACTTCCTCTAATAACCATCTTTCCCCCACTGCCATATAAATCCAAATTAATAATTAGTTAATGATACTTCTTTAATCCTGTCTTTATGAATCCTCAAATTAACTGTTCTTAAATTAAAATCTTATTCCTACTCAACTCCTAATTTTTCTCTCACACTGCCCCAAAATTCCTCTTCAACACTATCCGTATTTGCTAATACTTTTCTAAATATCAATCTGCCTTATGAATTCCTTATTTATTACTAATGTCTTTAATAATATTATTCCTTATTTTAATTAATAAAATACTTTTCCTTAGAGTCTTACAATTACTAGTTTAAGTATCTATTTAAAATAATATATATAAAAAAAACCTCCTGTTGCTCCTTTGTACTTATAGTGACTATAAAATTACTTACTTTTATCCAGTCTTTACCACTCGTATCCTCTTTCACAGTTAATATCCTTTAATACACTTAACTAACTATTTTAACTTTAACTATTTTAACTTTGTAACTGAAATAAATCCACTTCAACTCCTTTGTGAAACTCCAACTCCTTTGTTACAAACTCGTACTGCGATACTGTATTTCCCGAACTGCTGCTCCGGCTGAAATGGCGTCCCTTTCTTCTTTAGTCCTCTCCTTCAGGACGGTCCCCTTCATTTACTTAACGTTCTGCCGTCGTTTAGTAAATGGGTTGGGGTTGATAATGCAAACGAGATGGCGGTGACCTATTCATCCCCATTCTTATTCCTCGTTCTCTCTCTCCTTTAACCTTGGTTCCAATAACCTGGATTGAATTAATATTCAATTTCTCCTTTTTATCGGAAATTAACCTTACAATCCGGGCTGCTCCATTCATTAAAACATCCTGGGCTTCCTCTTGTGTAAAGTTGATCGTAGAATCCTCTTTCCTTTTGAATTCTACACCATAATCTTGGGTTCTGAGATTCTGCATTTTTCTTCTATCTTCTCTCTTCTCCCTGTTCTTGACACACTTCTGGACATATACTGAATTATCTCTAATTCTGACTTTGCCCCACTCTATTTTCGTAAGAGTATTATGTCTTTCATCATTAACTCCATGGACTGTTTCCTTTTCATCTTCTGCCTCTATTTCTCGAGCATTTTCCTTTTCAATTACTTTACCACTTTTTACATCCTTATCATAATTTTCATTTACGTAATATTGCTTTGCACATATTTCTGATGGGGTCTTTAGGTAATTATGATAATGTCTCCTTTTTATCCCATTCATTCTTACTGAAAGTTTACCAAGATGTCTTTGTAATGTGTCATCTTGCCCCTGTGCATTTTGAAATAGCATATTTTCATTTTTTCTTGTAATGCTAATTTCTGGTGCGTCTGGAATCAAATCCTCTTCCTCCTGAATAATAAAATTCATTGTTTTTTCTGCACCGTTTTTATTTTTCATTCGCATTTCCCTAGAAGTTTTTTCTTGTAGTACTTTGAATGACCTCATCATTATGAAATTTTCTGGGCTTCTAGGTTGGCTTCTGGATATTTGAATATTGTGTATACTTGAAATATTCAACTCCTCTGCGCTAATGCTTTCATTCTCTGGCCTGAGATTAGCTACTTCTCCTTGGCTTTCCGAGATGCTTATTGAGTTTTTCCTCAATTTATTTTGACTATCTTGACTTTTCTGTAGTCTTCTAAATCTCGGAGG
The DNA here is from genome assembly GCA_947179485.1 of Allacma fusca. NCBI lineage: Eukaryota > Metazoa > Arthropoda > Collembola > Symphypleona > Sminthuridae > Allacma > Allacma fusca. The sequence goes on from OX359248.1 coordinate 5,759,866, forward strand.
TAATGAATTTCTTCTTTTCCTCCTGTTGACCTGCAGTCTAGTCCCTTTCACATATTTATTCATTTCTTCCTCTGTCCTAGCTTCCGAAATAAATTTATCACGCAACCTTGTGTTGTAGTTATGTAAGGGTTGGTACTGTGCCCTTGGTCCTTTTTCTGCTTGTTTTAAGTTCTTCTCGCCCTCTTGCAAATCAGATGATGTTAAACCAATAATTTCAGACCTTGTTAAATTTTGCATAGATCCCAGCTCCGGTTCGCGACTCCTTTGCTTAGTTCCTATGTTTTCCAACAATTCCTGACTTTTCCTTTTGAGCGTATTTGTATCCTTGAAATTTGCAACTTCCAAGTATCCAAAATCTCTTGTCCATGGTTCTGCTGGATTCCATCTTTTCACATTTTGAACATGTGCTCGCCTTGTTTTTTAGCTTTGCATTTGGGTTGGTATCTTCTAAAATTAATTCTGTATTTCCTTTTATTCCAACAATCTTAAAAGGTTTACTCCACCTGGTGTTTAGTCCTCCTTGCATGGTGTTAATTACCACATATTCTCCAATTTCATAAGAATGTTCTTTTCTTTCTTTATTAGCTTTTTCATTCCTCGCTTCCTGTTGCTTTTTAGTCAAATTAACGGCTTTCTCAATTGCCTGCAATTGTTCCTGCTGCTCCTCTTCTATTAAGCGTGGTGGTTCCTGGATTAGCGGGGTCACTAAGTCTGCTCTTATTAGTGGGTTCCTTCCATGCACTAAGAAGAATGGTGAATTATCCAATCCTCTGTGGTGATGAGTATTATGTGTAAACGCTACCTGGTCACACAATAAATCCCAATTAGTTTTATTGCCATTAAGATATTTCCTGATCGTGTTCTTATGTCCTCTGTTACTCCTTTCGACCACTCCGTTACTTTGTGGTGAATAGGGCGGCACAATGATATGATTTATGTGATGAACTTTTAGGAAATCTTCAAACTCCTTTCCCGCAAAATGCGTTCCTCCATCAGTTACGATTTCTGGCGTAAGTCCCACTTTCATAAAGACTTTATACCACATAATCCTAACTGTATCCTGAGCTCTTGCGTGTCTTGTAGGAATTAAAAATAAAAATCTTGATGTGTAATCAATTATTACTAACGCATACTCATTTCCTCTCTGAGTCTTCGGCATCGGGCCTATGTAATCAATGCTAATCCTTTGGAAAATTCTGTTTGGTGGTGGATATGATATCTGTATCCCTTCGGCCTTTTCATTCCTTGGATTTTGTTGTTGACACTCCTTGCATTGTTTTACATAACTGTAAATGTCTTGTACCATCCTATCCCAGTAATATCTTTTCCTGATTGTAACATAAGTATTAAAAAATCCTCCGTGTCCTGCTGTCGGGTCATCATGGGCTAATTTTAGTACATCTGCCCTAAGTTTAGTAGGTACTACTAACTTCCACGGTGTTCCTGAAATCTTCTTGTTAATTTTATACAAGATGTCATGAATAAGAGCGTAGTTTTTTCCTATGATCTGACCTCCTATATGAGCTGATGTTTTGCTCTCCTTCAATGAATTGATGATTTTTTTCAATTTAGCGTCTTCTTCCTGCATTTTTCCAAATACTTTAGAATTTCCTCCTGCTGTTATCTGTACTAAATTCTCTTCTAGTTCCAACATGCATCTGGAAGTCCTTACTAATGGAACATCTAATTTTCTTACTGGATATCTTGACAAACAATCCACGTGTTGCATTTTGGCTCCTTTTCGATGTATGATTTGCATGTCATGGTTTAGGAATTCAATTGCCCACCTGGATAACTTTCCATGTGGATCCTTTATGTTTTGTATGTATTTTAATGAATCATGGTCTGTCCTAACAATAAATTTTCTTCCATAAATATATTGCCTGAATTTCTTTAAGCAATGAAGTATGGCCAATGCTTCTCTACATCTTGCATCCATCTTCTGCTCTGCTTCTGTCATCATTCTTGAAGTATATTCTAATACGTGATAATCCTTCCCATTTGTTGTCTGTAAAATCATCCCAGCTAAAGCATATCCTGATGCGTCGCAATCGATCATCAAATTTGCGAATGGGTTGTAATGTTGGAGTACTGGCGCTGTTGTAAGTGCCTGCTTCAACTCATGAAATGATTTTTCTTGTTCTGGTCCCCATTGGAAATTCTTGACAAATTCCTTTTTCTTCAGTCTGTTCAACGGCTCTGCGATATTAGCATAATCCTTTATGTACTTCCGAAAGTAATCTGTTAATCCTATGAAAGATCTTACATCCTTGATTTTCGTTGGTTTTGGGAATTCCACAACTGATTGAATTTTCTTTCTGTCGATTTTTCTTCCATCCTTATTAATAATGTCCCCCAAAAATTTCACCTCATCATAAGCAAATCTGCACTTTTGAATTTTAAACTTTAGATTATATAAACGACATCTAATCATAATAATTTCAAATCTTTTCCATAACTCCTCTAAAGTTCCGGCAAAAATTAAAATGTCATCTACATAAACTAATACTATTGTAAATTTTAAATCTCCTAATATGTCATCCATCATGGCCTGATACTCCGCTGGACTATTTATGTATCCATAGGGTAGTCTCGTATATTGGTACTTCCCTCCTGATGGAATAGAAAATGCTGTCTTCGGTCTTGAATCCTTATGTAATTCTCTTTGTAAAAATCCTTGTAGGCAATCCAATGTAATAAAATAACATGCCCCATGTAATGACATGGACATTTCATTAATTCTAGGTAGAAAATAAGTATTTTGTATCACTTGCTTATTTAGGTTCCTCAAATCCAAGCAAAATCTGTACTCTCCGTTAGCCTTCTTAACTAACAATACTGGGCTATTGTACGGTGAGCTACTTGGCTCAATTACTCCTAGTGCTAACATCCTATCGGTTTGCCTTTTCAATTCTTCTCTTTCGAATTGCGAGCATGGCCATTGTGCTCTGTAAACTGGTAATTCCTTTCCGGTGTCAATTACAACTGCTCTGTAGTCCAATTTCTCTAATTCCTCTTCCGTCTTGGCAAATCTATCTCTGTTGTTATTAATAGCATGTAGTCCAAATTTTCTCATTTCTGGACTTAGTTTTGGGTCAATATCTACTTCCTCCATTTTAAATGGTTCTTGAACAATATTTATTTCCTTGTGTCGATGTTCTCTATCCTCTTGTTCGGTTTTAATAGCTTCTCGTCTAAGTTCCTCATAAGATCCTAAATATCTCACTCTTGGTAAATGTAATACTCGTTTAGTAGGATTGTATACATACGTGAAGCCTTTTCCTCCTTCGATTTTAATTAATGGAAATCCAAGTAGTAATCCTGGTGGTGCTTTGCTTTGATCCAAGTAAATAAGTGCTTCTTGATCCTTTTCTGCTCTTGCACACGTAAAATCAATCCTTTCAAATGATCTCGGCATTACCTCATATGGATGGCTAGTTGATATGAAATTAACTCTCCTTACTATTGGCTCCTCTGAAAAATTGCGATTAATATTTTTATTATTCAAAATACCACTATCGTCCATTTCATCTGAGTCCGACATATCACTATTGTTCAACACATCCTTAATAAGTTCCTGTTCCAACCTCCTGTTGAATTTCTGTAAATAACCTGTAGACTTAGAGTTTTTATTATCCTCTGGAAATAAAGTAATTTCATCTTTCTTCATATAAATTAATGCTTTGTGTTTTCGTGTAAAATGTATTCCACAAATTAATATGGTAGTCATTTTAGGTATGACTGCGAAATCATAAAATTGTTTCCTGTCACAAATCTTGTAGAAAATTCTTGCCGTCTTGTTGTAGCTTTGCTGACATCCATCCACAAATTGAGCATATGATTTACTTGCATGTTCCTTTATTTGTATGGATTCTGGGCTTTTCCTTTGAATGTAGAATGCACATGCGGGTGATACACACGAAAGATTAGCTCCTGTGTCAACTACTGCTTCTACCTTTACCCCATTTAGTAAATTTAAATAAATTAGGATATCTGATGAATTGACTGCTTGATCCTTGAGTCTCTTGTGTTCCTTTTTGAGATGTGATGCTGTCTCAGTAAACCCATTAATCCTAAGTTTAGCTACGAAATTGTCCTCACTCTCACTTTCACACACAGTTGAGTTCTCATTGAAAGTCTCGTCACTAAAGTTCTCATCTTCAAAGATATCTTTATTTTTCCAATCACTATCAAAATCTTTTAACTTATCCAATTCTATGATCCTTGCGGGTTCAGAATTATGAATCGGGCCTGGAATTGCATCCCTCGTTAAAATCCTATTAGTAATTGTTAAGTCCTTCTGAAAATTATTTTGAGGCTCCGGAGTCTTTCCTACCCGCGTGGAAAGACTAATTAGTTTTCCGGTTGGTATGCCGGTCTAGCTAAATTAGCGTATGGCGTTGCTGATTGTGAGTTATTCGTTCCTGGTGCCATCAAATAAAGTTGACGTTGCGTCCTTTCTTGATTGCTCCTGAACAATTCTCTGACCATATTCCTGACAGTTTCCGGTTCTCCCTGATTATTAGCTTGTTGAAAATTCCTTCCTCTAAATCCTCCTCGGCCTCCTCCTCTAAATCCTAATCTATTAAAAACTCCTCTATTGTTGTTGAAAAATCCTCTGTTGTTGTTAAAATTTCCACCGTTGTTGTGAAAATTTCCACCGTTGTTGTTAAAATTTCCTCTTCCTTTCCAATTTCCTCTGAAATTGTTGTTGTTGTTGTTAAATCCTCTTCCATTTCCTCTAAATCCTGCTCGTCCTCGTAGTTTACCCCTAACTTGTGAATTTCCCTCATCTCTCTTCTTATTGTGACAATCTTTTTTCATATGACCAATCCGATCACAATAAAAACATTTCCCTTCAAATTTCACTGTTCTGGCTTCTTCCTTCGTAGTCTTGTCTTTAGTCTTCTTAAAAATTTCGGTTTCGATTTTAGTTGGAATTTCCTCATCCTCACTAGATGAATTATTGTTAGCCTTTTTGTCCTTCGTCTCAACTGATTTATCTGCCCTTCTCCTTCGCAATAAAATGTCAAGTCGGTGTTGGAATGCTGGTATTGATTCCAATGCACTATCCACGATGTTCTCCCTTAATTCCAGATCTAATCTCCGATGCATTTTCTTAACCATTTGCTTTGGTGGCATATTGGGTTCCATTTCACCTAAAATGTCCTGTAATCCTGCTACGAATTCCTCTGCATTCATTTTCTCCGTTAATTGAAATCTCTCATAATGATCTTCGGCTTTTTCTGCACTAACTACGGGGTCGTATTGTGCAATAAAACTTGTCTTAAATGCCTTCCAAATCCTCTTGTAATCCTCTTCATCCTCAGCTTTTTCCATTTCTTCAACAATTATGACCTCACGACGTTCAAACCAACGTCTAACTAATTTATCCTTCGAATCAGCGAAAAATGTACGCATGGTGCCCAGAAAATAATCTAATCAAATTTCCTGCCTTTTCCTCTCTATCTCAATCCTTTTAATCCAAGTTTCAGAATTCATAGATGAAGAATACGGACCAACCTTTTTACGAAGAATTTCAAACCTTTTGAGATCCCTCTCGACTGTGATGTTCTCCAGTTTGATCCTTTTAGCAACAGCTTCTCCATTCTCGTAGTCCTGGACAGCCTTTTCCAGCTCCGAATAATATTCCTGCTTCTCCAAAGACTGCTGTTCCAAAACCTTGTAATTCTCCATTAATGATTCCATATTTTCCCTCATGATCCTCATCTCTTCCTCCAACCGTTGTTTTTCCTCCTCGAATTGAGCGTCAGGCTGATTTCTCCTTCTCCTCGTAGCCATTTTGACGAAATTTAGGTAATAACAGTCACTAAACTTTGTTTATAATTGTTCACTGTTTACTCCTCTTGTCGGATAATTTTAGTAGTTAGAATAAATAAATATTCCTTTACGATTATAACTACCTCATAAAATCCAATTATAGACTCCTTGTAATAAAATTCCGTTGATAATTGTTGTCAATAAAATCCTTTAATAACTCCTTTAATAAAATCCTTTCATAAGTTCTTTTAATAAATTCGTGGCGTAAATCCTTTAATAAATTCGTGGTGTAAATCCTCTAATAAATTCGTTAAATAAAATCGTCTTTATCAAAAAAAAATCTATTTAATAAAGTTCATTTTTATTTTAAATAATATTCCGTGTTAATTTAATGCACTGTATTGTTAACTGGAAAAAATTAACCGTTAGAATTCACTAATTCCTTTACTTTTATAACGGCCAAAATATTCCCTGAGAATAATGGCGGTTAGAACCCCTATTGTTCCTTTACTTTTATAATCGTCCATAAATCCTCTAGCACATCAAAAAAAAATATCCGTTACCAAAAAGTCCTTTGTATTCTGGAAGATGATTGTGTGGATTCGCGAATCTGGAAGATGTAGGTGTGGCTTTGGTGGCTTGGTTTCCTCCTCGCGTGCCATGCCGTCTCGATCCGTACGACCGCTTCCGTAAAATTTTAACGGACAAAATCCTGTTTGGCTTCCTTTTCCTCCTTGAATCCGGCTTAATTTCCACTTTTTAATTTTGAAATTAATTAATTCACCCCACACAGGAATCAGCCGCAAACTCCACCATGTAACGATGAGATGTTTAGATCCTCTATTTATGAATCCTTTGATGATCCTTTAAATGATGCTAGTGTGGAAGATCACTTTAAACACTTATGTTCTTTTAGGGTGTAATGCCTGGCTGTGAGGCGGCCTTACGACCGCGACCTATGGTGTGGTAGTGATAATAAGATGTAAACTATCTTATTTAATTAATCCTCTAAAACACTCTGATTCCTTTAAGTCCGAATTGTCCTTTTGATAATTAAGTCCTTTAATTTATTCTGATTCAAACGCACACACCTTTACAACAATCCGAATCCACAATCAATCCTTTATTCCTAATTATAAATCCTGATACTTATTCAATTACTTCCTATTGATAATTCCTAATGATTCTCTGGAGCTCTTGCCTGCTCCGATCCTAACCGTAGACTCCCGTCTCCAAGTGCTCGCTCACCTCTCGCACACTTATCCTTATCAGTGACTCACACTGCCCCGTTCTCAGTCCTTTACTTCTCCTCTCCTTATCCTTCTAGTATCCTATTGTTATCCTTATCCTATATCCTTATAATAGGCATCTAGCAATTGTCCACTAATTTTCACAATTGCCCTTAGCAATGGTAATTGAGTATCATCAAATTTATTCCCCGCAAAATCTTGAGGATAAACTCCTCCTGTCACTGCCTGTAAAGCCTTGTGTTTTACTTCCATCTCTTTTACCAATTTTTCAAATTCCTCCGATGAAATTTCGACGTTGTTACTTTGGTCCGCCATTTTTATTTCGAAAAAATAATTCCTTTAAATTGAATGAAAATCGGTCTATCCCAAGAGTACTGTCTTACTTTATTCGAAAAACCACTAAATTAAGTCTACTGACTTAACCTTTTTGATTTTTCTCTCCTCCTGTCATTCACCACTCATTGACATAAAAAAAAACCATTAAGTTTAGTCCGCTTAACTAAACTCCTTTGATTTTTTATTTAATGTTTGTCCAGTTTTTTAAGAATTTTTCTGAGAAATTTTGAGGAAATTTTGAATAATTGTTAAAATATTTCTCTTCACAAGCAATACCAAAAACCTTTTTATCTCAGATTTTATTTTGCAATACTCTAGGCATATCCTGGCAGGATCACCAATTGTAGTGAAGTTAGGATGCTTATGCCCACCTGTGAACAGGTGTAGAGTATGTATAGGATGTGGAATAATTGCATTCGTAGATACTCCAGTGATTTTATACCTTGCTCAGGTTGAGTCAAACATAGACTGACTTTATTGTGTTTTACTCCTGTAAAGGAAAACTTGTGTGACAAAGAGAATGGAGCGAAATGCTCCTTATCATCAATTACCCTAATGGGAATATTGCATAAACCGTAGTGGATGGGCTGAGGAGCTATTTTCCATAAATAGAGTCCTCAGTCATCCTCTACAAGTCACTAATATTTGAGATTCCGCAAGAGTTCCAAGATCGTACAGTTGACACCCTCTTCTCAGTTAATATGGGAGGTCCCCGGTGTACCTGTGACAGAGACGGACGGGGTTGATGCTGTCATTCCATCAGATGTTGCGTTGCCATTGCCAGTCCTAAGCTGATCATTACGGAATATCCATTCTCTCTTTGCGGGAACCAGTTGACTTCCATCGGACTCGTATAGGATTTCGGTGTTGGAATTTGCATTCGTGATAATTAAGTACCTCCAAGATCGTATTTTGAACGTCACGTCTTCCTTTCCACCAATCATTTCAGTCCCGCGTTTCAAGAGAAATTTTTTAATTAGTCTCTGCTCCAGTGGTAGGTCCGGCCGCACTCCCACGCCTTTGCCATGTAGTTTCAATGAGTTCCTAAGCAGTACCCCTACAATAAAAGGTTCTTTAAATTTACACCTGATTGCAAACGCCGCACGCCATGGAATAATGAGAGCATCGTTGTATATAGCAGATTTAATCACGGCAATCGAAAGTACATCTCTGATAGCAGTGTCGATAGCCCTATGTGATGATAACTTGTTGATTTCCAAACCGGTGATGATACATGAATCCCGATATATTATGTACTTTTGCTGGCATAGCTCATTTTTGAGGTGTACTATTTCGGCATCAAGTCGGGTCTCAACGGATTCAACTTTTTTCTCCAGGGCCTCAATCTTCTTGATTTGAGCGTTGACTGCGACCTTAATTAGATGGCTGTCGGATGCAATCTTGTCTAGGAGTTTCAACGATTTCCGGTTCGCTTTGATCTTGTTAGAGGTCTAGAAGTAATGCCAACATTCCGCTTTTGCATTCTCCATCAGAGGCATCAGATTCTATAGGAACCGGTTTCTGTGTAGTGCTAATTTTATCTCCCTTTTTACTACTCATTTTAGTTTTTCAAAGAGAGACTCAAAGAACGACTCGCCTGGTTTAACACCCGGGAAATACCTCAAACAATTGCCCCTTGTGCCAAACAAAATATTTTGCCAACCTAACGGCCTGGTATTCCCGGGCAAGATTTCATGGGTAGATGGGTAGCTGTACTTCCGAATGTGGTAGATTTTCGTCCCAGTTAGTAATAAAATCAAAAGATTGGAAATAACTTGCACGCAGAGTACTCCCAATGCTATAATTTTACTGCTTAAAACTTTTGGTTTGCACTATATATACATACGCGAGAAGGAAACATTTGAACTTTGAGACTGATAACAGAGGGTTTAGTGATTATAAGAGTCAGTAGTTTCTTGTCGGAAAGATAAGTATAGGTGAAGAATAATTATTGATAAGGCAGTGAAAACAAATACGTGTTCCACCTTCGGATGCTCGAACGGGACTTAGTATAGGGTACTTAAGTGATGACTGGAAAAATAGTGATTTCGTTTCCCCAGGATGGGGGAGTCGCAAAGTTCGATGGTGGTCATAGCCGTAACTCAGCAGTGGTTTGTCCGATTTTGTTCAAATTTGGTATACAGCTTCCTTATATGATTTTAATAGGGGTCCGTGTCGTCAGAAATCCGAATTTTCATCCGTGCTGAATTCGAATCCGTGTTCCCGGGTATTTCTACTTTTTTTTGGATTTTTGCACTTTCGTAATAATGGACGTTTCTGAAATGCTTTGACAGACCGACGTATCAAATTTTATAACATCCCAACCACGAACTTCTGAGATACAGCTATGACCAGTTTCCATATATTGGTCCTGAATAATTGCATGCACAGTAGTTGTTGGAAACGATTGAAATTTAGTATGGCGGTGTCTTAAGACATTTCAGGGAGGTCCAATACTACGAAAGTGCCAAAATCCGAAAATACCCGGGAAATCTAAAATTCGGATTTTTGGATTTCTGTAGACACGGACCACTATTAAAATCATATAAGGAAGCTGTATACCAAATTTGAACAAAATCGGACCAACTGTTGCTGAGTTACGGCTATGACCACCGTCGAACTTTGCGACTCCCCCAACCTGGGGTAGCGAATTAAGATTTTTTCCACTATTTTTCCAGGCATCCCCTAAGTACCACCTAATAGATTTAGTATAATTTTATGTCAAATTCAGAGATGGTGAAATGTTCTGGGTGATCCTATTTGTAAGGTCTCATTAATTTAAAATATTCCGCCAACAGTTCGGCCCTGCAAGTTTGGACGTTTGGATCTGACAATTTCTGATACTTCGTACGAAGTAAAAATTATTTTATTCACAAAGACCATTCCCTATCAGTTTATATTGTGAAGATTATCTGGCTGTGCTGATAGCCAGGGTTGGCCAAATGAAAATGCCCTCGGTTTTATGCCTGCCCGCTTGAAAATGCCCTGAAAATGCCAAAAAATGCCTTGAAAATGCCAAACATGCCCTGAAAATGCCGAAAATGTCCTACTTTCAAAATGCAAGGCATTTTTGGCAGGCATTTTGGGCATTTTTGATTTTTTTTTGTAAATAATCATTATTTGCCGCTCTTTTTTAGAGACCAGATTGTTTTAAATGTCAAACTTCATTTAAAAATATACATTTTACAGAATGAATTAATCTAAAGCTTCGCATTTTGTAAACTATTAGTATTCCTACATCGTTTCTTCCCCTGTGCATTGTTAATCTAATTCAACAATATCCTCAACATCAACTCAGCTTCGAACTCGTGAAAAGTAAAACTATAATTTTCGTCATCTAAAATATTTTTTTCCAATTCAGGGAATGCAGTGATATTTTATGCACATGATAATCATGTATAATTTGTTTTGATGAACTCGGTTCTGGCTTTGTTGAGAATTATTTCACCAACGCTGATTCTTGTGAGCTTAAATCGATTTCTTTGGTCACATCGATGTCCAGAGCAATACCCGTTTTGGTAATAAATTTGGATTATTCCCGTTTAACCTCCACTTGGGCTTTTAAACTTGCATGCGAGTACGCCACTTCATGGTATAATCCAACTGCTTGTTATGAAAGTAATTACACAACATTTTATTTTCACCGATGTCTGACCAATGAAGCTGAATATTTTCATTGATTCGAGGTATCCTGATTAAATCTCAAGTGAAAATTAAGAAAATGGAATGAGATTTAAAATAATGATAATACAAATGTTAGTACAGTGAATCAAGACACGCGACACGCTACAATAATGAAATTTCAGGTATGCATTTATAAAGATATTTGCATTGATTCAAACAAAAAATGTATCGAAATTTACCTCGCTGAAAAAATAATAGAAAGAGTCCAGGCAGAAGTATCCCAAGAATTGATTGAATATGCCCAAAATGCCTGCCCTACGCGGATTATGCCAAAAATGCCGAAAATGCCATGAATTGAAAATGCCCGGGCATTTTCGGCAGGCAAAATGCCCAAAATGCCATGGCATTTTCAATTGGCCAACCCTGCTGATAGCTATTTATCAACTAATTTATTCCCGCATACAAGAGTACCTCCTCAAAATTATTACATTGTGTACTATTGCTTGTTTAAAATAAACATCCTGACAATGACGTATGCCTTTCTGTTATCAAGCGGAAGGATCGATTACATCAATTGGAAACACTCACAATCATCAACAATCAAAGGTATCTAGAGGAAGTAGTTAAAGTAGATAATATTATGAGTCACATTTAGTGACCTCGTCTGTGTGAAAAAGAGTGAGTCAAAATGTAACGCAAAAAAAATGGATACTGTAATAAACACTCGTAAACAGCGCTCACTTGCTTACAAGTAACCGTCGTCACATGCCAACTCGTAATCGGAATGAAATTTGTGCTAGCTTAGGTACCTACCCCAATGACCCAGTGAGAACAAAAGTTTGGACCATCTCGCCCGGGTTTGCGAGGAAATCACGCAGACGTTTTAAATTTTAATTCGTGAGCAACTTAAATTGCAACTTCTCTGTCCAACTTAAATTTTACAATGTTAAATCCTATAAGAAATTTTCATTCTCGAAAGTCGGTGTTGTATTAGATGACTGACACATTTATGGCATGTGCTCATCATAAGTGGTTCTAAGGTTTACATACTTACCACTATTGGTAACCAATGGCTACCAATTTCTTGGCCTTGATTTGACCAATATTGATCACTGCTGGGTTTTTAGGCTGATGTTGACCAATATTGATCTCTGTTGGTTTCTTGACCTCAGATTGGTCAATATTTGTCACAGCTGGCTTCTAGACCTTAGATTAAGTCACAATTATAGTCAATATTGATCACGATTGGTTTCTTGACATGATATTGACCAATATGGGTCACAATTAGTTTGATAGCCTCAGATTGACCAATATTGTTCACAATTGGTCTCTTGGCCTTAGATTTGCCTATTTTCGTCACAGCTGGTTTTTTGGTCGCTGGCTCAAGACACGCAGAGCAGTCATTGTTTTCAGTGTATCGATTTCTTCACTTTTTCATGCATTCTGAAATTTTTCAGAAATTGTTTTGATGCCAATAATTATAATAATTGCAGTAATTGATTGCATGAAATTTAATGGAAATTCCAGCGAGCTATAACACAGGTCTCTGTTTACGATTGTAAATAGGATTAAAGATTCGTGGTGAGTGTTGTCACAATTCTCCTTGCAAGAGCAAATTTGAAGAAACTCAGCTGGTTGAGTTTGCTAGAGAAAGCGAAAGAGAAAAATTGAGGAAGCTTCGAAAAAGGAGTTTTTGATCTTGCCATTTTTCATGTATGGTTGGCGTTTATCAAAATGTTATTAACGCTGCGTTGGATTCATTTGAGTTTGATATCATCTTCCTATGTCAAGAATTACGGCCTGACACCTTAAGATTGTTTGGAAAAATGTATGATTGGCTTCAGTACGATTTTATTGGCCGATGTCAATGAAGTAAATTTTAGAATTTCTGGAAATAAATTTGCTTCAAACCGGGAGAATCAAATATTTTATGAATCACTCCCACTCCCCATGTGACTCGGGGGGGGGGGGGGTTAAGCAATTATGGTCATCCTTTGTATCGTGACGAAGTTTACCCACTATGATTTATGTTCTTTTTCTCCTCGTCTAGCACACATTAAGGAGTAACTCATAAAATAAAATATTTCCAGTTTGTTGCAAATTCGCTATCAGATGTTCTTAAATCAGTTTCAATGAAATGGTTCAATTTTCGCAGTCAGAGTAAACTCAACGTCAAAACTGAGGTAGTGGAGAAATGTGTTAAAAAAGGAACCATAAAAACCCTGCAAAGTAAAGCATTGCTAGAAAACCCTTCCCCCAAAACATGTGCAGAAAACGAACACCTGAATGAAATCACATCTTAAGAATATCACTATGTGGCAACTAATTCCCTTCATAGCTGCACATACATATGCACTAGTCTAGTCAAGTCTAATCTTTGTTGGTCGTGGTATTGACTAGTCTAGTCTAGTCAATTCACAATGGTTTCCCCGAACTCCTAGTCAAGTCAAGTCAAAGTCACTTTTTAAGTAGAAAATCATAGTCAAGTCAGTCTAGTCTCCTAGTCACTTGAATTTTATTAGCGCCACTGTAGGTCCATTTTTATTATTTGTCTTGTTATTTATTTATTAGCTAAATCAATTCATAACCAAACCTTGAAAATAATATCAAAGTAGTCCTTATTTTAACTGCTTTAACTGCGCATGTATGAAGGAAATGTTCCATTTAAATGTAGGAGTTAAATAATAACTACCTAGCATGATTAATGCAATTAAACAAATTGTGAAATATCTTGATAATAAATGCACTAGAACGGTTAAAACCCAGGAAAATAACGGATAGCACCATTTCATAAGTCCAGTTTTGCTGCATCTGATTAGGTTTTTCTAAATTACTAAATTCTGTGTACAATATTTGTTGCTCCAACAGGGTTGGCTTAACAGAACCTCTGTGAGCACGAGCAATGGTGACAACTCAGAGAATAGTCCGAAATTAGTTGCCTTGTCGTGATCTTCTCGAGATGCGATTTCATTTAGTTGTTCGTCGTTTTGTCGTTTTCTGCACTATTTTCGGGGACGGGTTTTCTGGCGATGCTTTACTTTTCAGGATTTGTATAGTTCCTTCTTTGAACGTTTTTTCACTACCTCAGATTTATTTTTGTATGCAATTGTTACTGCATTTGCTTCGGCCTCAATCATTTGGGATATTTATATAAATCTGTATGTCTGGTGAGATTTCCGAGATTTTCGACTTGACTTTGGGTGATTCATGATTTATTATTTTAATATATGCAAATGAGTGTTTTTATTAAATTTCTTTAGACATACAAGCCTTATATAGTACTGTTGCTGCCTATATTAACGGCTTGAATTCAATTATGCACTGCATTTTTCCACACTAAATTTATTAGCCGTTAAAGGATGCAGTTACAATTCCTGATATAGAAATTGCTTATGGTTTGGAGCCTTTGTTATTGTTTGAAGTTCCCCCATTCCCTCCTAAAATTGCTTCATTGAACGATTTAGGCATCATTTGATTACATTCACAAATTTACTAGACTAGTTCCTCCACATTGCTCACCTAGTCAAGTCAAGTCAATCATTATAATTTCTAATGCAAGCCTAGTCTAGTCAAGTCAATTCTTCACGGTATTCGGTGCTAGCTATTCAAGTCAAACTAGTCAAATGTACGAAAATCCTTAACTAGTCTAGTCAAGTCTCCCATTTCCTAGTCAAGTCTGACTAGTCTAGTGCAGCAATGATTCCCTTTATTAAATTTTATTGTTCGTTAGTTTCCTCTGTTTCTTAAGCCAGTCTAGTGCATTGAATTACGAAAATATTTTATAATTTGTTTCCATTCCGTATTTATGCTAGATAATTGTTTAAATTGACCAATAAAATGCAATATTTTCTTCATAAATACTGCAGTTAAAGTAGTTAAATTAAGGACCACTTTGGTATTCTGTTTTCAGGGTTTAATTTTGTATTGATTTAACTAAAGCTAGTATATAAATAATAATAAAACAAATAATATAAAAAACACCTACCGTTGCTCTATAACAAAATGCAATAGACTCGGAGACTAGAATGACTTGACTAGGACTTTCAACGTAATTAAACGTGACTTTGACTGGACTTGACTAGGAGTCTGTAGATACCATTGTGAATTGACTAGACTAGACTAGTCAATATCACGACCAGACTTGACTAGACTATTGGTTATGTACGTGCAGCTATTAAAGGAAGACAATAAAAACCTCAAATAAAGCCTGTACAGATTTGCAACAATCGTAGCTTAGAGAGATATTTTTACGATTAAAAAATGTTTAAGAAAAATGTTTGCTGAAATAAATAACTGCTGAATTCAAAAACCACAAAATATTCCAACTTTGCTTGATGTGCATGGCCCCCACGACTGCAAAAAATTGAAAACGATTTTGCTACAAACTAGGGAAATCAAATAATTAAATAATATTGGCCAATCTATGACCAAGAAACCGATTGTGACCAATATTGGTCAGTCTGAGGTCAAGAAACCAGCAGTGATCAATATTGGTCAACCGGAGTCTAAGAAACCATTTGTTACCAATTTTGGTCAGTATGTGAACCTTAGAACCATTATGATGAGCACATAACAATTGTGTGTAATCTAATACAGCACCGACTTTCGAGAATGAAAATTTCTTATGGGATTTAACATTGGAAAATTTAAGTAGGACAGGGATTTGGGGGGGGGCTGCATGATTTCCTCGCAAACCCGGGCGAGATGGTCCAAACTTTTGTTCTCACTGGGTCATTGGGCTAGGTACCTAAGCTAGCAAAAAATTTCATTCCGATTCCGAGTTGGCATGTGGCGACGGTTACTTGTTAGTTCCGGATACCGAAGTTTTTGACTTTGGAAGTTCATGAGAATTTGAAAACATTTATAAATTCCTCGTTTTCCATACCTTTCCCATTTTTGCTCTTTCCCCAACCTTCTCACTATTTCCGGGGTCGTGCTTATTGCTTTACGTTGAACGTAAGAACCTCTTTACAGCTTTTTGGAAAGTCAACAAAAGTTGCAAGAGATATTTTAGGAAACAGAGTTTACAAAATTGTAGATAGGAATTGTAAACAAAATTTATGTTTTCCCGAAAAAATCCTGTTTGCTTTAATTTTTTAAACGCTGGATCGTTGTTTTTTAATCAAATCTGAAGCAAGGTTTTCTAACCATGGGGGTCTGAACAATATTTTTTATTATCCCTCCTTGTATCACGTATGGGCTAGACGGGTGTAATTGTAGCCTTTTGTCTTTCAGTACACAGACTATAACAATCTAGGCTACTGTACACGGGTGTATAAACGGTTTCTTGACACCAGGCTTTACATACATAATTACTTACACAATTTCCCATTCCATTAAACTGCTTGCCTTTCTGGGGTTTCTAATATTCTTCGTTCCTTTTCAAGCCACTATTAAGAATAATTCTACAGTTATTTGAGTTCGTACTGCATTGAGGTCTTCATAGTTTCGTAAATAATTTTCATTGGCCTAGTTGAACATCTGCAGTCGCACTAAACAAACGTAAAGCATTGTCGGAATTTGTGTGCGCTCCAAAAATGTAAAATTTATTATCAAGATACATATATTAATATTTAGATATTTTAATAATGATCAGTTAATATTATCAATTTTTAAATATTATTTACTGCATGAACAAGAGATAAGATATGTAATCATTTATACCAACTATAACACCTGCGAATTCAGGTTCGAAAAATCCTTTACAGTATTTTACATTTAGATAAACCAAAAGGGACAACAATTAAAAGCCCTTTATTAATCTATTTCCTGGTTCCTTTATCCAAACGTTATTATCAGTATTGAAAAATTGATAAAATACAAACGTTTTAACTGCGATAAACTCCAAATGTGAATTAGTATTAAATTGCAAGTTAGTTTCATAGTTTACCAATAAAACCAAAGTCTACAGAAAGAATACACACACAGATAGATATCTAAATTTTAAATCTTTTCATCACACCTCCCAAAAAATTTCAGTCGTAGATGCTTTAGTTCACAGAGCTTTTAAAATCTGCCACCCAAAATATTTGGAAGCTGAATTATTACACATCAGGAAAGTACTTACAAGAAATGCATACCCGATAAAATTCATAGAAAAAAGAATCAACCGAATGAGAAACAAGTTACATCCGAGGAGAACCATAGTCGCACAAGCAACAATGATAAAAAATCATACAGCACCTGTATCTGCACCAGACACATCAATTTTGCTCTCATCAATCATAGAAACAGAAAACAAGATTGAACCATGGATTCCAATTCCATACATAGGCAATATTTCTAATAGGATCGCAGGATACTTGCGAAGAGTCTTGAAATGGAAACCTACTTTCTTACCCGGAATAAAAATCCAAAACTTAATGAAAAGTTTAAAAGATGGAGAAAATTCTGAGAATGCTGGAGTATACATCATACCTTGTAATACTTGCAATTCAATATACGTTGGGGAAACCTATAGGCACCTAAACACAAGAGTACAAGAACATAAAGATAATGTCAGAAGAAAAGAATATAAAAAATCAGCTATTGCAAGACACATAATAAGAAACAGAAGTCATCATATTGCATGGGATGATGCAAAGATTGTTGTTCCCGAACATAATCATTTCCTACGACAAATAAAGGAAGGTTTAGTTATCCAACAATCAAAACAGTCATTGATGAACGTCAACCAAGGTTTTATTTTAAGCAACGCATGGAAGCCAATAATCCCGAATTTAATAGATTGATCTTGTTTTTTAATTTAAATTGAAAAAATAATTATTTTTTGCAAAATATTCACAACTCAATAATTTTAAATTAAAATAATGTAAAATTTTTATAAATACTACATCAAACAAGGATAGCATAGTTAGTCATAATTAAGCCCTGAAGATGAACACTGTTTGAGTTCGAAAGCTTGGCAAATAAATTGATTCTAAGCAATATCCACGTATTCCAATTATTTCAACATGGTTGATATTATTGCAAGTTAGTGTCCTCTGCGTTTTAGAATAGCAAAGACTGAAGCTACCCCAATGGCTCCCACTATTAAGACGAAGAATATCATTAGTACGACGAAGATGATACGGTTTGAAGCCAAAACTCCCGAGCACCCACAGGTTGTGTCGGCGTAGTAAAACAAATACTACAAATTATAAATAAATTCAGATCATTCTTATGCAATAATTGCAATTTCTAGATTCTTAATGAATAATCTCAGTCAAATATATACCACATAATAAGACACAGCCGTAAGCATTGCTTTCGTGTCAGAATCCAAAGATGCCGCAAATGTCACCCCAAAGTCGTCTCCGTTGACGCCGCCTCTCCTTGCGGTAGCAAGTATAGTTCCGTTACGGACAAAGTTAAATTCAGAGTCCCAACGTTCAGTTTCAA
This sequence comes from Allacma fusca, assembly GCA_947179485.1. Taxonomy (NCBI): domain Eukaryota; kingdom Metazoa; phylum Arthropoda; class Collembola; order Symphypleona; family Sminthuridae; genus Allacma; species Allacma fusca. The sequence continues at coordinate 5,778,237 of OX359248.1, forward strand.
AGTATAAATCCCCACTGCTGCGTTCTGAGTAGATAGGAGATCCCCGACAACTACAACACAGAGACAGCCCGACACCTTTTGTGAGGCCAATTAATCGATCCCCAGCTGTGACAGTAATCACCTAAACATCGGTGTCATAATTTTAGAATGCGTTTGAGTAGTGATGACCTGGTTTCGATTATTTTAAAGCCCTTCAGTTTTTTCCGGGTTGTTAAAGCAAAGTGACTCTTACATCCCGCAATTCTTTGCACACCATCAAATTTTCGCCGGTCGGATCGTTAAACATTACAATAGTACTTCGGGGTTCTTTGACGTCGGACACGTAACCTGTTGTCATTTGACTGGTAGTCGTCACTGTGGACATAATCAATTCATTCCGATTACCTCTAATTTGAACGGTGAAAGAACCTGCTCCGCATGCTGAAATAATTAAGATACAATTTTATGGGAATATTTTGAATTATCCACCAACCTAAACAATAGTAATGAATTGCTGTAACTATTTTTGTTTTTACCAATTTTTCGGTTTGAACGAAAGGATAATTTCTCTTCGTCAGCCAACACACTATCAATCAGATTTGGCAATCCGAGGTCAATTCGAGCATAAGCAGGATGATTATGTTGTCCTGAAAACGCATCTTGGTTTTGATCGTTTTGACGCACTGCTGGGGTAACCAGAGCGAGACTGGTCTCAGACATTTCAGAAGTTTGCACATTCGACAGGGGATAACTTTCAGAGTTTATTGCGACCTCCATTGGTTGTGCAACAATCGGAGGGAAATAAGCTGGGGTCTCTCCAGGAATGAGATTGTATTCGGGCTTGTTTTGCTTCGCCATTCTGATTGGACCTAGTGTAATCCTTTAGCAAAGGTAACTTGGAAATTTTACGTGTGAACAAACACTTCCCCGAAATTTTTTACGTTGCAGATCTCTGTTACAGTGATTAATGCTTCCCACAAATTACAGTGCACTGCTTTCCTATGTAACGTCTCTATCAGTTTATTTTGAAGGTTATCATCGGAGCAAAATTTTAACATCCCGCTTATTCCCAATAACTAGGAATCCTTATCTGAATTGATAGGGAAAGTAGTTGTTGGATTTGGAGATAGTGACCTTCACGTGTGTAGTTTGGTTTACGTCACGAGAAATGAGGAATGCTGTCACGTATTTACTCCTTTAAATAATTATGCCTATAGATTCTGTAATAATTATGCGATCATTCTTTTCTCTTAATTTTGTGTAGCGATTTCGGCCATGATTCCTAGTGACTCATTTTTACAACCCTGGTTGTAGTTTGTATAACACCGACGCTATAACTAGTAAAACTGATAAGCAATGCCGCTTGTAACTCATACAGATCTGTAAACTCTTTTATTTTTGTAATTTCCTAAGGGACGTTGAATGATAGGAAAAAGCCATGTAAAATATTATTACAGTGTATGTAGTAAACCATATCTACAATTTAAATAAGTAAACATGCTAACGTGTAAAAGCGTAATGTAAACAATCAAATGACGGTAAGGGCTTTATACAGATAGCTCTATAGCAGTCAATAGACAATGAATATAGCTACAGATTATTTTTAATCATTAAAAAATGGTCTTACATGGTCAGACCTACCATCTGCACGCTTCAATTTTCCTGACACCCGAAACTAATATCAGAGAGAACTGTTCAATGCCACTAAAATCTAGACAGTATCACAAGTACCAGTTACTTGCAATCTGAAGAGTTGCGAAGAAAATGCGCTTATTTTATTTAATTGATTTAAGGATTTTTAATACATATTTCATTTCAACCGTACAGTAATTTCGGCAACAAACAGTTTTTAATTAAGTAATTGAATTAACCAATAATGATAAAATAAATGTATTAAATGTAAGGCACATGCGAATCATTCGAGCAACAGTGTAGTCCCCTTATAGCAGTAAAAACAATGCCCAGAATCATCCCTGTTATGACTACAATCAGGTGCATTTATTACAGGATGGAGCAACCACCGCTTCTTTCAGCATAGTGCAAAACGAACTGATAAGTAACAAACATCCTTTACTTAGACATGTCCAAATTAGTTTCATTTTTCTTTTTACTGTGAAGTAAATTTAATTCATACCAAGTTAAGGGAAACAGCCATAATCATTGCTTTTGTTGGAGCATCTACAGTCCCTAGAAATTCAACCCCAAAGTCATCACTACTGATGACACCTTTCCTCGCAGCAGCAATTTTAGTACCGTTACGGACAAAGTAATATTCAGAGTCCTTATTTTTAGTTTCAAAGTATAGCTCCCCATTGCCACTTTCTGCGTGAAATGAAGATGGACTGTTGACTAAGAACCTATTGCAACACGTAAGATCAGCTCGTATCGCTCCGAGGAATTCGTCATCCTGAGTGACATGAAGCTCCTAACGTCGATGTAATATTTTAGAACATCAAATATTTATTGGTTAGAACTTTTAAAAGGCGTAAACGTTTTTTTCGTATTTTCCAAATAAAATGATTCTTACATTTTCAAATTGTTTACACTTCATCAAATTTCTGCCGGTCGGATCGTTAAAAATCATGGTACTTCTGGGTTCAGTGATGACACGGTTTACTGCATAACCGTTGGTAGCGACAGCAGTGGGCACACCAACGGTGACCAATATGGTCGACATTACCAATTGATTCTGAGTACCTAGAATTTGAATCATCAGAGAATTCTGTCCACGTGCTGAAAGATAAGAATTATTAAAGTACTTAGCAATTTCATTTACAAATTTTTATTTTACACTAGTAAGCTTAACAATGTTGAATTATCTCCGTATTTGCATTATTACCAATCCTTTGATTCGTACGAAAAGATAATTTGGCTTCTCTAGCTAAAATTGTAGGCAAAGGATTTGGTGGCTCCGGTACAATCTCCAGTGCATAAACACGTTCTAAATTTTGCTCGGGATACACAGCTTGGTTTTGATATGGCGCTGGCGCAAGCGGTCCAGTATGGCCTGGATGGACTCCAGGCACTCCAGAACTTGAAATATACGGCATTGGATAACTTTCCGAGTTCATCATTCCTCCTGGTTGGGAAACCACTGGAGGGAAATATGCGGGTGGGGCTTCTGGAACGGAAAAACCTCCGGGCTGGTGCTGGTTCGCCATTTCTACTGGACTCTGTTTCAGATTTTAGTAAAAGGCACTTCGCAATTTTATAACTGTAAAATTTTCCTGGAATACTCTGCTGTTGGTGGCAAGTTGGGTCTTTTGATTCTGACAATGTGTGAAGTGAACCTTCCCACTAACTGATACACGCACTATTGACCTTTCCTATCAGTTCAATAGTGAAGATAATCTGCACCATTTAATATTATAACTAAATTGTATCAACACTTTTGTTTCCACTTTACATCCTACATCCTCAAAATCCATATAGTGCTACTCTTGAAATTAGAAATGCTGACAAGGACGAATGCATCATCAAATATATTATAGCTTCCAGGAGTGAATACTCCAGTTCAATTATCTGAATTGCTTCCAGAGAAATGAATTTTCTCAATATTATGAATTACGAACACTTCCCATTTATTATTACATGAAACACTTTTATCAAGGATTTATATACTTCAACTGAATAAACCCATGTTATGACTGCTTTAGCCAAACGAATATTCGAGATTTGTTCGACAAAAACCCGACTGGGACAATGTTCTTCGATTACTATGTAATTATGCACGATTCGTGTTTTCCCTTGAGACATCTATTTAATCAGCACTAATTATTAATTTACTTTTATAAATGCTTTCGGAATATGTCAGATGTCATGATATGATGATGTATGATTTTACAGATAAGTCCTTCCTTGATTTATTTAAATAATTCAAACAAATGTCCATCGCACATTATTTATACAGGTTGTTTGAAAGGGCAGATCTTAAGAACATGAAACAGAAGAATTAAGTCTACATGTTTCGCCAGTAGAAGGAAATGAAATATTATATTAATAGTAAGTACTACAATGTATTTGCTAGTTTTTATACAAAGGGACTTAGTTTAGTGTCCGGACAACATCCACTTCAACCAAACTTCATTGTCGCATCAGATGTTTGCTAAATAGTGCCATCTTTTGATCATGAACATGAAGATTTTGGAGGAAAATCTTGGAAAAAATAGAGAAAGAGTGTAAGGTAAACGTCACGTTTACCAAACACTTGATAAATAATTGGCGAATTTGAACACTATTATTTTGTTAATTTTATATGTAATTACTAATTTAAGTAAACAGAGTTTACTCTCATTTGGGTATGTCGATTGAAAATGCCCTGCAGTATTTGCCCACCCAGCTGAAAATGCCCAAAATGCCTGCCCACATGAGCAAAAACTGGGCATGTGTGCAGCTTTTGAAAATGCCCTGATTTTGGGCATTTTGGGCATTTTCATGGCACCAAAATTGGGTTACTAGCATATATTCAAAATATCACTCCAAATGCATGAAAGCCCAGCCAAGGGTAAGTTACAAATGTGAATGTCTGGTAATTTGCTTCTTCGCGTATATTTTAATAACAAAAACAGTCAAATCAATTTAATTTCATTGACATGAGGTGATAGCATTTATTTATTCTACGAAAATAAATTTCTATGTAAACAATAATATGAAATAAATTTTCATGTGCGTCACTGACGGGCGGGCAGAAGTACTATTTTCTTTTGAAGTACGAACTCCTAAAGTTAAAATCTGATGGTAATAGGTCAGTCAAAATTTAAATGGGTGAAGTAGCTGAATTTTATACTCATTTTATTCTACATCACTATTGTCTGCAGTTTGCAACGATCAGCCAAAAAAGGCTCGAGTAGAAACCAATATACATCCTCCCAGTGCTTCTGTTGGGGACAAAATTCTTGTCCCGTCCCCGTCCCGTCCCGTCCCGATATTTTAAAAAAACCTTTGTCCCCAGTCCCGTCCCGACAATCGGGACACGGGGACAAAAACCATGTCCCCGTCCCGTCCCCAAAAATTTATAAAAACGTTGTCCCCGGTCCCGTCCCGAAAGTCGGGACATGGGGACAAAAATCTTGTCCCCGTCCCGTCCCCAAACTTTTTAAAAAACGTCGTCCCCGGTCCCGTACCGAAAGTCGGGACATGGGGACAACAACCTTGTCCCCATCCCGTCCCCAAAATTAAAAAAAAATATTGTACCCGGTCCCGAAAATCGTGGAATGTGAACAAAATTCCTGTACCGTCCCGATAATTACTGAAAACAGTTGTCGACATTCTCATATCGAAAATCGGAACATGAGGAAAATTTCGTAAAAAAATGTTTGTATCAAACACATAAAAACGCATTTATAGAATCGAGAAGATTCTTCCTGAACTTTTTGAGCAACAAGCCTCATTTTCTACAAAGGTGAAATAGTGTTCACAGAATAGTTTACTCATGAGCATTAAAGCTGAAACGTTATCCTTGTTCTGCTGTGCTTGCTTGTCCCGTCCCGTTATATACACGACCAAAAAGCATGTCCCGTCCCGAATATAGTGGGGGCAATTTGTTTTGTCCCCGTCCCGTCCCTGATATAATGGGGACAATTTATTTTGTCCCCGTCCCGTCCCCGATATATTGGGGACATTTTGTTTTGTCCCCGTCCCGTCCCGAATATAATGGGGACAATTTTTTTTGTCCCCGTCCCGTCCCGAATACGACATGGGGACAATTATTTTGTCCCCGGGGACGTCCCGTCCCGGTCCGTCCAGTGTCCCGACGGGACGTCCCTGTCCCCGGCAGAAGCTCTGCATCCTCCATACGGGTCCCCCAAATATTGTTGTTTGTAGTTTTATAATGTATAAAGCAATTACCGTATGGGCTCAAATCTTAACCGAAAAGACATTTCTGATCACAGTAATTTACATACATGCAGGGTTATGTGAATATTCCCAGGATGGTGGAAGTTCATTTTACATCGTCTGCAGTTTGGAAAAATAGTTCCTAGAATATTTTAATTTATAGCCGTATCGTGTACTGTACAGGTGTTTCACAAATTGTAATGTTCAATATGACCTAAGGTATCCAAAAGTATTTCATCACCGGTTGAATTAACTTCGTCAGAATAATGACAAACAGAATAAAATTTTCAAGATAATTTCGAACGCTTTTTCTCCAAAATTACAAAGAAATTTTCTAATTCATTGAAAAATGTATAGATTGTTCTATTATATTCCACAATTCTGCCCAAAATGCCCAATTTGTCCTCGATGAAAATGCCCAAAATGCCCTTGCCCAATATGCCCTATTATGCCGCCCTCGCCCTGAAATAAAAAGGCCGAAAACGCCCTGGCATTTTGGGCGGGCGAGTTGCCCAAAATGCCGGGCTTTTTCAAATCGACATACCCTAACTCTCATGTAAATTATTTCTTTCTTTTCTGCGCAAATAATTTCGCAGCTTGATCAATTGAAACCAACATACTTAAAAACAATTCTAAAAATGACTATTTATTGCAGACTCTATAAGAAAATCAAAGTTTAACTCTTTGGTGGAGAGAAAAATCATCTCTACGCGATCATTTGAGGCTTCGCGAAGGGTGTCGTCAGCTACCGCCGTCAAAGCAGGATAAATTTTAAATTTTGTTTCAAAATTTCCAAATTTTTTTCAAAAAAACTGTTTGGCCAATTTAAACCACATAAGCAATAATCATTACGGTTTACATAAACAATATTCACAAAAAATTTCATTGAAATAGATTCAGTAGTTTTGAAGACAAGTGTCATTAGACTTAAAGTTCGAAATTTCAGTTTTTTTTTTCGAAAAAACTATCGGACCGATTTCAACCACATAAGCAATATAACCATTACTATTTACATAAGCAATATTAAAAAGAATGTATTGAAATAGATAGTAGTTTTGGAGATAAGTGTAATTTGACTTGAAGTCCAAAATGCTCGAAAACTATTCAGTCGATTTCAATCAAATACAAACTCAGGCTTATGGTTGACACAAGTAATGTCCGTAAAACATTTCATTGAAATCGTTCCAGTAGTTTGTGAGATATCGTGCGGAAGTACACACGGACGTACTGACAAGGCTATTTTACTGACGTCACCCTAAAAATAAGGACGTATCTAGTGGGAATAAGTTCACCTGTTTTACCTATGTAGAGAAAATTTCAATGCTCTTAAATGGGGCCTCTTATAATGGGAGTGTACTGCATGCATGTCAATGCCTGCTGCTTCTGAAAAGCTCTAGGTTTTATTGTGAAGGTTGCTGCTGGCATGCGTGAGGTCAGAGAGGACGCATGGACGCTTTAAAAGTGTCTCGAAACATTAAGTACCCTTTCACTTTATCCTCTCAACATTACAGTATGTGTTTTTCATTGCAAGGTTCCGTGCTACGTCGACCAAAACGTTCACCGTGCTAGTGCATTGCAGAGATTAGGAACAGTGCCTCTCTAAATAAAGCTCGTGTACCCGAAGACACCAAGCAGCTAATTGTAAGGTTTATTCATTTTTATTTTAAATTTCCCCTTTTCAGAAAACCGGAGGCCTTCGAATAAAGTGGGTGCTTCAGTTTGTAATTTTATTTGTCTACAGTATTTTATTTTAAATTAACAATATAAAAGATACGCTTACTTGAACAATAAATATTTCTGGCTTCCCGGCTAACTTGGGTCATTGGTCACATTAAAATTCCTCCCCCTTGAGATTAACTGGGATTAAAGTCCCATCCTAACGTAAAAGTGATTTTTCCACATGGGTCTTAAATAGTGATCTTCATCCCTCACAAGAAATATAATTTTACATACACACCCATAATTTGAAGTAAGCATCAGGAAAAAAACATGAGGAATCCTACGCATATTTACGGCAACCCCCGCGCAGCGTCCTTCGAATGTTTAGTCAAAATTCCGGGAAAAGCATATATTCATTAGTTGATATTTAATTATTTCATTCGCGGAGTCTGTACCAAAATTGATGTGTTTTCAGGAGGGTTATTCTCGAAAGACTTACGGTCGTAACTTCAGTCGCAACTCTCGAGTTACGATAGTTGGGATTCTCAAAACATTTTGAAAATCGCAAGTTCTCAGAAAATCGCAAAAGTTGTCGTAACTTTACGACAACTAAAAAGCAGTCGTAGGTACTTACGATCAAGCATTCTTTATATGGCGGGGTTCATTTGAAAGCCGTTCAGTAATTACAAAATTATTTATTTTTATTCTTTACAAAGGCCTTAGTGGCAGGGTTAATTTTAACGATGGAGTTATTAGCTGTACTGGAAGACGAAAATCGAAGAGCTTTCAAAAGACAAAGAGTTTTTGAGAATATTAAAATTTGTAAATCGTAGAGGCATCGTACTACACCTGTCGTAAGTTCTTACGAAGTCGTAACTTGCGCTAGCGTAAATTCTGTTTGAGAATCCTGCCAGATCCATCAAGCTTCAAACGTTTTTATTTTTTGTGGAACCTTTACTGGGTGACAAGGTTAGGATCGGAAGGGTAGAATTGTCATGCGAACTATTTTATTGGATCAAATTTCATTTACTGCCATAACATTAAATATCATTCTGTTGATGGTCAAATAATGTAATAAATATGTATAGTAAATATGTATCGTCTTTAATATATATAATTCTGCCATAAGTGTGTGCTGTCTCATTTTATTTTTTATTGGCACTTGCATAAAGAGTTGTGTCTAAAGGGGATTAAGTTCACATGCTTGTAATCTTGAGAAAACTGCTGTATAAGGTACCCCTAATGGGAGTGTACTGTATATGTACATGTCAATCCTTGTGCTTCTGGAAAACACAAGGTTCATAATGTGGATGTTGCTGTTGTCTTGCGTGAGTACTGCATCGCATGTGCGCTTTCAAAGTGTCCCGAAACATTAAGTACCCTTTCACTTTTTTGTCTCAACGTTACCCTATTAACCAGAACCTTCGAATCTCAGTTTACTTTTTTATGTAGAGCCAATATGCACTTGTCGATATAGTTCTTTTTAAAGACTATTCAGTGCTACGTTCAAAACGTTCAGTTCAAACTACAATCTAATGGCTTGTAACGGGGTCCCTGTGAAACTATTGCACTACCCGAAGTCACCAAGCAGGTAAGGGATATGCCACAAATGACGTCATGCGATTAGCCAGTCAGTCATATTGTTCGTGCATGATTTAAAATGACGTACTCAGTCAGTCCCTCCTTCATAACATGACGTCATTTTTCTGCGCATGTTTAACCCATTACGTTGGTTAATCTTCCATTTAATCACGTGTAAATTCGTAAATTTAAGAAACAACTTCAGCATTTGAAATCCTTAGTTACGAACCGTAATTAGCAAAGCCACAAAAAGTTATATCGAAATCAAAACGTAATATACGGGACAGAGTAACTGCTGTTAGTTTTTAAAAGCGGACACTTCCAACGCAATTTAAGTAACGGGGAATTAGGGCCCGCGCTATTAAAATTCTAATTAAAAATGTGCGCGGATTTATTAATGCATCTTGGAAACCAAAATTTATACAAAGGACCTATCGACTGCGTCATCTGTCAGAGAAGTATGTATAAACATTTGTGTACATATGTTGATTGAATTTCTTCATATCTGAACTTCGAAAAAATAACGGCTGTTGAATCGATTTTTTACCTAAGCAAATCAAAATGGTCACATATGAGCACATGTTAAACCTGCATCTTCTCGGCGGTAGCGCAGTCGCCATTCACCAAACCGTGCAAACAGTAATGGTTCTTTATGTTAACCCTCCATATCAAATACGAGCGTAGTAATCCGTATTATAGTTAAATACCATGAATTCCTGCGTCTATTACAAGGATAATTACCGATCAATGTAACTAGTTAAATCGACCTTTCCACAGTGACACGTTTTCTAAAGTTCAGAAGTATTGATTTTAAAGAAGATTGGGTGATCCATCTAACCTTGGAAAAGTATAGGTCACATATAAACATACGGTAATAATCTCGCCATCGATTGCGACTTCATAATTTATTTAAACTTTCTTTTCAGATGTAATAAATACTATTGACTGGATATTGCAGGCAGTTAGTTCGTGCGATTTTTTTTATTTAAACATGCTTTGATATAAAACCCACGTATGTCTTTTTGGCTATCAATTTACCTTTCTGTTCCACAGTCTTACCACAATACCTTACTTCGCCCCAAAGGTGTCCAAATGACTCAGCCTATCCTATATCCTTCCTATTTATAAAATTTGAACCGAGCCTACATATATGCCTACTTTTTATCCACCGAATAGATCAGCCTATCCTACATTCTTCCTATATGGGGTCCTGCAAGCCTACATATTAGCCTACATTTCACTAAGAAATTAGTTCAACGAATTCTACACCCTTCCTAAATCTTTTGTGCTTTTCATAACTGACAGACTATTTAAGACCATTCTACTCTAATAAATTAAAAATCCTGTTTAAAGTAAATGGGGTTGAAATAAAATAGTTTAAGTTTAGACACCTTGACCAAAACTTTAAGAGCAAAATAGTACGGATCTTGATTTGGTTTACGCATGGAAATAGTACGCAAATTTTACGACATTTGTCAAAAGGGATGTCACAATTAAGATTTCCTTAAGTTCCCACTTTACGGAATATTTAGAAGTTGTGATTTCGCTGAGGTTTCAGCGCATATCAAGGCGAGATAGCACGTACTTTTCATCCTTGAACCACTCCATAAAACAATTTGCAAGTACCAGGCGCCGACTATTATTTAATTTTCATTTTGTCCATTCCATATGCCATTAAATGAAGACATGCTTCAATAGCCTACATATATGCCTATAATTCTACGACGGCTGAGCCTACCTATTTTGTAGGCTAGGTTTTAAGTGTATATTCTTGCACCCTATTTTGCCTACAAGCCTCTTTAATAAAATCCTCGCACCCTATAAATAGCCTACAAATAGGCCTATATGTAGGATAGGCGGACACCTTTGCTTCGCCCCCTTGTGATTTTGTTTACGTGAAGAAGTAAGACACAAACCAACGTAAGTTGATTTTCAAAATTTTATAGGTGATTTTTTTTCTAGTGTAAAAAATATTTATTGTAATATTATAAAAATATTGACCGAATGAGTGACCCACTTCGAATTAATTTTGAACTATAGGGTTTTACCCATGAATTAGTATAAGGGAGTGTGCACATATTACGTTTCATTTTTGGGGGAGGGAGGGGGTCTTGAAGCTGATGATTTTGTGTATACCAAGGGGGGGTGGGGGTAATCTTGCTGATGACGTTTCACCGATTCTCACAAAAATGTAAGGAATAAACCCGGATAATTGTTAGACTAGTATTTTAAGTAACAAACTTTTATTGCCGAAAGACCACTAATACAATTTATAAACATACTCAAGCCGTACATTAGTCCAAATGTCCGACAACCATTAATATTCCGAAAGCTCATGGCTTACGCAGGAATGGCTACAAAATCAACTCCATCAATTTCAGTTTTGCAAATAATTTGTTGTCATGATCCCAGTTGCTGTCGCCCTTGGCGATGCAACTTGGGTAAAGTTTTAATATCGACATTTCTCCAGGTTCCGGTGCTCTTTATCAGGATGTTATTGAAGTTTGTATTCGAAACCGGGCGATTCATCTGCCTACTTTGGCTGTTTTTAGCAACATGTCATGCTAAATGTCTGGAAATTGGAAATTATACTGTCTACGATTGCCCCAGAATTCAAGACAGCCTTGAAAGCCAAATCTACCATGCATGTAACCACTATTTTGTTAGCAACATTGCATATGAATCCCACAAAAGATCTGCTCATAAAAATTCGTTAGAAAGCACCTGAATCTATAAAACCATGAATCTGTTGTTCAGTTATCAATTGCAACTTTCCACAGCACGTGATTCGGATCGGAAACGCCGATGGAAATTATTGTAAATGTGGTTGACTCGACACAGAGCGAATTTGCCGATATTACTGATGTTAAATGTCAAATTTATAGTAATAATAGGTTCTTCGCAAAAACAGTAACTGCAATTTCGCGTTTTTCCGCGAAGGAGAAGCCAAGATAAAATGGCCGCGACCTCAAGTTTCCCAGCCAGCATTCATTTGTTGGACTTTGTTATAATTTTGTTTCTTCATTGAAAAAGTTGATTTTGTTTAAGTACGAATACATGGACCGATTTCAACCAATAACAGCCATCCGAATAAATGGACTAAAAATTTTGAACAAAATCGGTAGAGCATTTTTGGAGGAAAGTACACATTTTATTGTTTTTACGCACGAACGCGCTGACCGAATTCAATCAATAAGGAACTCATACGAGGTTTCGGCCTAAACATGATAACTGCAACTTTGAACGGTGTAGACTAGTAGTTTCGGAGGAAAACTACCAGATATCACGGACAACACTATCTTATAATGGGGTTGACGCCGCCCTAAAATGGTGCAGACTAACCTTGTTTATTTGTCTTTGTTTTCGCATTGATGACGTTTACAGGGGAGGGGGGGGGTCAAGAAATAATGACGCTAGGATGACGATATGGGGGGTAGGGTCCAAAAACGCTGAAAAAATGAAACGTAATATGTGCACACTCCCTAAGTGCCTGACGATTTTTGTTTCTCGCTTGTTCACAGTTGAACTCATTAAGTTTCTAATTTTATTATATTTATTACCGATGGCTAATAACAAAATACCGACGATAAAAACCAGATAAACAAAGCCGATAAATTGATATTGTTTTTTAATTCTTGAAATTTTTAAACGAGCGCAGTTGTGCAGGATAAAGCAACTGTGACATTATAATATACCCATGCATACATACAAACATGACGTCATATACAGTCAGTCAGTCTTCGCTGTGACGACCAATGATTATTCAGTGAGTCAGTCGTAATTTGCCAGATTTTTGAATGACGTCATTTGTGGCACATCCCTAAGACGTCTAGTCTACACAATTCGACCAGGTTATTACAGTATAAGTGTGCACATTCATGTCGCAATCCTTTGAACATTTTTTAATAACAATCGTTTGTATTCGTTGCCGGAACCTTCTTGCGTTTAGTGGCGAAAATTATTATTATACTAATTGTAATTAAACCATTCACTGACAAGGTTCAAAAATTGTCGGGACCGTTTCCCCAAAAATCCGGAATCATACTTTGGGAAATGTCTGTTTATTTGGTCCAGAGGGTGGAATGATTCGCAATAGGTAGACTAAAATTTATAACTTTGACCGTAATAATTTAAAAGTTATTCGAGTTTGTCATAACCCATAGTGATAGAAATGAAGAAGATCATGCAGCGATAAATCGAATTAGACTGTGATGAATTTGTATTTGTGTTGTTCCAGCAATATTTTACTTGTAGGAGCTCACACGGACTGAGAGTATAATACCAATTTGATATTTGAAGGTTCGTTCAGCCAATTCGTGCTCTCCTTTCTTGCTTCATAGGAGTTTATTATATGTATACTGTAATCCCAACGTAACTGCGATGTTCGGGCGTTCTCTCTTGAAAATACGAAAATTTTAAAATCGTAGAGCAATTAAACCACCTTATCTAGACTGCTCACGAAATCGAAACGAAAATCGTAAATTTTATTCGAGGATAACCCCCCAGAGCCCCAACTTTGAGTTTCAAAGTATAAACCCCCATTGCTGAATTCATAGTATCTCTATATAGGGTATTCACAGAGACACCTTTCGTGTGGCCAAGTTATGGATCTTCACCTGTGATAGTAATCTCCTAAAAATAGGTGTCATGATATTCGTCCCATTTGTCCTTTCTATCAGTTTTACTTATTGATTTTCTCTATAAAACAATTTAACGTTAATTGTAAGGAGTGAAAATGGCAAAAAATATAAAAACGAATTTATCGCAGCAGCCAAAACGTTCACCGAATTGGAGTGAGGGAGAGCGTGAGGCTTTGGTCACCAGTAGAGCTTCCAATGTGTTCAACATTTTTGTTCCGTAGGAAATTCCGTTCCGTTCCGAAACCTACAAATAATATTGTTCCCGGTTCCGTTCCGGCTGTCGGGACATCGGAACATTTGAACTGACACCGTTCGGAACAAAGGAGTAAAGTATTTTTTCCGTTACAGGTTGTGTTCCGTTCCGTATTATACTAGTTTTTCCGTTCCGAACCCGTTCCGTTCCGAAATATCCCGGAATTGTTCACAACATATAAGTGAAATGCGTGTACAAATTACTGGCAACTTAATATATGTACATGATATACTTTTAATATATTGGATGCTGGGGAATGTTATTATTTAATTATATAAAATAATATTTAATAATAATTAGGCCATATAAAAAGAACTACTGTGCAGTATTATATAATTATTATTAATTATTTTTTAGCAATATTTGTAGCGTGTGGACTTCAATGGCCTAACAGTGTTAATTTCCTGCAAGCTTGCTTCATTGCTGCTAATAATTTCGATTTCAGAATTTTCATTTCGAGAAAAATCGCCCATGCCCTTGTTTATTAAACAAAATTAGTTATTCTGTTGATTTTCATGGAAAACGATACTCGAATTACATATAAGCATTTGCGTAAATTAAATCTAACTGTGTTCATCCAATTTCGTTATTTTGGCAAAAAACTGCTTACAAGCCAGAGCGATAAGAAATGTTTCCATTCTAGTTGAATGATGGCGCGACACTTCAGAAATTGTACCGGGATCGGTTCGGAACGGAACAGAACAATTCCGCTTTCCGATGACATAAATTATATGGGACGTTTTTCGTACCGATGCCCTGAACCGTCCCGGTCCCAATATTACCGGTACAAGTGCTCATGTTCCGGTTTTGTCCCGATTCAATGACGGAACCAAAAAGAATGTTCCGAAATTGTTCCGTTCCGTTTGTCACCAGTGTAATTTCGAATTATTCGCAACTTTTTGGAAAGTCTTCAAATTCAATTAGTCATCAGACAAAGGAATCACTGGCCTACAATAACCGATTTGGTAATCATAACTCATTTTGAATGACATTTAAAAGTCCTTAAGTTTCTCGCCGGAGCAAAACACTACACATTTCTATCAATTTTGACTTTTCGACTTTAGGAAACCTATAGCGCATAATTATTCCTTCGTCATCAAAAACTTCCAAGGGATTAGTGCAGTCAAGAAAAACTGTCTTTTGAAAGCTCTTCGATTTGCGTCTTCCTGTACAGCTAATAACTCCATCGTTAAAATTGCCACTAAGGCAACCATGCCATATAAAGAATTCTTGATAGTAATAAATACTCTTATAAATACGACTTTATTACAAGAATGTCTTCAAAAGGCTAAAATTGAAAAATTGGACTACACTAATACATTCTTTGATGTTACTCAAGCTTTTGATAAGATAGGACACTTACATGCTTCAAATAGGATTCAAGCTAGAAGAGCACCAATAGCACTCAAAAACCTTACCATTAATTTCATGATTGAGAACTACACAAGGATCAATACAATTAAAGGAAAATCTCAAAAAATATTTTTCAAATGTGGAGTAATGCAGGGGGCACCACAATCTCCATGGATTTATAACAACGCAGTTGATGAGATTATGGAATTAAATGAACCATCTGTAAAAAGTATGTATGGCTTCCAGCTTCACCCTGACTTTCGCTGATGATTCAGACATTTCTGCGAACTCTCGTACATCTTCCATCATTCTCAACCAAACACTTATTGGACTTTATAATGAAATAGGACTTCAAATTAATTCCAGAAAATCCCAATGTATTAGTCTGGTGAAAGGAGAATTATGTACAGATGATCTGATTCTCAATGAAAATACTCGGATCAAGTGCATTGGAACTAATGAAATGGTGAAGTATCTTGGTATGAATTTTAATGATGAAATAGTATGTCATGAAGAAAAATTACTCCATAAATTTCGAGGCCAAATTGAAAGAATAGTTGCAACTCCATTCGTTAATCAAGACCAAAAATTGAATATCATTAATGAATTTATCTGGCCGATTTTAATTTCCCCCTACAACATATTCCCTTAAATAAAATTTCGCCTTCATTCTTTGAAAAAGTGGATAAAAACCTTAAAAGTGCAGTTAAAGAAATTTTGCAAATACCAACATCAACCCCTGACGCTATGATTTATTCTAGTAGAAAGGTAAAAGGATTGGGAATTATTAAAACATCATGGGAAGCAAACATTCAAAATTATAATGCATGTGACAATCTACAAAATAGTGGTATTGAAGTTCTGAATATAATAAGAAATTTTGACAATGGAAAAAATAAATGCTTGGATAATCTAAACATGACTGAAGAACTCAAATCATCCCTTGTAGACATCTATCAAGATGAAGATACTTCAGAAAGTAACAGAGAAGAATCAATGAATAACACCGACAAACAACAACCAAAAAAGAAGTTAAAGAAATGTAAACTTATTAGGAATGAATTGCAAAAGATAGAATATGAAAAATGGAGTAAGCTTCCAAGTAAAGGACAAGGTGTCGTACAATTTTCCGAATGTCCCACTGCTAACAAATGGATAACTAATAAATTTGGGTTATCAACATCTGAATGGATAAATGCAATCAAAATGAACGGAAACGTATTGCCTAATAAGTCAAATCCGGGTTACAGCCAAGGTAATAGCCATTGTAGATATTGCAATGAGTTTGAAACCTTAGGACATATCCTTGGTAAATGCCCCAGAGGTGAATTATTACGTAATAATCGTCATCATAGCATTCGCTCATTGTTAGCTACAAAATTTAAAGAAAATAAATATATAGTCCAAGAAGTATATTGTGAAGATAAAAATGGGACAAGTAGAAGAGTTGACATTCTTGCTATTGAACCAAACTCTAAAAAAGGATACATTTTAGATCCAACATAAGAATGGAACAAGATATTCACCAGCCTGAAAAAGTGAATCAAGAAAAGAAATCAATTTATGATCCATGCATTCCCTACTTTCAATCAAAATTCAATCTAAAAGAAGTGGAAACAATTGGACTGTACATTGGGGCACGAGGAACAATTTCAAATTTTTTTGTATCATTCCTAAAACGATTTAGGATACCAATGAAAGTTATTGAAGAAATAGTATCTTTAGTTCTTAAGAACAGTACATTAATTTGTAATAATCATCTTTATAAGTCATAAATTATACTAATTAGTTACGTAATTGAAAATTGTTAATAGTATAATGAGTCCATAAGGGCTACTTCTATTGAGAAGCAGTGTCAATAAAGTCTTTCTCTCCTACGACTGCTTTTTAGTTTTCGTAAAGTTACGACAACTTTTGCGATTTTCTGCGAACTTGCGATTTGCAAAATGTTTTGAGAATCCCAACTATCGTAACTCGAGAGTTGCGACTGAAGCTGCGATCGTAAGTCTTTCGAGAATAACCACCCTGCTCCGCATGCTGAAAGAATTAAGATGCAATTTTATGAGAATATTTTGTATTATCCATCAATCTAAGCAACAGTATTGAATTTTCGTTTTTACCAATTTTTCGACTTGAACGAAAAGATAATTTGTCTTCAGTAGCCAACACACTATCAATCAGATTTGGAAATCCGAGGTCAATTTGAGCATAAGCATGTGCCAAGGGTGTAACAAGAGCGAGATTGGTCCCAGATATTTGGGAAAGTAGTTGTTGGAGATATTGGAGATAGTGACACTGACGTGTGGTTTCATTTACGTCACTGGAAATGAGCGATGATGTCATTTATTTACTCCATTAAGTACTTATGCCTACAGATTCTTTAACAATAACTACAAATAGTTGCACATGTCAGATCATATAACTTTCCAGCCTCTGTAGCCCTGATAAGAGGATGACTCATCCACCATTGGATTCCTCAAGTGTGTGGCAAATTTTTTCCAAGATTTTCTAAAACTTTTGTCCGTCGACGTTGTTGGGCTACGGAGTTCACGAACGTCAAGCCAAGTCCGGCACAGGAATCTAAACTCAGAAAGAGAGGTACGCAGTAAAATATGTATGGGAAACACTAGCAGCGTAAAGAATCAAATTTCAAACAGTAAAGGATACGAGAATATGAAGTACCTTAAATTACGAATAGGAAAGTTTGTGAAGTCTTCGATGAATACCGAAATCAAATAAATTAGTTGCAATCTGAAGAGTTAAAATTCCAAGAGGCCATATTTCCAATAAAAAAGAAGTTCACACTTCATAGGACTAAAAAGGGCTTTTATTACACATTTCAATGCACTTCCTAGGTGCAGTAAACACTTGAATCAATTAATTTATTCCAATTATTTGAATTACTCCGTGATAATAAAATAATAAAATAATGTAATAATATATTGCCCATGTGAGTAAATATGACTGACGAGCAACAGTGTATTCATATTACTGTAGTGAAAATAATGGCCATAATTATCCCAAATGTGATGAATACAATCAGTGGTATCATCAACATGATTATGCGACAAGTCAAAGTTCCGGAGCAACCACAGGTTGTTTCAGCAAAATGCAAAACGTACTGAGAAATAAATTAAAAATCCTATCATTAGACATCTTTAACTTCGTGTCATTATTTTTGTATAGTGAAGTGAATCAAATCCATACCAAGTTGTAGGAAACAGCCACAATCATTGCTTTTGCCTGAGCATCCACAGCCCCTAGAAATTCAACCCCAAAGTCATCACCACTAGTCACACCTCTCCTCGCAGTAGCAATTTTAATACCATTACGAACAAAGTGGTATTCAGAGCCCTTATTTTCAGTTTCAAAGTATAGCTCCCCATTGCTATTTTCTGCGTGAATAGAAGATCCAACACAAGCGCAACCCGCAACACCACCTCGTATGATTCCAAGGAATTGGTCCTCATGGATGACATGAAGCTCCTAGTGTCAGTGTAATATTTTAGCACATCAAATATTCATTGGTTTTTTTAAATTTGTAATGACGTAAACGTTTTGAAAATGTTTTTCAAACAACGTGATTCTTACATTTTGAAATTGTTTACACGTCATCAAATTCCTGCCGGTCGGATCGTTAAAAGTTATGGTACTTCTGGGTTCAGTGAGGACACGGCTGTTTCCATAACCGTTAGTAGCGATAGCAGTGGGCACAGCTACGGTCGTCAACAAGGCTGACATTAGTAGTTGGTTCTGATTACCTCGAATTTGAACGATGAAAGAGCTCACTACTCCGGTTGCTGAAAGGTAAAACTTAGAGTAGCAATTTTATGAAAAACATTTGTATTTTGCAACAAGTAATTATAATTTAATTGCAGCAGTGATAATTACCAATTCTTTGGTTCGAATGGAAGGATACTTTGTCTTCTCTAGCTAAAATAGCATGCATAAGGTTTGGCGATTCCGGGACAAATTGAGCAAAAACAGGTTGTACATATTGTCCGGGATACATTGCTTGGTTTTGATATTGTGCTGGCGCCGACGGTCCAGTCTGGCCTGGATGGACTCCAGGCATTCCAAAAGGTTGATTATACGACATGGGATAATTTTCCGAGTTCGTCATTCCTCCTGGTTGGGAAACCACTGGAGGAAAATATGCAGGTGGAACTTCTGGAACGGAAAAGCCTCCGGGCTGGTTCTGCTTCTCCATTTTTACTCGACTCTGTTTAAAATTTTAGTAAAAGTCACTTCACGAGTTTAGTACTGTAAATCCTGGAACACCCTGTTGCTGGTGGCAAGTTGGGTCTTTTGATTCTGACAATATGTGAACCTTCCCACAAACTGATATATGTACTGTTGACCCGTCCTATCAGTTAAATAGTGAAGATAATCTGCTCAATTGAATGCTATAGATAAAGTTTATCAACACTTTTATTTCCACTTACATCCTGCCTTATCAAAATCCATATTACTACTTAATTGGAATTACTGACAAGGACGACTTTATTATATTGACAATTGGTTACATACCTAACTAATTCTTGTATGCTCTCCTATCAAAAATGTCAGAACCTCAAAAAAATGAACCCATTATCCCACCGCTTTAGCCAAACGAATATTCAGTAGATATTTATTCGTGCATATTACACTTGTGACGCTGTTCTTCAATTCCTACGTAATTATGCACGATTCGAGTTTTTCCCTGAAACTTCTATTTAATCAGTGATATTTATTAATTTACTGTTATTAAAGCTTTTCGAATATGCCAAATACTATTGAAAGGTGGGAGTTTCCTTTAAGTTATTAATTAATTCTAAATTGTACATTTACCATCTCTTAATGTCGCATAGTTTTCCAATTGTCAATAGCGGTGTCCACTTGTTGTTGTTCACAGTTGTGTTCGCTTACCAGCAAAAATGAGGAAGATCTCAGTCAGTTCCTTTTCAAAACGTAAGAACCAAAATATGACTCTTAATGTTATGACAAATCTAAAATTGCTTGTTCATAGTCTTTATTTCTTTCACATTTTGTTCTTGCTAGGACGTTACATTTAAAGGGTAAAGTAATTAGAATATTATAACTAAGTAATAATCACATCCACATCAGCAAACAAATGTGAAACTCCTGTTCACCTGTCCCCAACACCAACAAAATGTTTACATCATCCAATTAGTCGTTAGCCGGAACTGATTTACTTTTTGCTGAACTAGGAACGCAGACCTATAGATGCAGTAATTAGCAGTAGTACTACCACTACGACGAGGAGGAAAATGCAGCGCTCGCTTATACTTTTGTTTCGAGACTATAAAAAAAATTAAAAGAATATTATCTTGTTTTCTCTTATAGTGAAAACCTGATACAAAACTTCGTATGTAATCTTGGGTAAAATGCTATACCATAAAATAAGATGCAGCAACAATCATGGCCTTAGTGTTTGAATCCGTTGATTCTCGAAATTCTACTCCGAAGTCATTTGCATTGCCTTTTCTAGCGGTAGCAATTGATGCTTCGTTCGAGGCGATGAAGATAAATCCATTATCCTGAGCCAAAGTTCTAAAAAATATTCCTCCATTAATATTTTTGGCGTAAAGAGTTTCTTCGAACCTGGTGAACCAGTTGGATGAACCCTTTATAGTCCCCAGTAATCGATTTCCTGTTTTGACCTTAACCTCCTATTAATTGAATAGCACATTTATATCTATAATATTCTTGATTTTGGGACGGAGTCACTCTTTAAAGATCATTACGGAATAATCCTTACGGTGCGGAACACTTCGCATTCCATAATATTTTTGCCAGTTGGGTCGTTAAATTTTACGGTAATTCTTCGTTGGGTGAACCACCCGTTGTCATTGTGACCAGTCGCCACGGTGGTAGTAGTCAGGGTTGACATTAGTAACTGATTCTCATTGTCGAGGATTTTAACACTCCAGTGAGATGACCCAGCTGTTGAAGACAAGAAACAATTAATGATTCAAAATGCAATAATCAGCCCCCAACTTCTTGAATTTAAAAAAATGAATCAGTTTCTTCACTTCTCCGGTTTACATCCCATGGACATACTAATATCTGTAATACAAAGGACAACTCACTCCATGGTAAAGGACACTATTCTTGCTACGTTTCTTCTTAAAATAGGTTTAATTACAACAGTAAATTTTAGTACTTGGAGGTTTTCTGGACTGAAAGGACAATTTCCGGACTGTGGCTAGAACACATTCTAACGAAGTGGATTCCGGGGTCGTTTGAGTATACTGTGGATGAACGGATTGCCAAGTATGTAAAGCTGGATTTTGACGTAACGTCACTTGATCATTAGGTCCCGGATGACCTGTTGAATTTTCAGGAGTGTGTCTACTCGAAGTGGGATCGTTTTCGGAGCTTGATGTTACGGGATGTTCCGTCACTACCGAAAAATACGGAGGAGGTGGATCGGCAAATTTTTCTGGCATAAACCCTTTCCCCATTAGGACCCCGCTCAGGAAGTTATTTCCGACAAATGTGGATGAAATGCTTGTTGGAGGGGGCAAAACCTGTGTAAGTTTTTCTGATGAGAACCTCCTCGTAATTGTGAATGCATTGAAACTTAAAGTGACAGCTCGTTTTACACAAAAATCCGGGGCATGCGTGCTGATGAAATATTTAATGGTATTTTCTTTTGAGTCAGCTCTGAATAGTTACTACGTTCATTGTTCTTAGAACTACTGCTCTGATTTAAACATACAACTAATGAAGGATTAAGATGAGCTTATACCTGGACACATTTTCTTGTCGATTTGTTCTAATGAGTTTTGTATAATTATTAATGGTAATTATGTCTTAATGAGTTGATGTTGATACACAGTAACCACTGTTTCCAGACTATTTTCACGGGTTGTATTGCGTATGAGAAAAGTTTAGATTGTATCTAGCAATGGTTCTATAGTTTGGGAAGGATAATTGGATTTTTCCTCTATCACATGAAATTGTTAATGTACATTAGTGCGCGTAGTGCTGTAATTTATTGTTAGTTTTGATGTTGTTGTGAGCGAACTTTTCACAAAACGAGTTTAGTTTATAATTTTTGCTGCAGTTGGATTCTGTTGTTGTTGAATGTAATAATTGGTTTTTAGTTGTGGTTGTAGAACTTCGGTTGAGTTTTTAACTTCAATTCAAATTTCAACTTCGATTCTTTCAACTTCGATTCAAATTTCAACTTCGATTCGAATTTCAACTTCGATTCGAATTTCAACTTCGATTCAAAATTCAACTTTGAGCTGAAATTGTTATAAATTGAAATTCGTATCTAAATTGAAGCTTAATCTTAAATCTAAACTTGATTCTAAATAAAAATGTGAATTTAATTCTTTGAAACTAGACCCAAACTTCAACTAATATCTACACGGGAACTTTCAATGAGGTGTAACGTGTAACAGTGAACTGTATCTAGTTAAACTGTGATTTTGAATTGCAGTATTGTTATTACTGCTGTTTTGGTTGGACGACTATAATTTTTGTTGTTGATATGTTTCCAACGAACTACGCAAAAATATGAGCAAAATTGCAACATTACAACACTAATTGTAAGTGCGCGTGTCTTATGTACACTATTATCCTACATTTATACTTCCGTCAAAGTCTGTAATATCTGTAGTATGTACATGTGTACAAAAACGTTTCTGCGATTGCTGCTATCCTTCTCTCCTTATTGGCTTGGTAAAACGTTTGATAGATTTCTTTGAAATCCAAATTACTATCCACAACAAACGTGTCCTTCTATCCTACTTGTAGGCCTATTTGTAGGCTATTTATATAATTATAAGGTGCAAGAGTTTTACTGAAGAGGTTTGTAGGCAAATAGGGTGAAAGAATATATAGGTAGCTTGGTTTTAATTTTGGTGTTGACGGTGGTAGTCCAACTTTGGCTGCATGGTCCTCAGGGATTTGCAAAGGTAGAGTATGTAAAACTGTATAATTTTTGGAGGTTACCAAACCCTGTCGGTTGTCAAACGACTGGGTGGAAATATGATGGTGGCTCTTCAGGAACGAGGCTTTATCCGGAATGATGCTGCTTCGCCATCTTTGCGGGAACTCTTGGCCAAACATTTCGAAAGGGAAGCTCCAAAGTTCATTTATAAAAAGACTAACATGTATGTACTAGTTAGCTGGTTCGGACGTTTGAGTCTTCTTGCAGTTTGTAGTACTTTCAATGTGAAATAGCTATTAGTTTTGTCATGAAGATTAAGTACAGTCTAGTGTTAATTTTTGTTAGCACTTTTATTCCTACACACGGGATTGCATTATCTAATTTCAGAGGACTGACACTTCTTGGAATTAGATATACTGATATTGATGTATTTGTGTTTAGAGCGCATTATCTTTTGAAACTAATATAACATCAAGGTGCATTGGTTACTGAAAATAAAAATGAACTTGTTCTAGAGTATTTTAATTAAATTGCATCATAGTCAGGGATGGAGTTACGGGGCTGCCCACTCTGGCCCGGTCAGGGTAAAACATTTAGGGGCAGGGAAATAAAAATTAGCAGAGGTCCTCAGAGTACATACGAAAAGACTGACCGGTATGTTTTGATGCTTGTGGGCATGGTAAAGATTATTTTATTAATACGCTCCTGATAATAGTATACAAAGAAACGATGCCATTTGAAAAAAATTGTGGCCAACACAACAAACGATTTTCAGACTGTGATTGTGAAACGAATGTTTAATAACTATTTCTGACAACGATAGTGCATAGAAACCTGGTTCCTTGACTTGCATATGTGCATCATATGTGCATCATTTCATATTTGCAGGTATATGTTCTATATATGTGGTGTCTTTGTCTTATGAGCAAAACGAAATCCATAGTATGCACACTGTTTAATTGCTACTACATTTGTCTTACGTTATCGTTTAAATACTAAAGACTTGCGGATGTTCCTGAAAAGTTTTTATCGTTTTGTGCCCCATCCACTAGCCTTTCGGTTGCAGAAATCCAAAGCAATTGAAACCATCAGCTCACACTATCCTGTTACAAGGTATTTTTTAAATGAACTATCTTTTAAATAAAAAACTGGGCAAAACGTAATGCTAGTAGGGCCACCTTATGAAACTCAAAACAATATTTTGCTGCCCGTATTTGTCCTTACTCTTGCCTAGCTTGAAAATTTTAACAATGATGGTTACATCTTTAAAATTTTTATTAAAATAGTATTTTTGTGTAAAATATAAAGGTTGCAAGTTCAACTTAACCTTATTGTAGCCTGAAGTGATTTTATGATAGTAATGTTAAAACGAGCAACGAGTAATTCTGCGAATAAAAAGCATCTTCGTAAAAATGGAATTTTTACAAAGGAATTCAAATTTCGTATCGATTCGTAATTCTATGAATATAGTGAATATTTAAAAAAAAAATGAAACGTAGTATCGATACTGAACACTTCAGTTATTGAAATATCTAAACGCCAGGGCCTCTGCGAATACCCGTTGAATATTGCACACGATGATAAATGTTGAAATTTGTCATCTGTTATCGCTTCCGACAACTAAGTTGGAATCGCTGTCGAAGGACGCGTTGACACTCATGTGATAACTGTGGGGTAAACAAAATAAATTAATCAAAGTCACACGATAGCTAAAATGATCTGAAACTCTTATATCAAAATAAGAATTATTAGTATATAAATGGTTAAAAATAATACCCACGTTACCTCACAATCATTGCCATATGTTATTTCCAGGTATTTTAAGTTTTTCATTGGAAGAAAAGCCAAGTACCCAGTTACATCTGTGACTACATGATCTTTCAGATTCAGCTTGAGACGCTTTAGAGCTATATTGAAACATTATAAATTACATTTTTGAAACCTGTATAAATTAAATGAAGATCTCAAAATTATATAATATTAATCACATTTCAAATGCGTCAATGAAGGGCGTTTCCTGATCCGATCCACTGCAACATCAAAGAACGCTCGTTGCTCCAAAATCCGATTGCATCGATCCGCTGGGATTCCTGTAAATAATTCATCCAAGAAAGTGGAACTACCACCATGTAAATGGAACTCCAGCTCCTCCAAATTTGGCATGGCACACCAAAGGGATTCTTGAACTTCTGGTGTTGTCAACGGAACCACCAACCGTAATTTTTTTAACGCCGGGAATATCTTTCCAATCCGATGGTACGAGACGGTATCAAAACGTGTCATCGTCAGCATCATTTCCAAAACTCCAGTGCAAGGGGAAATGTTTGTTGGAAAAAATCCATTCCACTCGTTCCCAGTGTCGTCATTAGTACAAGTCAAATTAAATCTTGTTAAGGATGGGAATAGTTTCCCATAAGAAATAGGCTCGACACAATCTCTTCCTTGGAAACCCTTCAAAGTCAAGGACTGTATGTTGAGTAAAGCTGGAAACTCAAAGTTCATTCTACCTAACGGTTCGTCGTAAATAATTTTGAGATGCTCCAAGCTCGGTGACTGACTCTCCAAGAAGTCATAGAATGCTTCAGCAGACATATGAGACTCCTTAAGAATTAAATGAAGATCCGTGAGAAACCTCCCGGAGCTTCTCAACGCTCTGAGGTTTGCATCGGAAATTTGTGCATCAACTTCCAAGAATTTACATTTCGGGCCCAAAAACTGGAAAGTTTCTTGGAGCAATTTCTTGTACTTATCTTCCCTCTTATTTTCCATTGATGGGGTAATGATGAGTGACAATTTTTCAAGATTTGGGGCAGACTTGACTAAAGATGGCAAAAATGAGGCACCGACTTGACTCAGGCTTGAGGAGACCCGATTCACGGCTATGTCCCCATTCGTAATAAGAACAAACAAAACTTTGAGGTTGTGGAAGGATATGTGACTTAAATTGACAGCAAAATTGTTGAGGAAACTTTCGGTGCAAGTCAAGCTCAGAGTTTGTATGGTGGGGCCACATAACGTGAGGAAATTTCCAATTCGATTCTCATTGCCAATATACAAACAGGACTCATCTAGTTTGTAGTCTGCAGTTGGAACGGAATCGTCGCTAAACTCCATGATCCCCAGGAAGTTATCCAGGATGAAGTTATCATCAAAGTCTATCTGTGCTGATAGATTTCGGAGCAGTGGCGTTGCGACTTGGTTCCATGACTTGGAGACACTCCGACACTTTTTCAAGTCATGAAGAGTCCCATGACGTCGTAAAACTTCCCGGAGAGCCTGTATACAAAATAAGATCATAACAAAAGGATTGCTAGAGCATCACCATCCACCTCCAGCCATTTCTTCAACATCCTTTCCTTTTATTTACATTTAAAAACTTTTATCACCTTGGCCTGCACAACAGCTGGATTCTGACTCTCTTTCAACAATTCCAGTAACTTTCGCTTCACATGGTCCAATATCAGTGCTCGTCGTTTGGCCCGCTCAGATGCCTTCGCCAATTGAATGATAACCTGGGGACGTCAGTAAAGGGGAATATTGAGCATAAGTAAATAAGCTGAAGACCTGGTGGCCAATAAATCAAATACAGTTACAACACAGCACGAAGATTGAAACACTTACTCCATTTCGAGCATCGAGTTGCTTCATCATTATTTCGTTCTCAAGTCGCTGCTCTTCCCCTGACTTTTGCAAAGCCATAAGGGTCTACAATACACGAATCATTGACCCAAATTAATCCAATACTATTTACTTTTTCAAAAACCACGATACCCTGAAGAAACCATTAATAGAGACATAGGACAAAAACAATAACTACGTATGTACATACCACACTCTGGTTGACAACTTCAGTTTTCAAATCATCACTCTGCCCTTCCATTTGTCTCACTTTGGCCTCAAGCATTTTTATTTCTTCCCTTGCCTCCGTCAAATTTTGCGCTAGCTAGGATGCAAATTATTTACAGTGTTCAAAAAATAACAGGGATTGTCAGTTGCAGATAAAATTACGCACACTACATAGAGGACTAGGAATTTGATGCGTTTGCATGTACATATATACATATGTATGTAAACAAACGCAGCAGTGTTTACTTTCTTGCATTCACAACATGTGCAATTTACTTATAGGTTTGTTTGCCAACTTACAACTTCTTTTTCCGCCAACTGCCTCTCAACAAACTGCCATATTTCCATCCAGCGGTTGATCTTCCTCTGGGTTGTTCGCATCTCTTCGATGACATCACCGTAACCCTGAAATACAAAAATATTTACAGAAACGGTAATTATTCTATTTATCTAAATGTGAAATGTAAGAAATACCTTTTGAGGTAAGAAAACATTTCTAGTAATTATTACATATGTTGAATTATTTAAACTGGATTAAACTATTTAATTATAATTATTACATATTTCTGAATAATATTTGTAACTTACGTCAATATCCGTTTCCCACATTCCGAAGCTACGTCGATGTTTGGGTTTGGGAGTGAGCGGCGGTGTGAATGAGCCAAGTGAGCTGATTGTTGACATTCTGAGAATGCTTTCTCACCCCGAAACAATTAGCTATAAACAATAATACCTCTTGAATGAGTAGTAACAATGACAAAACTGGAATAGAACTTGAGGGGAAGTACCAATAGGAAGCTGGAGCTGAGATAATGAAAATTTCAAAACTCCTCAGCAGAACATATAGTAGCTCACATTAGCTCATCTCCAGGCTGGGGAGTGTACATGGGATAACATTATTCTGTGTATAGTTACTGTACTATTTCTTCCATCCTAACGCCTTTCGTCACCTAATGGCTTCTGACTTGGAATAATAATTGCAAACAACAGCCCTGTTGAACATCCTCTCAACTTTCCTTCTTGTGTGTGTGTTTACCTTTACTCGTTAAAGGAAGGCATTTGAATAGAGTCTTAATGTGTGTCCTTCCTGCACTCCCTCTGTAAATGCGTTAAATTCTCATTAGCACTAAAACTGGGCTAAGCTATTACCCCAGCGAATTTACATACAATTATATGCTTTGACACACACGTGCAAGACTGAAGGGAACCCCATAATAATAAATCCTCGCAGAGATACACACACACCTGGGAACAGCCCCCCTCTTAGGCATCATGATTTTTTCCTTTTTTGCCTACATCAGAAGTAAATATGCAGGCTTATGTATCAGGGAAGGGCTAAGCTCTTTGGCAATTCACAGTGAGAATTATTTGAAAGGTAGGGAGATGATAGAGGCTTGTGTACTTGTGGAGTTTAAAAGTTGGTTTAGTGTCTACTCTAATTTATTCCTGAGCCACTATTTCCAATCCTTTGCGAATACTAATGCTTCACCCAAAGCATGGGTTAATTTCAGGCCCATGTGAATAGAGAGCCTGAGAGGAGTGAGAGGAGAAACAATTAAGCAAATAACAATTTTCATTTTGTCGCCTTGAGTCTCATGGTTATGCATACACACACAAATTAGTCTTCATTTCAAGCTCCAGTCCAAGGTTTTCACACGGGTCCACTAATACTATGTACAGATGCAGGAGAGCTCATCCCTTGCAGCCCCTTTTCACACAAGTGTCATTTTGGCATGACAGCTGTAAACTTCAAAATGGTAATCATCCTTTATTAATATAGTTTCTTTTTGTAGAATATTTTGCCTTCATTAGGAATTCCGCCCACACAGCATGTCCTCTGTGTTTACATTTTCTGAAAACCACTCATTTAAGACCATCAGGTTACAGGTCTCTCTACTCTTGTTGGATCCTGGGCCCCATAATATTCAGTAACTCACGTAGTAGGAAAAACCAATCCCACAGATGTCTCTTACTGTGTAATATCTCCGTTTGTATGTAATCCCCAAACATAACATTACTTGTCTTCTCAAAGTATTTGAGTAAAATTATGACGTGAGTACTAGGGCACCAAGGGGTTTTTAAGATACTAAAATGAGACATTAAAATAACCAGTGTAGTTATATATCCAGTGAATTTAAATTAATTCCGGGAAAAACAGTGCAAAATGTTTGGAAAGAAGAGGCAATATTTTTTAGCAGACCCTAAATTACTCCGTAGTACAATGCCCGGAAGGATAAAAAGTCAAAAGTTTTGTAACTAGTAACTGAAAATGTACGAAATTTTAGGGGGAAGATGTCATTTATATGGAACTCCTAAAGACTAATTTCAAATAATATGAAACTCGAGTGAGAAATGACTCATTGTCAAGCGGGTACTTCCACGCACTTGGAAGTATCTATAGATACTTGAGGAAACTTTTTAGTGAAATTAGTTTCTGGACCTTCCTAACTGCGTACAAGCACACACTCGTATATTTTATCCCTCCCGGTTGAGATTCCGATTAGAAAAAGTTTAGCCCAAATGATTAAATTCCAAGGGTAGTCTCTTTTCCCACAGTCTCCTCCATGACCACATGAGGGATTTCTCATCCCTCTCTTCCCATTCATCATCCTCTAAGTGTGCATGGCTTCCAGGTTTTAAAAATCTAGGACCGGGGAAAATTATATGACAGAGCATTGATTGAGACTCCACAGGACGCTCTCTGATATATAATTATATGTTTGTATGAAAACAAATATTTTTGGTTTTTAATAATTCAGATAATTTTCTCTATATTTAATTTTTTTTACAAATTTTTTGAATATAGTAACTATACGTAATTAAATAGTATGAATAATAATTTCCATTCAAAACATATCCAAGCCAAGTTCATCAATGTCTCTCAGCCTGGAAGATAGAATCGGACCTTCGGCTGACGTCGAGGGATTACTACTTGCTTTTGTACTAGCACCGGTTTGATTGTTCCCATTATTACCACTACGTCGTCTCCTCCTTTGAACTGCGATCTTCACTACAATCACTAGGATCAGGAGGACTAACACGGATGTCGTACTAATGGCCACGTACGAGTAAAATTTCTCGGGGTTTTCTGAAAATAGAGTGAAGCCATTTTAATTAGAAGCATTCATATAATATACAAGGGGTCTTCAAGTCATTAGCTTGAATAATTCAACATGTCCATGTATGTACATAGTCCCGTACATACATAGATATATAGTAGATGATATTTCAGGATCACATACTCATTGTCAATGGAAGGTTCATTATTGGTTTCTGATCAAAGGTTTGCATGGTACACTTGATATTTAAAAGTACCTCGTTAAAGGAAGTGTAAACTTTGGTTCTTATATGGTGACTACAGATGCTCTTTAACGATTTGGTAAATGGGACTGGGTCCAATTTTATTTTCTCCCGTAGAGCCAACGCTGTTGGAGGAAGGGGGTCATTTATAGCTACAGTCCACTGCTTGGCACTGTCCTCAAATAAACTGCACCTACACTTACTTGTACATGACCAAGTGGGAAACTAACCTTGGAGGGAAATCACATAGCGTGAGCGATTCATGAACTTCCTGTATCATCTACAGTCTAGGAACTAGTATTAATGAGGAACAATAACCGTAGCCATGGAAATCATATAATTGAGCAATAGGCCCAGCTGGAGATTAATGTCGGATTAATTATCAAAGGAATCAAAGCATTCCCCTCCAACGCAGACACCTCTATGCCTACACCTTCCGTACATATCTGATTACATATGTACATGCATCCAAGAGATATAAAAAAATGTGAGGAGTTGGATCTAGGAATTAAACCCCGAACCCTTTGAGGTCATAAGAAAAATTCAAACCCGGCTATAGGCTCATTCATGCTTGAGACAGTTGCAGTAATTAATTACTGAATTTTTTTCCCCCTTACTCCCTGCAACGCCAGCATTTTTCTCCCATTCAAGGATATATTCCTTTTGTAGGAGTTGAGTCAAGGGAAAAAAAAATAGGAGGGGAATGCGGGTATGAGTACAAGGGAAAAGTAAAATTGATTTTTTCTTTGTATTTGACACCTTCCAGTCCTTCTAATTGGACGAATTATGTTTTCAGTCATTTCGAGGCTTTCCTCCCTCCCCCCCTCCCTACCACAAGGAATCTCATCGTTTCTCTCAAACTTTAACAGTGCTTGAAGTAATCCATTGTTCCCCATTAATTGTTCCCATAAATTAAACTCTGCCCAGGCACGACGTAACGTCTTGATCTCAAGTTTCCTCCAAGAAATAACTAGATTAAATTACCATCTTCAAGTCTGCTAAATGCTCATAAAATATCCTTTATATCATCAAAAATTACTTCCTTCATCCCTTCCTCCGACTCTCATCATCCACCGTGGGACTGGAGAGCACAAAATCCATAGAATTATTTTTGTGTGCTCGGCTCATACTCAGACAATATATGACTTTTCATTTTATACTTACCCCTCAACCTCAACACAAACAAATGGAGGACACTTGGATTTTGAGAGGATGCAATTCACATTTATTTCTACTGCCCATGCACTGGTTTAAGTGCACTATGTACAAGGCCATGCAATTTCCGACGGGATGCAGAACTTACCAGAATTTACAATAGCAAATTGGATCATCATTTCTGGACTCACAGTGGTACTATTTTCATTCTCAAAATGTAATAACAGTCCCGCGAGGGAAATGATAGGAAAATAATGAAATCAAAATAAACTTACTTGTGACAAAATCATAAGCATTGATTCCCTGTGAAACAAGGTGAATGATACGGACACCGGCATGCGAGGCGGGATTGTTGCTATCCGTAGAACTACTACCGTTACCCGTGTGACTAACAGATGACGATACTGATGAGGAGGAAGACAACTGACTATTTTCATCCTTTGGTCCCAGCATCTTTTCACTGGCGTTTGAACCCTCTGGATTTAAGAACTCTAACAGTAACGGAACCAAAACATTGCTGTCATTCCAAACAAAAACAAAACTTGAGCAAAAGAGTAAATAATAGATACTTGTGTAACTGTAATCAATTTGTGTTACGTGGGGTGAGGAACATGTGTTAAAAAATCCAGGGACAAATTTTGAAGCATAGAAACAGTCTCTAGGAATTATTATTAATAGCTCAAAAGAATTCGGGATAATTAATATGCTAATTTATTGAGACCTTGATATTTTAATTCCAGATTTACTGCCAATTGGACCAGAACCAAATAGAACAACTGGATAGGGGCAAGTATTTATAGTAAGGAAACGGCCCAGCCTTGATACTAAAAATTGTTTTAAATTTATTTTCAGCTATTTTAGGATTCTATTGCTTTGATCCTCATACTATTACAACTACAAAATTGTAACTTCACTGCAGCAAAACAAGGGCCCTGAACGCTTCCTGGTTTTTCATCCATAATTCCATACAATTACTCCTAACATATTCATAACCCGAAATAGGAGGGCCATTTAATATTTACAGCTCTATATACTGATAAAGCACTCAAGCCTCCCATAACCCTTGTGTGTAGTCTGAAAGAAAAATAAATTCAAGAGCTATTCAAGCAGGGGCATATTAAAGATAATACAGATAAGAGCTTGAACCTGTGAACATGACAGTGACTTTAAAAATAAGTAAAGTTGCGAGGCAGAAAATAACCAGAAAATACATAGTTCCTATGTCATTTTTCTTAGATCTATATTTATGCACACACTTACATAGATACATACATATGTATGTAAGTGACTACAGAGTCAATGTATAACTTCAAGGGACTTCCTTCCTTTCAGTACAGACACAAGGTAGGGTAAACTGTAGCCCCATATGTACGCCAGCCGTGAGTACATTTGCAAACCCCGAGTTACGAAAGTTTTTTAACTTCTGGTGTAGTAAGTAGACTCCCCTAAAAATCTATGCATGGACATCCAATGCAGAGACAAGTTTCCTTGGCCAAAGTTAACTCCAAAGTTTGGGTTAGTATTGGAATCAAAAAATCCTATCCAGTTGATATGCCTCTAAATGTATGTATTTGACTGTAAGTGCTTGATGGGGGGGAGTGGAGTTTGGTGGAGAGAACAAGTCTTATAGGCGTTTAAAGGGACCCAAAGACGCACTAAAAGCAACATTAAGTACGTTTATTGGTTTTATTCGAAAACTTGTATCTTTTCTTCTCCCTCATTTTTCCTACCCTCCTCCGCCCGTCCTGTCCGCTGGAATGTATAGAAAAATCTTGTAATGGGGAAAACAACGAGGAGTTAACTGTCTCGTTTATTGCTGGCTCCTAAACATAAATTCTTTGTGTAATGATATTTTAGGGATTTTTACATAAAACTTTTATATGTACAGAAAGAAAAAAAAGGGTCCCGCCACACCAGCCCTTTCTCTTCCTGCCTCTAAAATATTATCAGATTGTGAAATACTGGCAGAGCCCGCCTCCCTTATCATAAGAGGGAAGGAGAGCATTGGGAAAGTTCTATTAGTCTTAAAATATCGCCATGTAATTTCTTCCAACAGAAACAACAACCCGGATGGTTTTTGAATTACTTTTACTTCCGGGCATCCTCTCATCTTTACGGAGAAACAATACAGGCCTCAAAACAAATGTAGACATAAACGCCACATGCATACGAGAAAAAAAAAGCAACAAACTGTATAATTATGTATGACGGAGCACAATCCAAAAGCTGTATCTATTTGTATTCATACACAGGGCTGAAAGTACCATTAGAATATCTGAGGGAACAAAAAACCTTGAAAATTCTTGAGAAACCGTTGAAATTAAATGCGACAGCTAGCTTCTATTTTCGTGTTTTCAAAGCTCTCCAGAGACTTTTGTCAGGATGTATTAGTCTGATGACAACGTTTAACTACCCAAAGCCCGCTTTAATATTTCTTGAGTATAGAGTCAAAAATACGAACATATACAGTTACTACAGGGAACCCTTCACAATTCTTATAAGTAGCTAGAGAGTCACTCCAGGATCAAAATTAGATAGGAATCCTATTATAGGAAATAGAAAGAGGAAATAGTAGTTTTAGTTATGAAAGCCCTCTCCTCAAGACATCTGATAAAAATTGTTAAAAAAGACAAGAGTAAATACCGGAGGCTTGGCTCAGAGAATTTCGACCAGTAGACGTAGAATTTTTGGGTTGAGGCCAGCCTTTGGAGTGGTCTGGAGAGTAAATGGAAGGCTGTTCGATAACTGAAGAATCCACACCATCGTCCTCGGGTTCATCCACTTCAAACATCTCATCAGGCTCCGGCTCCCCCTGATATTTCTCTTGAAGAACTTTTCGAGGAACTTTACACCCGAGAAAGGGAAAAAAAATTAAAACACATACAATCATTGTTATCCTCTCCGTTCAAATAAATCTAGCCTTATTTATACTCCACCCTTCCAATAACCTCTCTAGAAATAATTTACTGTGAAAATAGTTTCGAAGGGATGGTCTTGAAGGAAAAAAATCCTTTATTGATTATCAACTTTCTCTGGGAAGATTTCCACTGGAAAATCTCTGAAGGAAGATTTAGGAAACCATTTTGAAAAAAAGTTAACCCTATTTTTTTTTGGAGGAAAATGTGGTTCGTAGTTGTATCGATTGACTCAATTGATATTCATGTGTGGAGGGGAAAATCGGGAAATTGACGTGAGGGGAAGTACGTGGAATAGTCAACATTACGGACTGATAATAGTCACGGGAAGGTTTAGAGTTGAGGGAAAGAGATGATAAAAAGTGTTGAGTAAGTCATCGCCAAAATCCGCATCTCCTCTGAAATGCGTTAGAAATGTGAAGGAATGATATTAAGTTGATGTCTCTGTAAAAATGTCTTGACTCATCTCACAGTTCCAGAGGACAACCTTACACTTACTCTCTTTTTTATTTTTTTTCCAGGGGAGAAAGTGTGCAAAAAAACGGGACCATGCCAAGGGAAAATTATGCATTTCAATTCTCTCTTGGCTCATAGGCTTAATGGTAAGCTGAGAGTATTTTTTTTTGCAAGGGAGAAGGAAATGTGAAGCAAACCCTAAAATACACATTTTATCACATGGGAAGAACACATTTTCCTCCCTATTCTACATGATTCTAACTAGGCATTCTTGTTATTTTCTCAGATTTTCACATCTATACCACACATTTTACTACTTTTCTCTCCCATTCCGAGCCATTTTTCTCCTTCTTCCTCCTTTCACTCCTCTCTCTCTACTTTTATGCCATAACGCAAAGGTTAGTTTTCTCTGTTGTGTTCTAAATTCCACACATTTTTTCCCCTGATTCAACTCCCCCTCCCAAACTCCTTCAAGATTTTAGAATTCTTCCTCTCTCCTTTCTCCCCCCCCCCACACATACACACACGGATGAAGAGCTAGAGTACAGAGTAGTGAGAGCAACATTTTCACACACTCTTTTACACGAGTATGTGTTTTCCCATAGAAAATACCCAAATGATTAAGTAGTGGGATATTTACGGGAGGAGAGATAACAGTTGGGAATGTATCAAATATATAAATATTATAAAACAGATGAAGACAATATTGTAAAAAAAAAGCAACGAGTAGATGTGCTCACATCTTTTTCTCTCTATATATGTATATGCTGCATATCTAAAACTATGACTGGAGCCTACACACAAGGATATGAACGTGTTGTTAAAAATGGTTTTTTTTTATCTCAGCTAGATTTGCCTCACCCTCCCCCAAATAAGTGTACGTCAGCAAGTGAGGGTTTCTTGCTTTTTTTTGCAAGTGCAAAGTGATGCACAGTTCTCCTGACTGAGCGTGAGAGCTAGGGAGCTTTTGTATTCAAAAGCTTTCTCCGTCAAGTATTCTTATAAAATGCATTTGAAGATGCTATGCATCAAATATGTGTAATTACATACTTTATGTAAAGGACCCCAAAAGTATAAAGAGACGTGTAACCTACATAGAGACCGGCAGTCAAAAGTTTTTGTGATGTCTAAAGCCGTTTTCATTTTACACGGGGAGGGAGAAAAGAGAGAGACAGAGTGAGAGGGAGAAAGAGAGAGAGAGAGAGAGATGGAAAAAAGGAGAAAGGCAGCCGGGAGTTTTCCCTAATGCTTCTATTATGCACTGAATGCATTCCACATTACATATAAGACCTCTCTTTAAGTTCACGAATGCGAATTAACGGCCTTGACTAGCCGCGCGAAGCCTATCTGGAAGGGAACCTCTGGCTTTCTCCATGCTTTCTCTCACACTTTACTCTCAACATCGACATTCCCCTTTCCCCAGGTTTTTCTCCAGGTCTTATTCCAAGCAGGCTTTAAAGGCTGGGCTTGCTTTTGATAGTAAACGATGGGGGATACACTTGAAAGTCAAGACTGAGAAATTAATGGCAGACTTGGGCTCAATTGGAAAGACCCTTGGTTTTTTCCATTCAATCCCAGCTGTGCAGACTCCAGGATGCGTAATATAATACTCCAATCTGACATGTATAATGTGGGGGGTTTAAGCATATAATATGTAGGTACTACACATGTGTAAGGATGTGTACCCAAACGTAGCTACTAGCTACATATTTCCCGCCCACGAGTATCTATACATGTATCTACACATACAGAAATTGAAGCATTTGCTGAGGGAAATTCAGAGAAAGCAAGATTAAGAAATACTGGACCGTCTGGGTTTTTAGCCCACAAACAAGAAATTATTTACAGTATTGGGGTTTCACTCAAACACAAACACTCCGATTCAAATCAAATGTAGTCATCGTGGGTCAAGACCCGGTTTGAATGGTCTTCATCCAGCCCAGCCTCCAGGATGTATACCTTCATCAATGACAATTGACAATACTCAATGATGTTTTCCCTGGAACTGTTTGTAGTATGCCCGTATGTCAGGGAGAATATTCTGGGACAAGTAGGAAATAATGTGAATGCGGAGAAAACAAATTTCCTGTGACTCACAGCCCACTGATGACAGTCCACTGTTATTTTCAGATTTGATCACATTTTTCTCCCTCCCTCCCTCCTCTCTGTCTCTCCAGTGACTAATATTACCAATTTTTTCTCTCTCTTTCCTCCACTCTCATTTCTCATCACCGTTTTACAGCCCAGAGGGACTTGCACGTCTTTAATTTGACAGGGAAAAAATTGAGACTTTTTTCCATGTCCAGAGAGCTTAGAACAACTTCAGACCCGGACCATTTGTTTGAC
Source organism: Allacma fusca (assembly GCA_947179485.1). Classification (NCBI taxonomy): domain Eukaryota; kingdom Metazoa; phylum Arthropoda; class Collembola; order Symphypleona; family Sminthuridae; genus Allacma; species Allacma fusca. The sequence goes on from OX359248.1 coordinate 5,815,461, forward strand.
TTGCCAGTCCGACCGTTCATCTAATTGTGTCAACAACCATTGTGTCCCTTCTGCTCCGTAATGATCATTACTACGAGCATCCATGCAACTAGAGTTTTGCCCTAGATGGAGGCATTTGAGAAATTTGATTCCCAGGAATGTGCTCGGGGATATTATCCAATACATTTGCTGATATTACCATTCCATGTGAAACCATAATAGGAATTGCTTATACTGTAGGATTTCAGTTCATTACCACAAGTATGGATGACTTTCAGGTACATTCTTGACTCAGGTTTGCAGGGATTCCCAAAGGTGGCGGGGTCAGCGTTCAAGGCACATTTACGCTTCCCGTGACACATCTGCATGACCGTCTCTGTGGCGAAGCTCGAAAGACAAGCTGAAAGAACAGAAGGAGATTTGAGTATATTTCTATATCTATATATGGAGTAGTAACATTTTATGACAATCTAAAAATCTATCATAGGAATCTTTACTGGGAAAAAATCTCATTTCAATGGCCAATTTAACTAACATCCACAGCGAGGGTAACATTATTTACTTTGTTTTTGTTTATATTACCATGAAAACATCAAAAACGAATAGAGGAGCTGAGAGTGAGGGACTCACAGGCTTTTGAGATAAGGACAGAAAATAAATAGTTTATAGAAAAGATAGGAATTCCTCCCCCGTTGAAACAAAAGGTAAAGGCGTAAAAGGCTAGGACGATAAAGGGAAATCCTGGACCTGTAGGTACAGAAGGAGCTATATGTAGGAACCTAATCAAAATCCTCTGTTTGCAGTTGTTATCAATAAGGAAGTCCCGGACGGGGTGAGGGAGGAGGAATAAAAAAAAGAATATAAAGTGGGGGATTTGTAGTGTGTGCTGTGTGGCATGAGGAGAAAGTAAAATTGTCCAAATGTGAGACGCATGTTGATAGGGGAGGGGGGAAAGAACAGGAGGGAAGACTGGTGGAAAGTCCTGATGAAACACAAGTGAAAGCAAGACGTAAGTCAAAGGATGAATGATGCAAAGAAGTTTAAATAAAGTGGTTGAGAATAAAATAGACGACAGGATTAAAGGCAGATAAGAGATAAGATAAGGGAAAGGAAACATGGAACAGTGGGAGGAAGGAAGTGAGGAGAAAGTACTGCTAATAGTGCTCCCATACGTCCGCATATATGTATATCTACATATATATCCGAATATATATCTCTACACATGACACTGTGTAATACGTAGATATCTACAGCTCCTTCAAATACCCCCTCAAAATACGTATCTCACCCTCCAGGCCCGATATACCTTTTAGTGGAACAAAAGCCCCAAAAGAAAAAAAAACGAGTGTCTTGTGTAGAACATGTATTTTAACTAAATACGTGAATAGTGAAAGAAGCTTACATTCTTCAGGAACTCCGTTGGGTTGAGGACATTGAACACTTTCGTATTCTGTCCTGCCATAGTTTGCAGAATAAATGGCAAGTCGTGAACTCCGATTGCATTTCAATTGGATCACTTCATCCTCACATCCAATGACGCTCTTGAATTCGCCTGCAACCAAAACCGCAGACAAAATCCAACTCATTTCTCAAATTCATTGCAGCATTGGGAAAACTCAGGATTTATTATTCGACTTTCTCCTTCTCTCTCTCTCTCCTTTTGCTGCCTGCTCCCCGTGTAAAAACACAACTTTTCCTTTGAAGCTATCCCTTTCTCCTGAAACTTTCACCAGTTCTCTGTTCTCTCCTTCCTCATACACTCACTTCCTTGTATATTCCCCACGGTAAAGCCACTAAGGCCCTGGCGTGATACTACTACTCCGACGACGGAATTAAATACTTACGAGAGAAGGGAAAAAAATCCCTTCATTTAATTTCCATCCCACACCCATTCCTATACACAGATGTATGTACATAATTGCGGAGAATTATCTTTTATAGTGGGAACTCACACAAAAAAAAATTAATGTAACCGAAGTTACAACAATGCTGGAGACAATAGTTGGAAACAATGCTCGGGGCTAAGACAAAAGGCTCCTTTTTTACTATCTCCTGCACTAAAAGACAAAGACTAATAAAAGTCCTGTGGCAGGAGCCAAAGCATTAACTAATGCATGCATGTGCTCAGCTCACAAGGACAATTAAACCCTTTCACATAAACCTCCCATGAAAAAAATTCCTTCTCCAAAGACATTTTGTCATAGTCAAAATATTTTTTTTTTCTCTGGGAATAAACATCAAAGGAATTATTCCTCCTGGAAATCCCCACTCCCCCAGAAAAGGCTACCACTTTCTACTCATTCAAAATATTCATACTAAATCCTCCAAAGGTGAATCCTCATTGGGTACACTCCTGGCAGAAGCTCTCACAGGCATAGCCACTTTTCCTAAATACACTTCAAAGTCAGTGAGCTGAAGGGAGAATATAACCTCCCCCACGAAAAATAAAACTGACCAGGTTAAAAGTTAAAAGTTGACTTTCCTCCAGGGAAGGGATATTCCTCGACATAGAGAATCCCTCAACTAGGAAAATTTTGCATTGCAAAGCACGTAGTTCTAAAGTGAGCCCCACATACAACTTCTATTGAATCAGAGAGAGAGAGAGAGAGAAAGAGAGATAGAAGTCTTCCGTGAAATGCAATGCCCCGTGCAATTTACTTTCCCGAGTGCATGACGGCATGCATTTTTAAAAGGTACTTGCAGACTGCAGATCTTGAGCATCAACATACTTATCTTCGGGTAAGAACCAAAATTCCACATACTCAAAACCGTTTATGTACAAGTCCAAGTAAACACATTTTCATTCATTGATAAATTTTGTTTTGAACATTTAACTTCCCCCTCTCAAAGTTTTCCCCGTCCATTACGCTCCATTACTTTTGAGAATTGAATTAAATTAATCTACATACTATTTTAAAAGAGTCCCTTCACATTGGCTCCTTAGCCGAAGATAAAGTAAATATATCTACATGCAGGAGATTTTCCAGTTTATGGAAATATTTGCAGAAAGCATTTAGTCCTACCGTATCCCTTGAATTTCAAAGCGGAATCGTATTTACATACGTGCACGTACATGTATGCATGTATGCATGTACCGATAACGTGCCGGTATTTTATTACACACATGCAAAGAGTACATTGTCGTTGAAGAGGCAAAAGCATCTAGATGCACTTTGGATTAGAAGCAAAATGGTCGACTTTCATTTAAGAGCAAATTGGATGATTCCTTTAGACTATTTTCATGTATTTTTTCCTGGAACCAGACCATTTTACTTTGGAGGGAAAATACAAGGAGAATTCTGCCTCTCCAACGGGGACAGACCTCTAGATGTGTGTAAATAAGATCCGTATTTGAATGGAAGGGATAGATATCTATATATGAGTCTACCAATGGAGGGAAATACTTCTCTCGTTTATTGTTCGGAAAAGACGAGCACGTCTTGGGGATAAGTGCTCATCTGCAGCCATGAAACACATGAAGGGATGTACTAGTAAAGATAAGAGAGACATATGCACTGACTTGGACGACATTTGTAGGCGACTTCGACGTACTTCCGAGTCCCTGGACATGGATCGCCTCCAAACGTTCTCGGTGACGTTTGAAATTTACAACTAGTCTTTTTCTGGCACAGTCCCACCACCGTCTGCAATAAAGAGTACTACTCCACTTTATTCTTCAACATTTCATCAGTCCGTAACTCCTAGGCACATGATCTATCGCTCGAGACTACAAGGAGCATTTTGGGAAACAACGCGGAGAGAATATTACACTTGCTATTATCATCATGATCAGCCCAAGAAATCATCATCATGTTTCCCATGATTCCCAAATTTGTCACGCGCTCTCTCCCTCCTCTCCGCGCCTCCACTGGAGGATACAGAGGCTTCCGGGAAGAGGGGAAGCTCCAGAAAGAGAGGGATTACTCTAGGAAAAGTTTAAATACCTGGATGGCAGCCGGCCATTGACAAGTGGTATTACTGCTGGAAGGATCCAAACTTCTACTGTCGAGATCAGAATGACTAGATGAGGCGGAGTGACAGAGTGAGGGAAGTCGACTACTTTTTCCATACTGCGCCAACTGCACCGAGATGGTCGTTCCTGTAGGGCACCGGAGACTCATCCAGCTCTCATCACAGGATGCCTTCTGGTAGGTCCTTAATGTTCCCGAGAGGAGAGCTGTATAATGCACACAATAAATGAGACCGAATTAATTATCCAACTTTTCTTTTCTCATTATAATTAAAACTTCTTTCCCGAAAAGCTCCGTCCTGTGTACATTATAGGAGCAAAGCTCACACAAAATCCAACCCCAGCCAAAACCTTGAAGATTGATACCTTCCTCATATCTAGTAATTACACACACACACACACACACACTCATACACACATAGTACTCACAGGACCTCACATATGTGCACACACTCTGACTCCCCTAAACTTATACCACAAAGAGGATACGTCCCTAATGTACAGCCGTGTGCACATATGTATGTACAACAGGATTTTTAAATCCGGAAAGTTTTCTGGAAGAGTAATTTTTGGTGGGAAGGCTAGGAGCGCTGTGAGATTCAATTCCTCCATAGATTTAGCAAAGTGAGGGCACTTAAAGGATAGCTTTATAAATTAGCCCGATGACAAGTTTAATTAATTGTTACAGTTCCGCATACAAATAGTCATTAACTCGTTGGCAGATTTAATACACATAAAAGTGCTTAAGAATCCTCTGAATGAGTAACGCTCTCGAGGGCTGGAGACCCTCTGGAAATTTTCAGGCCTCTGTTTATATTAATTTCGTATCCAGATCCAGTTCCTCCTTAAAGTTGGTCATGCCCTCTGCATAGACTGTATCCAAGGCAGACTTTAAGTGATACTCTTTTATATATCGTACATAGTTGGGGAGCGGTGTACGGTACGTATATGTATGTATGTATGTATGCACATACAGATACATACATTTAACCAACCGTCGAGAAAAGAAATGAATTTTTTAAGACCCACCGACCCACTCTACAAGGAATCCCACATCCGAGACAAACTCTTCCATGTATCCGCCTCAATGTAAACTGTATACCCACACATGTTTCCTCTATGAGTGTACTTGAAGGTTGCAAGTACAATAATATATAGACAATTGAACCCCTAAGCTACACTTTACAAAGTAATTAAGCATTAGGAAGATTTGAGGAGTACATGAGGAAACCTCAAAAGAAAGGGGAAATGTGAGAGCTCAGTAGGAAGTCCAGCAGGATTTCAAAAGCTTGGAACATTCCTCTCCTCCGGAGTACCTCATAACAAGTCTATTAAAATATGGAGGGCAGTAGTTGTTGAGATCCGGGGAAATACATTGTATAAATCATGGGGATGCGGAAGAAAAAATCCCTCATTTCCCCCTCTTGAATAGGTACTAGACTGTAGGTACTTACATACATAGCACACTGGGTATTAGTAATTACAGAGAATCCAGAACAATGTGTTTATCCTTGGAGGAAGTCAACAGGATCGAGAGTAAGTTTAAGACAGCATTTCGTATTTAGTAAATTATGTAACCTACTCCAGTGTTGTAAACATCTCTGGCTTTATGTAATAAATTGTATGTTCAAGAATGATAGCAAATAATAATAATGCAGAGTACATTCCCACTCTCTCTGCGCCGCTCCAAAAGCCGACACAACTATTAAACCCGAGCATTCTTTACTCTCCCTAGGTTTTGTCAGCCCATAAATTGTCCACACTTACATACTAATTGGCATGTGAGAGGGAACGGAGGGACTGGTGAGGGGAACTGGTACTTGGGGTACTGGATGCTCCATACCCATGACCAAAGACTGGTTGTGTCCCAGTCCTGACTACATAGTAATTGTGTATAAATTAAAAAATAGACACTTGCAAGAGACACACTCAGCCTAAATACCCCTCCACAATGTACTACATACAGGACAATAGGGAAGTTTAAATTTATGCTAATCTTCTTCCTCCTATGATTAATTACACCCAGAAAGACTTGACTTGTAAACGATCGCTCATTCTCCCGCATATTTTCGTGATGATAACATTGCTTTTATCCCTCAAAGTGCTCCATGTGGAAAGTCAACTCAAAAACATTTCTAAATCTCCGTCAACTCAAACACTAGGAATTATGTATCATACACAAGGGGTCCTATGATCATGTACAGAGATATATCTATATGTAGATATATTGACGTAAAGTGTACAGTGTACCATTGAAATATTTGTATCTGACCATCATCTACACGCTACACACGTTAAGTGGAAAAGTGGGATTATTTCCTATCGCGTGTTCTATTATTGGCCCCTCCAGTAATTATTTAATTACATGGGAAATTAAATAATGATTACCAAAGTACAGTGTCGTGGTTCAAATATAACTATTACGGGGCTATGTAGTAGCATGCGTGAGGAATAACTGGAACGCTAGTATTTATTGGAGGTTGCAATTTCTTGGAGGGCGGATATTCCAGGATTTTTGGCACCCTGTATGAATATTATAAAATGCACTGCAATTTACCATTCTGATGTTCCAGTAAATGCTCTATACGTTTCGTATGTAACAGTAATTAATTATAGGCTTTGAGCTATGAGCTATGTGTACGTTTAGACTAACGAAATTTGCATCCTAATGGTAACCGTAATAGTAGTACCGTCACATTTCAACCTGAATAGCGAAAGTTAACTCAGCTCTGAGAAAATCAAACAAAAAGAGGAAATTCCAAAGTTCATTTTTAATGCCCAAAGAGGCAGTCCTAAACGAATCCTGGGGAGAGAGCAGTGTTGTATGCCGGAACTTGGGAGTTTGAAAAATCCGAAACTCATTAGCGTTTGATACAAATTACAAGAGGTATGTCTTGTATACTCGAAGATACCCTTTGTAGAGGTTTTGTTATAGGCATCGGGATGGGAATCCATATGTAGGGATACCCATTGCGACAAAGTTTTGGGCTGTGGGTGAGGTTAGACGCCAGTGGAACTCACGCCAAGCTCCATTTAAACACTGTAATTAAATTAGGGCTCTCATGTACTTTCCCTGACTGACGTGGAGCACGTGCCATCCCCGGAACAATTGGGATGATGAGACAAAAGCCTTTGTTTCCATCCGAAATTTCAAAAATATTTAAACTCCCAACTATCCCATCAAGATTTAAAACTCCTTTGAAATGTCCCCTCTCCCACAGGTGCCCATAGAATTTCCAAAGCGTACAAAAAAAAGGAGAGGATGACGGCGACGCTCGAGTAAAAAGTAAGTGAAACTAGATTGATTGGCAAGTCGGAAACCAGAACGGAAAAAGTCTTTTAAATGTAAATTAGATTTCACGCTTACCTCTCTCTCTCTCTCTCTCTCCCTCCCTCCCTCACTCCCGTGTCCCATTCTAAAAGTCTACCTTTACAAGTCTTTCCATTCACTGCCCCTTCATTTGCGATTACACTGGAGAGGATGAGATGGGCGAAGAGCGGGAGTTTCTTTTGGCAAAGTAATCTCCATTTTATTCTCCCGACAAGCTATCACTACTGGACGCGAACTTACTCACGATTAAGTTCAATTCAAATTCTAACTACTCAAAGGGCTCTGAAATTGTTCCATCAATGACTAAAACGAACCTGACTGTAAAAGGATTCACTTGACCAAAAAAACGGACCGATCCTTATAACTCACTGCAATTCCAATTCCAACTCCGCCCCTCGTAACTCACAGTAGATACATATGTACATACGTCTGTACTTATGTACATACGCTCCGATCCGAAACGCCCATATTGTACATACAAAGCATACATTTTACAACATAAAAGGATCACATTATGTTTTGACGTAGATACGAATATATCATCATATGTACCTAGATACACGTATATACATATGTACATATCTAATGTAGTTACGTACCAAGTTACATCCAATAATGTTTGCATGCTCTGTATGCTGAGCAGTACACAAAACTGCATGTGATCAAGTTAAATCCTGGAAATAGTATCTCATGTCCATCCGAATTTGTGTACGTGCAGACGGACAGTTATTGTTGGGAAAAAGCTCAGAGGGAAAGAGAGAGGGAGAGAGGGAGAGAGAGAGAGAGAGAAGAGCAATGGAAATGTGAAACTCGAACGGACGTCCAAATCTACTGAAAATCCTTAAGGATGCAAGGATGTGTGAAATAAGGACGGAGACTTGTCCAGCTGGGAGAAATTAAACTTGGAATTATTATTTGACCATAAAAAATGCCTGTCCTTTCCCTTTATACGTACGTCCTGTATTCCTTGTCTCCCTGCCTCAGTAAGAAGACACTTGAAAGCATCCGAGTGCAATAGTTGTTGTAAAGCAATCCAGACGAGCCCCGTACGGAAAGGAAGGAGCTGACTGAGAGAACCCGTAATTATTGGAGCAGAAATACAGAGATAAAACAAGCATTTAACCCTGTGAGTGTATGTGTGCTCATTCTTGTAATAAAAATGAAGACAAGTTGATCTTATAACGCACCATTTGACGAGCACTCTCTCTCTCTCTCCACTGTAGCTAAAGTAGCTAAATTGTAGACGGAATGAGGAAATAGACGATCCTATGGAATCTCATTGGAAAAGTGTTCAGTTCAACAAGTCAAAGTGGAAAGGGAAAGCGACAGAGCTGGGGAAAATATCTCTCCTCACTCCTAGTCCCTGTATCTATTTCTATATGAATTCCCTCATACCTATAGATACCTACTTATTACATGGGTGCTGTAGTAAAGTGAGGACCCGTACTAATTTATTGAATAGCAAGCATTCCATCAAGTTCCCTTCGTAGACTTGTTATAAACATTAACGACTAACTAGGAATTCCATTTCCTTGTCTCACTCCAAATGTTTTCCTCTTTTTCTTTCCCCCCTTTCTCTCCAGACTTTCTCCGGACATTCCCGGTAAAGTGGAGCTGCTGTGCTGTGCTGTGATGTGTCTTATTGTTCTTACTAGAGATACCTTCCTGCTTGGAAAGGGAGCATTAGAGCCAGGAACAAATCCGTCAAGGCCCTGAGTAATATCAAAGGGAACCCCACCTGGAGAAAGTAGTTTATAGAATTCCCACAGTAATGCTCCATTAGAAATATTTACGGGGGGAAAACACAACATCAATTGGAAATTATGTTTAATTTCCATCAACCTGACAGATTACTTAAGGGAATGGAAATGGGAGGAGACGGGGAAGAGGGAACAAGTGATTTATAAAACAGAAGCTCCCCCCTGCTGGCCCTGAGTCCTTATGTACGAAAGGGGAACAACAACACCAGTACACTCCATCCAGAGTATCAAATCAAAGGCCAAGGCCGATTGTATTTGTTGAGGCCAAGTTTTTTTTTGTGCAAAGGTCATGAATTCCGAATTCAAAATTCAACATGCTTAACACTCCCTTCGCCAGAGCCTTGCTATAAATTATAACTAAACGAGCAAAACGTGGGATAATTTTTCAGTCAGTCGTCTGTGAATGACATTTAGATCGAGTGCCAAAGGTTCCCTCTCTTCTCATCGACCCGGACATTATTGCCAACAACTTCACGTCACCATTTATTCAGCCTCAAATCACTAAATCTCCGGAAAATGCAGTCTTCCATCCCTCCCTCAATTCTTCAGAAATCCTGCCTTTCAAATTCAAATTAGGCCTTCCATCTCCCTCCCCTCCCTACAACTGCACTCAAGTTCACTGGGGAACATTCGGGGAACCAGGACCAATTTTACAGAAATTTAAATCATTTCCTAGTTTCCATTCAGCCATCTTAATAAAATTCAAATTCAAAAAAATATTGTATAATCTGATTTCAAATCCTTTCTCGGCAGTTCAATCAAAATATCCCTTCTCATGGAAATCTTTCAAAAACATGGAATTTTTAAATATTAAACCTGCAGTCTACGAACTGCATTTTACGGGAACGTACATATCTAAATGTAACTCCTGAAGAAATTCAATCAAGGGAAAATTCTGGGATCAAACAAATCTTGAAAAAATAATGGAGAACCTGCACTTGAGCCTGCCCCACCTGAATATGACGGCTAGAGAAAGTAAAATGACAAGGGGAAGAAAAAAAAATGCAACTTAACATGTGCACCTTCAAAGCGAGTCCCTTTGATACATGAGGACTCAAACTCTGGAATACAAATCATTGACACAAAGAAGAATGAGAAATGTGCTAATGTCCCTCCCGTATTTTAATATCCATAAATAAATATGTATTACAATATTTAGCATACGTCTGTGTATCTGGATGGGGAATGCATGGAGAGTTGGAGCATTCCAGGGTGTCCCTTGAGACTACTGTAAAATTTAAATGCTCAGTTTTGATCCCTCATGAAAATAATAAAACTGAGAGTAGAGCCCACGGAATCTCCAACAAATGCAGGGAGGACATGGAAAAAGGAGAGGAGTAGGAGCTGAGGCAATGGAATCCCCTCGTAGACATAATTATAGCTAGTAGTGCTTATCAGCATATCCACTTCATCACTGTAGTGTTGCTTGTAGGAACGCAATAAAAAAAGGGATGACAAGTAAGAGGAAAACTGTCGTTCCAGAAAACATAAGCTGCAAACAGGAAAACTTTAGTTTTCTCTCTCTCTCTCTCTCTCTCTCTCTCTCACTCTTACTGAAGTTCCAAGGAAAACTTCTGGCAATATGCAAAAGCTGAGTAAAATATATACGTACTCAGTGGGAATGAACGTCGTGAAAAACTTTGGAGCTGACTTCTCACGTATCCCTGTCCTCCATCCACTCTCTCCTAGTTTTAGGACTCAGATTGTAAATAGCTACAGAATATAGACATTGTTGGGGTGTGAGTCCTTATATAAATACAAAACCTACAAAATATTATATGACGTGTGGAAAATTGCAAAAAGAAGATCTACTGGAGGAAGATGCATTACGGCGACGGAGGGAAGGGAATACATACGTGAAGTAAATAGTGATTCTAAACTCGAGCTAATAAAAGTGAGATGTGTGTGTATGTGTGTATGTGTGTGGGGGGGGGAAGAAGAAGAACAGCGTGAAAGAAGAAGAAAAGGATAAAAAAACAAGTCCTCATGTGTATTTTTATACCTGGGAAATACACGTCGGAGGATGTTGAGCACGAATATTTTCAATCTTTTAACTTCCCTCTCATCCCATTTCATTTTCCTCAGTAGTGTGATCATGTATTACTGCATGTATGAATGACTTGGACCGAGCCTCAGCCAACAAGCTCTGTGAATGATGGTGGTAAAAGAGGTGAAATCACTGTGGCTTAGGGAAAGTGATGGCTTTAACAATTTCCTTCTTGGAAATGAAACCACGTGTTGTAGGCCCTGCAGATCCTATATGAACTTCCCATAGGTACACCTTCCCTATGCTTTATGCATGGGAGGTACATACGTCGAGGAACATCACCTAGCAGGGGAATCAACTGCCAATGGAATGAACTGACTGGAGAAAGTAAGGCAAAGAGAGAGAGAGAGAGAGAGAGAGAGAGAGAGAGAGAGAGAGTACGGGAGCACGAAACATTTTACTCGGATGACTAGACTCTTTCAAATTTATCAGATGGAAATATGATGTCGGTATTGTGTCTTACGGAGGTTTCCTCTTCTCTCACGCATTGTCAATACGTAATCCTGGTGTGGCTCCTACGGTCACACATCCACTCCTATAAAATCCAAGGCTACATTTCCCTACAATATTTCTTTCTCCAGCGATATCCTTTCACTCCAATTTCTCCCACTCTCCAAACATACCCTGTTCGTGTTATCCCCCCTGTAAATATATCGAGATTACGTGACAACGTGACTGGTTCAGGCGTTCCTTCCAGGGACGTGCATACACTGTACCTTTCCTGTACCTTTGGAGAGAGAGAGAGGACCAGCTTAGATGTAGCACACTCCCCGTCCATGGGAGTGTGTGGGAAGGGGAAATCTAGAAATGTTTTCGTGTGTTCCACATATAATTTAAACTCAGCTCCTTTCACTTTGATCTCGCAGGTGAGAAAATACATGGGTAATGGAAGGGCAGAACTACTGTCCTAGTCAATTTCAGTGTAGTTCAGGGATCCGTAAACCTATTAGAAAGCAAGTGCACATCCATTCACACAGTTTTCCACAGACTGGAGCCCATTTTCTTTGACTCTTACTCCGTGGAAAGTAGTAACAGGGAACAAGGATGTGTGTGTATCTATAGACCTCCTATGTGTCTTTGTACATGAGCTGAGGAAAAGGAAAATGCTCAAATCGATCTCAATTTCTGGTACAAAGATAAAAGAATATTCACCACAAAAACTTTTTTTTTGCCCCCGTGTGAATAGAAACCTTTTATTTGCTCTCCGAGATGGGCCCGGACGTGTCTACATTTTATTGTATTTCCCACATTTAATTTCTAACTTTCCTCCGGCCCTTCTGGGCACATGCAAATGAGGTAGTGTTCAAACAACAGGAGTCAAGATGATGATATGAGTTGGACGGAGTTACAGAAGCTACAGCTGTACTGCATTACTACTATCTATCTACATTTACTACACGTAGGAGGTAGTCAAGGCGACATTAAAAAGATAGACAGGTTTTTGGATTTTTGTCATCACATTTTTTTCCAATTGAGAAACCAGCTCACCGACGGGATTCTGATGAACCAGAGGTCGACTAGGAGTAACATTTTTGGCACCCAACCCACAACAGAGGATGAAGGGAATGAGGAGGAGGTAGCAAATGATAGAGATGTGAAGTAACAAGACACTGCAGACTTGTTGCCACAACATGGTTCTGTCCTGAACTGTGTCACTGCATCCACTCACAATTTCTTTTCTTCACTCACAGTCCGACTTACCTTCCACATACCCTCTTGTGGGTCCTTCTTCCCAACTTTGTCAATTTAGAGCCTGAGCACATTGTTTGAATACTCATTGAACCGCTTGGAAAAACTTGTAGATGCCTAATACACTGGGATTAGGATTGTTGGAAATATCCCGAGCTTGACTCACAACAGTTGAGGACACATAAGACAGTTATTATTGTCACAGTATCACGGTATCGTTTCCTATAGAACAGGAGCGAGTCTGGATGTCTCTTTTTATTATTTGCCTTTCTCGGGCATGCAAATGCACAGAGTGTACTAAAAGTAGATACCTCCGTGGAGGCCTCCCCGTGGCCCCTGGGTATAGTAGCTGAATGGAAGAAGTGTACAAGGAAAAAGGGGAAATAAGAGCCGCTCTACAGGACTGACGTAAGAACACAAAGATTACAAAGGCTGACTCTGACTTGTCATGTCATGGGCTCCTTGAAATGACAAATGATAAAGTCAACTTAATGGAGAAGTCAGGGAAGAAAGAGAGAGGCAATCTGAGGAGAGCTCGGAGAACAGCAAATTTCAGATAATAACAGATATTGAGTTCTCTCCCACAGAATCCTCTTGGAAGGAGGAAGGGACTTGACTAATAAATCTATTCTCCACACTCACACTTGCTCCTTCCCTTGTACATCCCCACACACGTGAGACACACTCGGGCTCAATGACGATGACACTGAATTACTCCCGAAGCCAATTCTTACATGTGATTTGTTCTCTCTCTATTTTTCCCCATCTCTCACTCTTACTTCATTTCTCCCTCTGAATACCTTCGCAACAAATCCAATCGACTTAGTTTTCCATTTAAGTTTTTTTTCTCCCTCTCACTCTCTACCTCTCTCTCTCTCTCTCTCTCTCTCCCTCCCTACCTTTTCTTTATCTTTACACGGTAACTCATTCGGGATAAAATCTTGTCAGAGCTTCATTTCCCAATGTTCATATTCCAAATGATGCTCCAAAATTCCGTAATCAGAGCTATTTACGGTCCACCGCAAAAATAGCTTAGTTGGGAATCTCTCCTGCCGGAAAACATCCTAATCCCAAGCGAAATGTTTTTATGCTTATAAATTTACCTGGAGAGTGTCCCTGATATCGATTAATCTTTCTACATCGTATTGAGGAAATGTACAAGTGCAAATCCTTCCACAGGATCTCCTCTCATCCGGATGTACACAAATACTAAAATCCGACGGGCTAATTTATTTAAATCTTTCCGTTTGAAATTTTTATGTGAGGAAAAAACTTCCACCGGATTAGAAACTCGGATCTTTTTAAATCCCTGAATATTTTGGATAAATTAATAACGGCTGGGATTTATTAAAAAAAATAACTGAAAGGGATATGTAATGTTAACATATGTTTTCCTACCAATATTCCTGTTTCCCCTGAGAAGATAAGTCAGGCTGAAGGTTATTTGTCATGTGAATTAAATATATAGAGTGTCCTCGACTGAGGAGAGAGATTGATACTAGAGCGGAGTTGGGTAAAAAAAATGAGTTTTGTTGGCAAAGTTCGTAAGAGCTCTATCAAGGTGAATTAGTCCATTGTGTAATATATGGACGGAAAAATGATCGCTACTTGAGCATTATTGGCTTGTGGGTTGAGATTAAGGAAAGGGACTCTTCAGTAGGGAATTACATATGAGCACAGCCTTCAGCGCCCAACTTCAACCACACATGTGTTGATTTTGCACACTCATGCCAGCCAAGTTATGGCAAGTGAGAAAAAATGAGGAGTTTAAAAAAGGAATTCTATTTATCTTCACGTTCGAGGAGGATGACCTAATTGCAGTATTTTTTCCCTTCCTTATAAACTCTATGTTTAGGCAAAGTCTGAGTCTCAGAGGTATAGTAGTAGTCCACTATCAGTAAATAATTATGGATGTACATATAATTACTTATAAATATGTAAAGCATTTCTCTCCTAAGCCTCTCCTTCGGCCTCACTTTGACTTCAGCTTTTGCATGTAATTCACATAAGAAAGTCCACACCTTGTTTTTCTCCTTTCAGAGAGCGAAATAGCAAGAGAGAGAGAGAATGAGTGAGTGAGTGAGAGAGAGAGAGAGAGAGAGAGAGAGAGAGAGAAGAGCGCAAAGTTGATTATTTATTCATGAGCCTCTTCATGGGAGATAAATTAAGTCCTGCACATGCACAATAATAAAAAAAATCACTGTTGATTATCAGCTTGATTCAATTTACTTGGAATGAAACGCTATTGCGTCACTCCTTGTCCCATCCTTTACTAACAGAATTAGCACAACGCTAATTTGATTCTGCGTGGGAATTAATCAAGATTGACAGTACATCAGAATCCTTCTTACAAGTCCTGGAGCCCTTAATGACTATGGAGTAATTATATCCGCACTCATTCCTGGGATTTCATTCCAAAATTGGATCCTTTTTCTCACTTAATTACTCCCAGCCTTTTTCCCCCGCCTCAAGAAGTTCCAAATTAAATTGAACCACTAAAATAAAATACTATCATTTAATCCACGGACTCCCCTTGTCCTTATATATTATGCACCCACTTGAGAACTTTCAAATCCCAAGGTATTGGTTACAAATAACAAAAACAAAATTTAGCACAAAATTTAGCACAACAAAAAATCACCGCACTACAACAAAAACAGGTGACGGGGGAAAATAAAAGCGAAATTGATTGTATCTGATGTAATAAATATATCCGTCCCATAGGAAGAACCACGTAGTTATGGGGTGATGACAGGAAGGAAATAATAACAGTATAAATAAATATGTCGGGAACAAACTCCCAGGCCCACCCACCACACAGAGAGGTATAGGGTTGGGGCAAAGGAAGTGCACAATTTGATTGTCGTAATCTTCAAGTATTTAGAGCCGATCCGGAGATACGAATGAGAAGCCACTTAATCTGCATCTATTTTCTAGAGATTTTCCGCTTCAAGATCCACTAGTCAGATAGTAAACTTGCTCTTCCCTGTCTTTGGCATCAACTGATTTTCTGTCTGCTCTCGACAATCTCTCTTGTGGTAAAGGTATTAGCATAGCAACTCCTTGCCCTCAAGTTCCATGGGTTGGGAGAGCCAGGCTAAAAATACGGCTTGATGTAAATCCCGCCGTTTTTACTTGTTTTTAAGCCTGTCGACAGGTTCTTTAGGAGGCTCATTCCTTATATTGCAGACGCGATTTTGAAACGTTCTGCAGTCCCTGTCGATATCCACATGGCTGTTTTTTCTCCAGCCTCATAAAATATACTAAATCCATCTGTTTGCATATATTTACAATATATTTGAGCGAGGGGAAAAAAATAGAGCCCCCAATCCTCCCCACTCTTTTTTTTATTATTATTCCTTTCCTCCACACCAAATAGCAACAAGCTTTTTTTTTTTCATATACTTGAATCCTCAAATATGCTTTTAGTGTCTTAAATATTAACTTCCTATTTACTGCCAACTTATATAATACGAATACATGCATATTTATGTACATATGTACCTAACCCTTTGCACATAGTACATGCACGTTCCAGAGTACAATGTAATTATCTATCTGTATCTACTTGATCTGGAAGCGCACACTAAGGCTGCATAATGTACCTGTTTTTTTAACGTCGCGTCCATTACTATCCATCCAGGAAGAAAAAAACTTGGAATGCATAATTTAAGGGAATAAATGAACGGCGAGGGTTTCCAAACGGGATTCCCATCCAGTTTGAAAGATTTACGGAGGGAAACAAGGCTTTCCCTCGGAATCCACATGTGGTAATTGGATACTTCAAGAGTGACAATATGTGAGGCTCCGGACTAGTGCCTCGAGAGAGAGCGAAGCAATTAATTTCATTTGCACAAATTAGTCAATATCTATATCAACACTTGGAGTATAGTTTACAAATGACGTTTTTATTACCATTTCCGTCATATTTCATAGACTTGTCATTCCCCTTTGGCATCCCATCCCAACACACACTGATCTGAATATATTTACAGAGTCGAAGTCAAACATGAGGAGATACAAGTCAAGATACGGAGTTCAGGGAAAAAAATCTGAGAGATTCTTCCCCGATTGGCAAGAGAGACAAGTTGTATGTCTATTTACTCATTACTCTTGAACCGCAAGGGATTCACATGATTTGGCATTGGCATTCTCATCCTCACGTAGTAGTGCTCTGTACTTGTGAAGTCCTAAGCATGCAGAGAGCGGGGGAGAGTATGAGGCTGGGTCTGAAGAGCTTTTTGCCTCAGCTACACACACACACACACACACACACACACACACACAGAAACACACGCTAATGAGTAACCCACATCTATTTACCCAGTGGTAATTCCCAGTCCTTGCATAATCAACCTTACGGCTCATTTATCAATGATTTATATGAAGCATACCTAAAGAATTACCTTCTTCAACTTCTTTCTCGCATCCAGAGCTGCTTCAAATAATTATGCAAACATTCCCTGAGCCTTTGTGAAAGGAGATTTAGTATATTGTACTACAAATGATTCCATTCTGTATAGAATACCATACAGAATGATTCTATGAGGATGTATCTATATACAACAGGAGGGTAAATTCTGCGAAGCATATAATTAGTGGAGAAAATCCTTTCTTATTTTCAAATGCTCCCCTTAAAAATAAAATAAAAAGAGAGAACTTAGCCGAAAAATAGTGGGCATGGAAGACTTAAAGGGTTAGACGGATGTAATGTCCCAAATGTAAATCCATGGGAACAGAGAGCAAAGACCAGGGAACAAGAAGAGAGAACTTTTACCACCATTCCCATTAAGGATTACAATAAATTGTGTTAATCATAAAAAAGCGGGGGATTTCCATGGATTCCTCTCCTCCAAGAGGAACTTTCAGTGGGGAAGTGGACTCGGGGAGGAAGACATTATTCCCGGACGTAAGTGCAATTTTATGGTAATTAAAAGCTACAGTTCACCTCCATCTCAAGTTGGATTTTTTTTTGGGGGCGAAATGATGAGAAAAAAAATAGAAATGTAAATTGTTTCATCTTTTGTGCTGCCTTCAACTCCCTTTGTTCTTCTCCAACCGTTTGAAAGGGCTAATCTTGTAATTTACATTTACGAGGAATGTACAGCTTACACACACACACTCTTGTTGAAGATTTCCGCGAAACCTTTTGTACACTTGAGATGTATCCTTGTAAGTATACAGATGCCCTTATATGAAAGGAGAGTTCTACATACCGATCCCTGCTACCTATTCCCAACCATCACTATTTGTACATATGCACGTGTCTGGACTTGCACTTGCAATAGTCCCAAGGCAGGCTGGGTGGCTACAGCCCCTGTTATTTAGCATGTACTTTCCATTGTGCACGAAACCACAGCTATATAGAGATATGAGATCCCAAAAAACATCTCCATCCCCCTCTCTAACAGTTTCCACACAAGGCAATTCACTTAAAAGTATTTGAACCAGAATTTAGAAGGGAATTCCCTCGGAGAATTTTTTTAAATTGGTTGCATCTGCGTCAATATCGTTTCACAGTTGCTCATGAAATGTGTATAAAATTAATTCCTTGTCGGATTATTTTCACAAAGGGATATTCAATTTCAGAAATCAAATTTTGTCAACTACACTCATTCAGGCCAATTTTACATGCAATAAATGGATTATTTGAGCGAATGCGTATGAGCGTCTGAATTTCCATAAACGTGACACTCCTCAACTGTATTAGCACTCTTTATTCATGAATGGTATTAAAATTTCCCGTGCGTCACTCCGACTCTACTGATTCTCTGGTATCTACATAAGTTTGATATTTGCACACAATGCTAAAACCCTATGTCTAAAAATAGGCTCTTCTTGTACACCATGGTCTTCAGTCGAACAGTCTACATCTGCTTGAGATGAGAGCACGTCCAAGCAGTTATATTTCTAGTACCAATTATTTGTACTATGACCTTTCCTATGTATACCTACACAAGCTGAACTCTTCAAGGACATTATGCTGATTGTAAGAATTACAGGCATGAAACAAGAAAAGCTAACTGGAAAATACGGGAAAAAATCCAGAGCCCAATGGAACTGAACTAGATTCGTAAGTAACCGGAAGTTTAGAAGTCGCTCTTTGAATTATACCGGAAGCTTGTCGGAAAGACCATGTAACTACGTAGCTTAGCTTTAAATTTTTTGTGTGAAATACATTTCAGAAAGATAACTTCTATTTATTTATTTTCGTACACAAAAATGTTAAAATGTTAAAATTTACTGTAACAAAATAAAATGTAAAAATCCCAACGATTACTGTATCCAAGCTAAGGAAATGGATCCGAAATCCTCTCCACAGAATCCTCCTGAAAAATGTTCAGGTTAAAGTATTGGATGATTTTTAATTCAATTGCAATATGGTTACTGACAATGCGTGGGATAGGCTGTTTCTTGGTACTCATACCTCGGAGCTTCCTCCATGGGTTTTAGTACCTACTTATACGTCCGTACTTACGGGCTGAATGTTAGTTCATTAGGAGTACTTACCCCTATGTAATGCACATAATTACTATGTATGAGTAGGAGGTAAATGAAGATTATAGTTCTGACTGCCCTCACTTCTTCTTGAGCCTACACATTGGTGTGTATGCAGATGTAGATATGCCCAGGGAGACTACACTTGTGGATATTCAATGTAGAGTAATACAGGAGAACTTGGAAAATGTATACAGTTGGAGGTGGATACGTCAGGGTAAGGAAATAAGGCTTAGTGTGGAAAGTACGTTGCGTCTGCTGTCAAACATGCCTCCGTGAGATCACATATGTATGGGCTCCGTATTTATGTGCTCCGCCGGGGAGAAATTCAAAGGTATTCTGTGATCCTTTATCGGATGACATATAGTCCCTTTGTGTGCGTGAAGGAGCTGCCGGGAGAGAAGTTTTAGAGGAATGGTAATATCCACGTTAGTGTAATCGTGGATAGCTGAGAGTATGGATTAGAGTCGCGTGCTGTACATAATAGATTTCAAGTTGAAAAGGGAGCCTGTGAGAAGAAAGAGAGAGTTGAAGCAATTTCATGTATGTCTTGAGAAAGGAGCAGACGAAGAGGAGAAGAGAGAGAGAGAGAGAGAGAGAGAGAGAGAGAGAGAGAGAGAGAGAGAGAGGGAGAGAGACAGGGAGAGTTGACGGCACTCGAGCGGAAGTTAAAATAATGTTCAATAAGACAGGGAATAGAGATGCGGCTATGGCGGTGAGTTGGGTCAAAGGATTCCTTCAGAATTCTTTCCTTCAACTTGCAATTCACTCGGCCTCAACCTTACTTCCCCTTTATTATGATTATGTCAGACTATCGTGTGTTTATACACCCCCTCGTGCTCACCAGGAGCTAGATACATATTAGCATGTGTGAGAGATATGTACTTTCCCTCAGTTTTTTTCCCCTCTTCGCTCACTCCCTCTCTCTCTCTCTCTCCTACACTACATTCTATTACATATGAGGAACGGGTTGAGCAGTGTTGATTGTCGGCAGTAAAAATCCCATAGAAAATATCAAGAGCTATTATATCCTATCCCCATCTAACCTAGGCTTTTAAAAGAATCCCTTTATAAAAATCAATATCGTTATTATACCGATTACTCTCACTTTCCTATTCATAAATACACATGCTCAATTTCCAGCCTAGCAAATAAAAATCCTCCCAAAAAGACTTATTACTTTTTCCGACCAGCCCCAATTTCAACCTTTATCGTCAGAGCCCTTGCCTATTTTACATTGAGTGATATGGGCTATGCTCGTACATTTATATCTACTCACAATCAGATGCACTCAGGATTTATGTATGTACGTACACGTGTACACATGCATGTATGTATGTACGTGTAGATATGCAAGTGTGTATATAAGTGTGCTAGTAATAAGGTTAAGAGGGAAGCTGGAAGGTATTTATTTAAATATGCACGTCTCCACTCCAAGCCTATTAATATATTTGGTACTTGGGAGAAGTGGCTACGCTAATAAAATATTGGCTTAAGAAGGGAGAGCGCTCAAGAGGAGCTGAGGTAGGAAAAATCCGAAAAGAGAATTAATGACAGAATAGCAATCTAAAATTGACAAGTTGGACAGAGAGGAGCGGATGATGAACACTAGGTTTTTCCATATGGCTCTTACATATGTATGTACATATGTAGGTATGCACCTCCGTCCTGATGGAAGAGTAGAAATAGAATTAAATCCTTTTCTCGACTATAGCTATCTACTATTTTTAAGGTGATTTTATACGTATGATTTGTACACATACATATGGAGACTTCTACAATAAGAGTTGGACGGAGGCTGGAGACGGCATTGGAATGCAATGAACGTCAATATATAGTAGCCATCTGTATATCCAGTTTCAGATGGAGTTGAGTGTAACTCAACCGGATCAAAAGTTTACCTTAACGGGTGCAGGCGGATAACTTTGACTCTAATCGCTCGGCATCAGCTTGTCTGGAACAAGGCTAACACCAAGGCGTTCCCCTCATGACATGTTTGGTCATGGAGACATTATTTATTTACTTGCCGTCAAATTAGTCTCTGCACACACTTTTTCCTTCAGAGATCTCTCTCCCTCTCCCCCTCACACTCACTCCTCTCGACTCTCAATCTCTATGATTATTTTAGCCACGTTGTAATTTTTCTGACTGATCATAATTTACATCTCCCTTCCTCAACGTTATTGTCCACATCACTCATGGTACATTCCTGCGGATATTACTTTGATGCTCAGTGTCAGGATTGAAAGAATATCTGAAGCAATTCATTTTATTCCGTACATAAATTACAAGGCATTAGGGATATATGTATGTATACTAGTCATGGGGGAAAAAATAAGATAAATTCAAAAGCAACTTTTGAATAAGCAGAGATAACAAATGGTAATCAGGCTTTTAAATTCTAGCTCCTGTCACAACACTTATGCTAAATCATTGCCCACGCATATGCCTCATCGGTGTTTACAAGAAATAGAAGACCCATTAGCTATGATCAGTTGGCTCATTTATTACTCTGCCTCTTTATTATTTTTTATAGCACGTCCCATTGGCACACACTCCCACAATAAAATCCCTGCTCCTCATGAGAGGACAAATGTATTCAAAACAAATTGGGACAATGTATTAGCAATGATAATAAACACGGGGACTCAGGTTGTCTGTACAGACTTCCACATGTCACTAGACCAACTTTAATTTCATTATTGAAAACCCCTTAAAGATTTATGCGAGCCTGGCTCTTGCTGAACCGCAGTGATGGTTTAACAGCTCTCAGAGCAGTACTTCCCGCCTCCCATGCTTCATCATACAGAACTTGTGTATTTACATAAATTAACACAAAGCATTTTATGAGCTACAGATTTTTACATACATAGCTCGTTTTGCTTGATGAACCCTGTCTGCTTAAATATTTTCTATTTTAGGCTCCCATTCGTGCCCTAAATTAATTCAATCTGTTTCTCCTCATAGCGGATCATTTTTGTATTTATATGAAAATGCGACCTCATTTCCCATTGACCAGAGAGACGGTGTTCGAGGCTGGGACTCTAAATTGGAGATCCCTCCGCAATTACGCCCGAGCATGTATCCTCCATCGGAGACCAGAGAAACCAAAGTTGATTTCCGTGGTAACGATGGAACTGAAAAGGAGTGAGTTTGTAAATGAAAGAGTGGATCCGTGATAGAGACTCACAAAAACTAGCTTCATTTTGCTCCATTTTTAGAAACGGTTCAGTCGTCAGGTTGTTAACTTAAATATGCAGAAGGTTTCTAAAAAAAGAAAAAAAAGGAGGGAGAAAGTGAACCTTTCAAGGGTAAACTATGATTTACTTACATATAAATATACATATTCACGTACATATTCACGTACATCTACAGTACAGTATGCTCAAAAATATAAATGCGTGTGCAGTGGAGTCCTGTGAAGGAGTAGTAGGGAACATCTGGGAGTACCCTTGGAATAAAAGTCTTTCTATGAATTTTAAAGGGAAAAACTGGATTTGTTATATTTGAAATCAAACAAATATATTCGGAGTTCCTTGTTAAAATTATGAGGGGTATATTTTTTTTTCAAAGGCTTCATATCCGCTCGTTTTTTCCTCTTAGCTGGGATACTAGAGACCGGAGTATGTACATATTTACACTTGGGGGGAAATACATAAGTCTCGGAAGGAGTTGTCTGCTCCTTGAGTTTGAATAAGCTCGGGCTGATTCGCAAGTGTAGGAAAATATAACAAGATACTTGGTTCGTGTGCGTGGTTGGTGTGGTTACGATTAGTTTGACACCCTTGTGCTCATCACTTTTGCACTTATCGTAAGAACTCACTCGAGTTCATTTTCCGTAATGATATTGGCGTGTGTTTTGGGGCCGGAGTGCCGGGGAGAGGCGGGACGGGATGATGATGAGCAAAGGGCATTTACGTCTCGAGACCCAACTCCCTCACATTATCTGTACATCCCGTGTACTATAACATTTACTCTTTGGCTCTCCCTCCCTTTATCACGCTGTCTCCATCATTCTCTCCTGTACAGGAATTGATGGAACGGAACCAAATGAAATCACGTATATACCCTTTTGGGCTCCTTCAAAAGTAGCTACAGACTCAATACTCCTCGGAACGGACTCCGCTGGAATGCTCTGATCAGGAACCAGAACACATGAGCCGTCCCAATGTTACAATTTGTAACTGGTCACAATAATAACTCCGACACGCGCTCCAACAACCTCAACATCATCACCATTCACATCTACATATGCATACTAAATTAGCTGCGGACAACCAGAAATCCAAGAGCTAAACTGGGGCTCCCATTTCCCCGCAATGGGACAGACATCCTCTCCGCAAAGTCATATCTCTGAATACAGTATAATTCTAAAGAGGGGGGAAAAAAGTTGAAACCCGCAATCATTTGGAACCTATACCACCAGGGTTCCTTCCCATGTTAAACAAATACAGATGAGGGATGATGACTGAGACACAGCTAACTAGCTATGGTCAATTACGATGGGAAGTGGAATTGCTTTCAGACAAAACTTGAGCATTAGTTTTCTCCCAGGATCAGATGGGAGGAAGAAGCTCCATGACAGGAATTTTCCACCGTGGCAAAACTAAATGGGGACAGACTTGAGTCCTCCCAATCCCAGTAATAAAGGCCCCAAAAGGAGAACAAGGAGAAGGAGTAGCACACTGTAAGAGAGAAATGTCAAGTCAATTACCATGACGGAGAGCCACATGGAAGACAAACAAAAATTCTCCACCAAAGTCCTTCCGGTGTGTGTCTACGGGAAAAACTCCCTCCATTATTCTTATCCGCAGCTTCTCCTCAGCTCAACCTCTGTCTCTCTACCTCTAACGAGACCACCACAAGCATCAAAAATACCCTCCCAGGTATACCCTCTCCAATATCAGTTTCCCTCCTGTCTATCCTCCCACAGAGGTTCTTGTTTGAGCGAAATTAAAATCACCTCTGATGCTATTGTACTTGCGGGAGGTTCAAGGGAAACACCATGGAAAAAGCAACGACTCCTCCAAGTATTCCTTCTCCCCAGTAGTATTTAGCAACTCGAGCTGTAGAAATTCCTGTCTGTGCCGTACATATGTATCTATGTATGTACATACACTGACGCAGAAAAGTAAAAGGCAGAAGTGGAGTAAGAAGAAGAGTGAGAAAGGAGGGAATTTTCGTAAGGCTTGATGAGCAATCGAGAAAAAGTTTCCCCGACTGATGGTGGTAAAGTATAAATAACATTACAATTGCATGCCTCAAGTACATATATACATGTAGAAGACCCCAGGAAGGCCAGGAAAAAAGTTTTCCTTGAAACAATGACAACCGCACGGAAATACCTACATTTATCTTGAGGAAGAGACAAGAGAGAAGAAAAGTGAAAAACGGTTCCATTTATATTTGGCAATAGAACACGTTTTCATACGTTCATTCAAAATGTTTCACTCCTCCAGTCCGATTCCATCCCACAATCTCTGACATGTAGGGCAAACATGCACCTTGTATGTACATATCTACTATATAGATATGTCTACCCCATGTCCTACACATAACTGAAGGCAATTCCCAAGGTTTTTGGAATATTTCAAAGAAAATGCATATAGGTTGAAGACTGGGCTGAGAGGTTATGCCTAGATATAATAGATAGTGCGTGAACTATTGTATAACATCCCAGTGAAGCTCCTGCATCACACCATATATCTACTACTAACGTACATTACGTGAGCATCAAGACACAGAGTACATATGCATGCAAAATGTACCCAAGTGGGATATAAGTATTTTATGTTTCTGTAATAACCACGCAAGTTTTTTGAAGGGATGTTTGTATGTATTATGTATCCACGTCCAGGTCTACGGGATAGAATCTGGGATACCTTCCTAACGTAACGTTGGATTTCCTTCCAGTAAGAGAGACCTAGCTCAATAAGAAAGTATAGAGGAAAAATGAAAGTTGTGGAAACCAAGCCCCGAGTTATTTCGACATGGACTATTATGGAAAAGCCAATGTGTACTCTAACCCTGAAAAATACCATTGAGCAGTATTGCAAAAGGAAGTTCAAAGAGAAAACGAAAGTAGACGCTTCAAAAATAACAATGTCAGACTATAAGAATAAGAAGACGAAGAAGGAAAATGTTTCTCCTTCATTTCAGACGCTCTCCTTTTCACATTAACCTGATTTCCATCATCGCCAACAATTCTTATCTTCCAGTGGGTTATCTCCTTTTAATCCCCAGCCCTGTTTCCTTTTTTTTTCTTTTTGCTGGCTCCACTCGAAAAGTCAAAGCTGAATAAAAACATCTCCTACTGTCTCCTGCTTTTTAACATATACATAGATAAGTATAGTTACACACAATGTCCCGTCAAATATTTCCCGATTCTTTCCACTCCTCAAAATAAAAAGAAAACAATATATCTAAACAACAATGGGGGATGAGGAATTCTAACGACCCAGACTTTCACCGACCCCTGTTAGGTGCACTATTAGTCCCTGAAATTGCTCATTCGTATGAAGCACGTTGCCTTCATCTCCGTTATATTTCATTTCAAGAGTCAAATAATGAAGCCACAATACGAGAGAAAGACAATGGTCGGGGAGAAAAAGGGAAGACATTCCTGAGCCCAATTCAATATCAAAATGCATGTCTGATGGCATAACCACACGTGCAGAAGGAATTCCTTGACCGAATGTTCCTTCCATATAAATAACCCAACCCCGCCTCATTTCCTCTTCCCCGGACTTGTGTAAATCCAATGGGATGGACAATGTTCGGACGGGGGCCAAAAATAAATAAAAGCCCGTAAAAGCGTAATTGAAATGTTTACTTCAAAATTAGCTCAATATATGAAGGATCACTGGAAAGAGAAGCTCAGGATTCAAATCCAATCATTGGGTTTTATTGACAATTAAAACCAATCACAGAACCACACACATTGAAATAGTGCCGGAGACCTACAAGCTTGATTTAACTCCAAGACAGAGAGGCTCAAAGGGTGAACAGGAACTGGAACATAAAAGATTAATCGCCTTTGAACCTGTTTGGCGAAACCTGAAAAATTCACTTAAAGTAACATTATTCTCCCTGGCATTCCAACTCCCTCTGATTATACCTACAAATGGAATTTCCTCTGAGGGAGACAGAACCACGCCATGGAATCATCCGGGCTAGCAAATAAGAACCTACTGAATAGAGACAGTTTGAGACAGAAGGAGTAAAGGGAGAAAGAAATAAGAGATACTGGAGTGAGATCGAGAGAGAGAGAGAGGGAGAGAGAGAGAAAAAAAACAGAAAAATACTACTGTGAAGCAAAACGACAGAAAGATTTCTTCCTTCAGTGAGGACACACAGTGGGAGCAAATGTAAGGCTTTCTGACTTACGATTAGACACACGAGAGAAAAAAAAGACAAAAACGGTTGTAGCACGACAAGACATTTGCTTAAAAAAATCCTTACCACTGAAATATACTCACGTACGCATCTGCTTCCGTACTTATGGGTGAAAGTACATACATACATACACACGCATGTACATAGATGTTGGCAGACGCATATAAATCCATATGTATCTATGTACTTGTAAGTACATACACATTTACAGCTATATACGGACACACACACACACACACACACGTCCAACACAGTTTTGTACCTATCGAGACAGATGTGGTTCAGCTCAAGACATACGATTCCTATGTCTTCGTATGATACGGAGACTCTGGGTATCTTATGCATGTACATACGTACACACGCACAATAATATTAACATGTACAAGAGTCCCTGTAATCCGTACATTCAGACATAGATACATCCGTGCATACCTTTAGCTGTCCCATTGACTTATGTACGTGTAACATGTTACACTACAGTCTAGCCGCTTGACAAGATATATCTGTCACGGAGCATTACTAAAAATGTGCGTGCACAGGATCCCTGTCATACAGAGGTAGTCCATGTACGTCCATATAGATAGAAGTATTACCATACACATACATAGATATACATTGCCCAGTAGTATACGGAGACAGGCGAGGAGTCGTAGGAGCGAAATCCAGAGGAGGAGGAAATTGAGACAAGGATAGATAACGTTTGACAACAAAATCGACGTCAACAGCCGCACTTTCTGCATTTTCTCAGAGTAAAATGAAACGGGCGGAGAAAGACACTGCCAGGAGATCTCTCCATATATATGTTACTTGCACTTGTTCACTCGACCGTCTTCATTTCGTCCTCAACACATTAATACTCCGGGACGAGAGACGGAGGAGGCAGAGGAGGAGGAGGACGAGGAGGACGAGGCGAGGAAGAATTCCTCTAACATTCCTTCACCGACATACAAACCCATACACACACACAAACCCCACTGATGTAATGGGAAGACGAGCCAGGACGGAGAGGAACTCTCCCAGAAAATTATCTCAGAAAAAAATAATTCCTACTCCCTTAACAAACAAGGAATCAAAATAGAGCCTCTCTCTCCCTCGTCCCAATCTAATGACATATTATGATAACAATTTTCCTTCCAAATGAACGCAAAAAATAAACAGGCAATTAGTGCCGAACGCTCCAGCCCACCATAAACTGTGTTTCCTCCTGACATAATTACACATATATACATTCCCACTCCGAGAGATAGACACAGATGCAGATAGACAGACGGGAGAGTTGTAGTTTCCCCTCTCCCCGAAATTAAATATCCTCATGATTCAGCCAACCGAAAATCTAGGTTTTTCCTTCTATACCCGCACTCTCATCTTTAATTATTATCGACACAGCAGCATAACGATTTTACATTTGCAATAACTATCTCATAACAATTTGCATTAAATAACTAAATCTGCATACGGAGTCTGAGAGACACTATCATTATTAAAATGTGCGTCTTTGCGTGGGAGAGGAGGATCCCGCAGTTTCCTATAATTGTTCCAGTATCTGACAGACACTGCCTCACCCGCAGACTTTGAACTTCAGGGATTTATGTATGTGGAAGAGCCTCGCATAAAAACTTGTTCTCAAATATGTTTTAAGTGAGGAGCTCCTTGAGATCGGTTAAAGATTGTCCTTGATCATAAAAGGAGCGAGAGGAGTCTGTGTATGAAGCGGGAAAATAATCCAGTATTGATTTTCTAAACATTGGGATTCTCAGAAAGTAACCCGATCTCTGGGCTCCCTTCCCTATCTGCACAAGATGGAGTCAGCCAAGTTGATATTGTGATAGGATCCGGTCTCAAGTTAGCAAACTTTTGGGGTTTTCTCTCGCCCAAAAAAAAAGTTTTTTCAGACTTTACTCTCGACTTACATATGAAAATACTTGACTTCCCACTCAAACCCCTGGGCTTTCAGAGATGGGGTAGAAAAAAAACTCTGAAATAATTAGAAGCTCATGCCTGTAGTCAAATTTCAAAATACTCCAACGAAATCCTATCAGCAATGATTGTTTTTCCATGAAATTAAATTAAAAACCTGGCCATGAGCTGAGACTTGATGAATGATGGAGGACGTATCTACTTGAAGCTAACCAGACAAATTCCCCTTGGAGGGATGTATTGGCAAATATGTATGTAGGGCCGGAGTAGGCTGAGCATATTTATGCAAACGTCCTATAGGAATGTTGATCTGGAGGGTTAAAATTAGGAGCTTGGCTGGAGGGGGTGCCCTAATACAAAATAGTTGCTCTCTCTCTCAACGAGACCACAGTACGAGGTGGAATCTGAGTAAGGAAATCTTAAGATTCAAAGAGCGTCTTTGATGTCAAGACTGTTTTACCGTAAGGATTCTATTTAGCCTTGACGGCGGTTACTCCGTCGTCAGTCTTAAGCCCCGGTGCTTCATCAATAGGAAATTACTACAAAGGAACCACGTACTCCGTGGCGTGATGTAAGAATGGTAGTTGACGAAAGAAGAAGGGCAAGTCAGGCAAACAAGTCCCCCCCCGTATGTACTCACGTCCTGAGCTCCCTACCATTAATTTGACAACTACAAACCCGTAATTGAATCACTTGGGCCTGCATACACTGGGCCTGTCCCTCTACTTACATGATTACTTGCTAAAAGGAATTCCCCGCAAATTAACCATCTCTCTCCTGCCCTGTCAAGCGCATGGAGTCCCTATAGTCAAATCTTAGTGACTCAGTCCAAGGCAGAAGAACAAGTCACAAAGGAGAACCTCTTAGTCTTATATTGAGAAATTGTTTGACAGCTTCTACTTCCTCCACCGCTCCGAGGCTCGTAACCACACTTTTACATCCCTTGGCGGAATTGAATAAGCATTCCTAATGAAAATTGAAACCCAGCCCTGTTGTAGGTGATTCTTTGTGTGAGGCTCTGACTCTCATTAAATACCAAATTAATCAATAGGAGCGGAAATAGTTTCAAAAAGTAACTCGGAATGCTCCTCAGGTAGGACCACAATGTATAGGTATTTATAGATAGTCGCTGCAGGTAGGTCGGAGTGGAGCAGAGAGTTCATAGAATCTGGAACCGATGATGGAACAGAGAGGCTCCAATGAGCCTCTTGCCCTGACCAAAAAGTGGAAGACTGTCTCAACTTACCTGACGATACACTCATTTACAGTTGCTGTTTTTCAAGACTCTTACAACACCCACGGTCACATTTCACACTTGATGGAGTATGTGTGTCAGGAGCTGTCTCAGCTTAACCCTGTCTGCCAACGTCCATGAAGAATTGCCTCTGCACTACTTGCAAAATGTCCCTCCCTATCGCCCCTCTTCAACTGATATTTACTGCCTTTCTCCGAATCGGAACAGAGATACCAAAATATATAAGTACATTCTCACGCAAATTCCGAGCTCAGCCTGTATCTATATTCCTGTTCCTGTTCAGTAGTCCCAACTAACACATCTGCCATGTGAATCGACTCGGAGTCCTTCCTATAAATGCAAAGTAAGCATTTTGAGTCTAATGTAGTTGAGTTTGAGACCATAGGGCTATGGAGGAGCCTATGGAGGGGCGGGACTGTTAATTTCCACAATTTTTCTCATCTCATTCAGTCCCCCGTAGTTTTCCATGGACCATAAATTCAAGAGATAAGTAAATGATAAAAGTAGATTCAGTGGCTGTAGTTAAACATTGTCTCTGCAGTTTCACTTGGAGGGAGAGAGAGAGGAAGTTCTCTAACAGCATTACGAAGGAAGGCTGGGAGCAGAGAGTTGTGTGAGGAGGGAAGTGAAAGCCTGCTTTCTCCCAACTCTTCACCTCACGAAACCCCGTTCCGAAACAATTTCGCCTTGAACCACCTCCCGGAACATTAGTAACTAGAGGTTGTAGGGTGTGGAACGGATCGTGTAACTCTTATATGGAACGAGGGTTAGATACCTCGTTGGTAGTTTTAATTTGGGTGAGATTGAAACCTCAAAGGAACGGCTCAATTCATTGCCCAAAAGTGTTCTGTGAGCACATCTACTATGTACAGTACACAAGTTCCAGGGTTGTGTTGCTCACTGGTGCTGGAGCATTTTGGGGGGCATGTGTAGATACATAAGGACGTATGTATGTATGTACATAGGGACTGGAGCGGGAGAGGAGGATTTCAATGTAATTGATTTACTTAATACAATCAAGCTAAGGCGCTTAACTTGAGCAAGGAAAATGAGGATATCTTGAGAGTTAAATCAGAGGTTTAATTACAAAAGAATTAATCTCTGTTCCTCATTCACTCATTCCCATCACTACTACTATTGAGGCTCATTCCCTTCAATATGGACATGCCGGCACGAATGTCCCATACTACTAGAGTATGAGATTACTGTATGAGACTATCCCGGCCCTTATGTGTACTGTAGTTTTTAATCTATGTCACTCCATGCACACGCGTCGGATCGGCCCAAAAGCACTTGCAATTACGCTTTCTATAAACTAATGACACACTTTTCTTTCATCTTGATTCAACCAGAGATTATTCCCAGAGCTTACATGGCATGTGAGGCTCCGCACACACACACACAAGTGCTGAGCCTTGTGAAGCAGAATCACGTAACTACAGGGACATCTCCAGTCGGTTAAGAAGCCTGCTTACTCCTTTCCCTGCCCAAATTTCCACAGATTTATTATTGAAGAGACTTTCAAATGCTCAATTTTGGTCCTTAGCTGGAGTCGTGCAATCATTATAGGGATGCACTTGGAGGACCTGTATAGCTTATGACTTCCAAAAGGGACGTCCATACTCACATATGGAAATGTACAGAACAGCTTAATACAATCCAGTCGGATAGTTGCCATCTGTAAAGAGATAAAACTGCTATTCAGTTGCCATATAAAAAGGAAACTTTTCCCCCAAAACTCCTTTCACAGTTATCTTTGATCAGACCAACTCAATCACATTCTAAAAATTCCATGGTCGCCAGAAATTAAATTCTAGATTCCTATTCCCATTTTCCCATTCTACAGCGACAAACGAACCGCCTCAGAAAAAGGACATCCAACAAAGTCCTTTGGAACTGGCTCTCGTCCCATGTCTCTACCACACGACCTTGGATCCAGCCTGGGCGGCTGGACGGGATGAGAGAGAGAGAGAGAGAGAGAGATGAAAATTGCAATTTTGAATGTTTGTGAAAATTTGAACCGAGCTGAGTCTCCCTCCGACGACCATCCTTTAGGGAGGGGAAAGAGGAGCAGAGATAGAGTTAATATTTATTGTATTTGTTGTACACTATATTGAGATTGGCTTCCTTTGAATGGGCAAAATCTACGAGGCGTTGGTGTGCTACATTGTTCGTGTGAGGAGGAGAAGAGAGAGAGAGAGAGAGAGAAAAAGTCGGGGAGTAGTGCACACGACGGAGTCAAGAGGGGAAGACATGGAGGCCGAAATTTGGAATGGCATAAAGAGAAAGAGAAAAAAACTCCGTGAAGAGTAAAAATTGTACGGGGGGTCACATATAAAGCTCATTTGTACTGAAAGAGTAGCTGAGGAAAAGAGGAAGGAAAAAAATCTCTTGCTTTTCTTTTTTTTTCTCTCTTCTCTTTCCTCTTTTTTCTCTCATTCCCTTTCTCTCTAGTCCTACTTTTGTCACGCCAGTTTGGACCAAGTTTTACTATGGGTGAGAATTCAAGTACTTATGGTTAATATAGCACTGGGACTGACCCAGTAAAATAACAAGCACAGGATACATACAATACTCCTTTCTTCTTATAAAGATGTAATCTGATTTGTACTTGTCCCCATGTCAGGTACATACTTGAGCACATATCCATAGTGTACTTGATTCTTGTATCTAATAGTACCCCTAGCACTTGGAAGCGAATAAGTTCAGGATGGTGGCCTCACTCACTCTCTCTCTCTCTCTCTCTCTCTTTTGCTCACTCGCCTTTCTCCCTCTCACTCCTGGGCTTACTTTTTTTTGGGGTTTATCAGGGAAAGAAAGATAGAAAGAGTTTATCCTCCAGACAGTGGTACATTGGTCGGGTAGTCGACACGTGATTCCGTTGTTGATCATGAAATGAGAAAACCACAAGAGGAAGACGCTTAGCAAGAGTTTCGTGGCCCAAGTCTTAAGATTTACGAGTTGTTAATCCCAGCACTCTTCTCTATTTCCTCTGCCAGCTTATTAACGGCCCTGCTCGCCTTTATTTATACACGCTGTAAATGAAACGCCCACGCCAATAGCAATTATCATTTTAATGCTATACTGAACTTCCCTCCGTGCACCGACGGATATGCACACATACATATGTAAGTGCCCGGACCAGCACTTAATTCCTTCCGATTCCACTCGTACTTTTATTGCAGTAACTTTTAAAACCACAGTTTGTAGTGAGACACCCCAAACACGCAAATACTGCTTGTAGCTAAAGCTTTCCCCTGTAAGGTTAGATGTAGATACAGTTTACATTGCCTACGAAATTAGTCAGCCTCTATATATAGATACATACGTAATATTGTCTATAAAACTGATGCTTCTATATGCCAGTGGATTTAATACTGAGAAACTCTGGAGAATTCTGATCCACACAGATGAAGATACGTAAATACATATGTCAATCCAAGTTGAATATACTGGAAATGGATCTGTGTACTTTAAACTATAGGTAAGAAAAGTTTGAGTACTTTTCGTAAGAAAATAATTATCTTAATTAATTCATATAGCCCGAAGCTAATCTTTTACGCACTCATTCAATATTTCATATTCACTTTCCAACTTAATCCTAGCTGTATACCTCCCAACGTGATGTTATTTGCAATAAAAGAGTTTCCCTTCTTTTTTACATGATGGAATTCTATAAAAGACATGGGAATACTTATGAAATAGGGCAAAGGCTGGGAAAGAACTAGTACTCAAATTAATAGTCTCCTCATAGCCCAATACAAATTGAGAAGAGAAGCGTTCACACAAGTTTTCCCCTGCTTTCTCCTATTTTCTCCGTCTGTTACCCTTCTCCCCTCCTCCCCACACCGGGATTGTTTTGCTCCTTCATTACCTTGAGCAAAGAGAGAGCAGTCAACATTTGACAATCTGGAGAAAATTATTACTTTGATTTAAGGAGAGGGAAAGTGGAGAAAGGGAAAGAGAAGAGGGAAACTCCCCGAAAAAAAATATCAAAAGAGAGTAAGTCAAGAGAGAAGAAACGTTCACATTCACCTCCCAGAAAAAAAAAAGTTTTCTCACATTTAGTCAGTTTGTCATGATTTAGTATCTAGTTGACTAGCCATAGGTACTACAAATAGGAACTTGAATGAACCGGAAAAAGGAATCCATCCAATTTTTGAAGTATAAATAATCAGAAGTTGGGCAGGAAAGGAATTGTACGGCTGGGAGAGAGAGAGAGAAAAAAAAATTCTTTTTATTTTCATGTTCCAAGGAAAAAGTCGTTCAAGCAAAAGGGGAAACAGAGAAAAGGAAGAAAAAGAAAGATAGAAAAGAATCCCGGGAATAAGTCAAGGCGTTCTCACAGAAAGATGAAGTACAGCTATGCCGTGAATAATAAGGACAGTGAAAACATGCCGAGTAATTGTACTGATAAAACCTGACAAGTTGTCAGCAGGAGTAGCTACGTGATCCACGTTTCTGGAATGAGGTCCCTCCGACCCTTACAATCCTCTCATTTTCCCAGTTACATGAGAATGTTTTCCATTTAAAAATAACTTCACTTTAATTTCTTTTCTCCTTACAAAAATTAGGGATTCTTAACTTTTTTTAAATGCAATTATCCCCACAGAATATAGTCCCTCACCCTCATAACCTTCCTGTACATTTCAAAGAAGACCCAGTCGGATTCATTTATTTAGTTGTAAATGCTCCTGATAAATACGTAGGAGTCCCTGAGGCTCATAAATAGCCAGGAATTATCAGGGAGTTGCTAATCCTCAGTACAGTTATTAGCAATGTGGTCCGGGTTCAAACTAACTTTCTCCCAACTAATTTACGACTTAAGTTCTTCATGCAGGGTTGTTATGAATAACGCTTATTGCATTTTAAACGCAGGAACCTACAACCCAGCACACAATATCAATCCAATAAAGCTTATTAGTTGCAGCGGTAATGCACATATACAAAAACCACTACAAGCTCCGGTCGGTCCGGAAGATAATGTCATGGGTCGAGTCTCTCTCTCTCTCACTTTCTCCCACTCTCTCATGTCCACGGACGAGCGGGTCTCACCAGGATTCCTCATGCGGACATTTTAGGGAAGGTGGAGGAAGAGTTGTCCTTTCTCTGTACAAGTACATGGAAAAGTTCTGGGTGCATATCCAGAGAGAGAGAGAGAGAGAGAGAGAGCCGGTTGAAGAGCAAACAGGCGTATAGTGTGTATTTATGCATTTATTATTTATATGGAAGTATATATTTGTTAACCACGTCGCAGCACATTGTGCCATGAGGAGGGTAGAAGTTTCTTCTGCTCACTCGGTTTGAATTACAATTTAGAATTTCCACACCATGGCCTGTAACTATATATAAGAACAACATGATCTCATTTAAAAGCAAGGAAGCGTTTCAAGTGGGAACACTTGTTCTTCTCCATATGGCACTTTGCTGAGCTTGAAATTCCAGTAGAGCACCCAACATCTTTAGTAATGTAGTTCCCACATAGAAATGACACACTTCCAGTCTTTCACTTCTCTATGTCCCTCCTTATCCAAACATACGGATTTACATTCACGGACTTTCCCTGGTCTTGCTCGAGTTCACGAAGAAAATGTCTCCAAACAGTATTAGTCGGGGAAGGGTGACATTTAATATCAAAGATACACAGGGCAGTGCTGTGGGGATACCACTTCCTGGAGCCCCTCACACACATATGTACCTATTACCTCTAGACTTGCAACAGTACACATTCGGATTTCACTTCCGTAGGTATGCTTGAGTGCTTATGTACAGACATATGTGCTCTGTATATAGATAATTACATACATGCGTGCATAGCACGTCACCGTGGATATTTACGCAGCCTCCTCGCCTATGTTTATTTAAATAGGCATCCAAAGCAAACTGCTTTTAAGTACATAGTAAACACCGTGGATTAAAACTCAGGATACAGATATCCCAAGGATGTGCTTTCAGATGTGTGCTTGTGCATAATTATATATGTACATAGGTATTTTATGTACGTATAGGTGTTGGGGGATAGTCCCGGACACATCTACGGTTCAGGGAAAGGTCCTTATAAATGATAACGTTAGTACGGGCAGTATGACTGCGGTTTTACGAGCAACTGTGCACAACTCAATTTCTGCATTTTATGCACTCCTAGTATGAACAGGACTATAGACACGGGAGTACATGCAGACATAAAAGTAAATTGAGAATATTATGGGGAATCTGATGAGAGAATATGTGTAGGTCTGGAGCTACAATAATATTAAGCTCAGATGCAATCAAAAGAAGCGGAGCTAGGAAGCAGCTTTTACTCCCAACTCTACATGGTCCATGTGCCCATATGCTTTTGATACGTCCGGAAGATAGGGTGAGTTCCTGCTGATCACCAGTACGTCCCTATACTGTGAATGGGGCGAGAAGCCCAGAGGTCCAACATCCCAGGAATTTTTGAGTGTGCATTTGTATGAAGTGAGCAACAGAGCATCACATGCTCATGAGGAAAATATATCCGTATTATGGACCAGTGAATATTTTTCTACTTGCCCTCCAAATGATATTTTCCGTTGGAGGGCTTAGTGGAATTGGCTGTAGGAGAATGTATTCATATTTACACTCCGATTCTGTTATTCCCAGTCTACCACAGTCTCCAAACACTGATTTCCTAATGCTAACCTCATGCGAACATTTCATTCCCCATTCAGAGCTTAATTTGATTTTTGCAATTTACACCCCGCACAAATCGTTTCCCTATTTTACTACATATAACTTCAAATTACCTTCTTTCCTTCAGTAAACTTTCCCCAGCCGGGGCCTCTCTATCCCAAATACCCTGGTTAATATCTACATCTATTTATACAAGACCCCACTAATGCCCGGCATCCCAGCCCAAACACGCATATAAAATCCCTCCATGTAAATACAAAAACACCTGCTACGGCATCCAAAGCATCCTTCAATCCCAGCACTTTAAATTACAGCACATGTGGTAAGGCCCAAATAAAATACTACAAAGAGTGTACAAGGACTGGGACCTTAACTTGTGGGAAACTTTCCCCGACCTACAAAGATCCCGGCCTTCAGTCATTGCCCGCGTGCGGAGAGCAAGAGCCATTGCGGGGGGAATCTCTTCAAACAAAAGCGGTTAAAAAGTACAATTTTCCCGGGGAAAGTTGGGTAAATTCCTTAACCTTGAAAAAAAAACTTGTGAAAACAGAGTTTTTCAAAAAAAAAGCCTCATAAAACTTTATGGTGTATCTACCAAAACTCCTCACAGCCTGGGAACATTACAATGAATTACGGACTTAATCAAGCTCCATGCGGGAAATTTTGAGAGGAAGAACCCAGACGTCTCGTATATTAGTATTTCCCTTCCGTAACATGGCAATTTCATTTGGAAAATGGCTCTCCCTCATTTAGGTCAACACCCAAAATAAAATCTCAACGAGACAAGCAATAATCAAGAGGAGGCTGAGAAAACAGTTAATAAAGACTATGCCGTCGTAGTAAATGAACGGAGTCCAAAGTTACCCTTCCTCCCATAGAGAACCATGTGTGGGGAGAATTATATCATTATGTTTTGTACTCTTGTTAATGCCCAAGTGCATACCATGTTCATAAACGACAGAGCACAAAAAATTAGGAAGTTCCTCTCCACACTTACACACACAGAGACGCACGCACCCCTTTAACGATCATCTACGCTCACAAACCCTATCATACATGTGTTTACAACTGAGGCTCCGTAGATCCTCTGGAGCTGTGTAGTAGCTGGGCTGACCATAACGTGTCTGTCGTAAGTATCAATGAAGTCATTGAAAAATAGCTTGGTGACACACGGTAATAGAGGCACGTGTTTTAAACTACCTCAAACGACCCCGGCTCGTGTGCGTCTGAGCTAGGACAAATAAAATAAAAACCAACTACACAGATAGTCAGTGTTTTCTCAAGACTGCGAGAAAAAAAAACTCCCAACAAGTTAAAATAGGAGAAATTGGCCTCGGAGATGACATAATGGAAAAATGTGTGCTTCTGAAAGCTTCAAAATCCTTCTGGTTTCCTTCCTCCTCCAAAGATACACAACTGAGACTGTTCTGCACTTCAGGACTTCAAATAAATACATACATAGATACATGCGTATGTATATCTATGCATATGTACATACATATAAAACACTCACCTCTAACTAAACTAAAACATTATAAACATCAACGTATGAAAACTATCAAATTTTGTAAGTATATAAATTCTATATGAAAGCCTGACTTTTGAAACACTGGAATGCACGATGTTGCAAAAACGGGATAAATAGTTACGCATGGACACGTCCCTATCTGTATGGAATATTTCACAGATATAAAAACACAGATGCGATCAAAAATACAGACGTTATGTACCAATGGAATTGCAAGCGTAAAACAGACACTATAGCTCTCCGCACCTAAGAGCATTTACAAAGTAAGCTCCTAAGCTACGTGCACACAGATGTAGAGTAAGTGTGAGTCAGTACATATATGTACATAGGGTACACTAAGTATACGCCCAAGCCACACATATGTACATACAAGAGCGTTTAGAGAATAGGAATACAGAGGACATTTGTAGATTTGTGTAGATCTGGGACTATCTGTAGACACAGTATGTACGTCCATGTCTACTAATGCTGAAAAATTCCCAGGAAGTGGGAAGAGCATAAAGGGAGATCCAGCCTTATCACTGTGAGAGTATATATACACTTGTTATCTTGAAGAAACTCTCCTTGCTACTTAACTCGCGTCATATTTTCCTTGAACAGGATCAGCACTCGAGACACTTTGTCTTAACGGGGGGATGGGAGACTTTAAAAGACTTTTGCCGTCTCGAGTCTAAACAACTGCTGACAGGAACCGTCGTCAGCTTGTCAAAACCCTTTTGACGATCCCATCCTACCTACACAAATAACATATGGAGTCGGTTCAGAGATTTTACACTCAAATTCAACCATCGTTGTTTTAACTAATCGGACCAGTTACTTTTGATAGATACATTGCTCCAGAACAGAGTCATTGCAGTGAACCAGGAAATATTTATAGCGTCAGCCGTATAGATAGATATGTATACATAAAGTAGATATAACTGGATCTACAGTTCACAGTTGTAGGTGGATACAGTCCAACCACATACTAGAGAAGATACCCTGAAAATACAATCCTCTAAGAGCTACTCAATGGAACTATTTAGCTATAATAACGAGTCCCATTCAGTCATCCCCTGCTGTTTTCCCATCTTGCATAAGCATCCCCCCCTGAAATTCGATAATTTGTTATTGCACAACCAAATGCACCAGCCTTGGTTTAATTTCCTAGCAGACCCACTCATGTTGAAATACGAGCTGTTTCAAAGTTCTCTACTGTGCAGAATAATTATCTCGCAAAGTTTTCCCTGTCAGACTACAAAATGCACAAATACTTTCTATTCTATTACACAAAATCCTCTCACAATTGCACAATTTTTTTATGAGCATAAAAGAAAATCCCCCAGCAGCACATCAATGTCCCAAGCCGTCAGTCATGTGCACTACCAGGAAAAAATCTCTTGATCTGCTCAAAACTACAGTTATCAATAGGTAATTGTCTGCGTTTGCAATGAACATCTACAGAGTATCTTTAAAATTAAAAATAAAAATATTGAAAAATTTGAAAAGAAAATACAGAGGATTGTGAAGATTTTATAAAAAACATTCAAAGAACAGCTCCTACACAAGTTTACTGATACTAATTTTCCTTCCATAAATTCAAGTTTCTACATATGTAATCAATTTTACCTTTAGCTCAAAATGTGTACCTTCCTTTTGGAATATTTGAATATTGAAGTTACTCCCTGATCATAACTAAGCTATACAAACATACTGGGATGGAGAGTGGTGTTAAAATGTGTTGGTTCACGCCCGAATCTCCGCCAATTATTTTGGAGCTCTATAGAGGAGGGAGAAGATTGGGTGAGATCTATTTGGGAGGGAATGCTCGGTGAAGTAAAATAATTAGCACTGTAGAAAAGCAAATGTTTTCACCACCACTTGAAGGGTGATGATGAAACGCTCACACTTACAAGTAATTTCCAAGCGGCTTTGATCTCTCTTCCCTTCTCCCGGCAGAGAGTGCGAAGAAATCATGGAGTTTTGAGCATTTGAAGAACCTGGGAAGTTACTTTCCTGTAGTAGCTCCTGTAACCATACTCTCCCTCAAGATAATTTGCAACAGATTCCCCAAGGAATCCAGGTTCCCCTGGTTCATACTTCAAAAACAAGTTTTATGCTCATCATTAGCATTTGAGTCTTTATTCATAAACCGTTCCCAGGAAGAATCCTCCTCCACATCAAGAAGAATATCAAAGTGATTTCCATGAAAACAACTCAATTTTGAAGATCCGAAATTAAAAACTGAATTGACTACGATTAATTAATTTACCAGGAAGTCGCTCCAGATTCTAACCAATTATGGAAGGCACTCCCCTGCCACAATGTGTACATTCAAAAACAAATGTGGGTCAGAGCATGTATAACTAATCGTCGTACACTTGCTTTTTCCATATCCCTGCTTCTCGCTCAAGAGTGAGTCAACATCCAAATAGCTCCAAACAACTACCATTAACTAAAACCTTTTCTGTGAGGCTGCTCAGAAGCAAATATGATCATCTGTAGTAATCAACGTCACTAAAAGTATTACTCGCTGTTATTTCCGACAAACCTTTTCATACTCATTTTTAGTAATTACTTGTAAAAACCCTTGTACTACAGTCTCAATTTTACTTCTTAATCGACAAAATTATATATCCTTCACAAAAGACAACTCGGAGATTGCCTCGAGCTACCAAAATGGAACAACACCTGAGGTAATAAAGTGGCATCCAACTTTCATCTGACATCAAATCTACGTTGAAACTTTGTTCATGATCAGCCCCATTTACTTCAAAGGATAAAAAAAATTGTAGAACAATTCCTGTGAATCCAACCGTTCATCCAACGCGAACAAACAATTAATTTGAAAATTCAGTGAAATTTAGATTGTGTAGTCAAGGCTTTTGAAGAATTTAAAGCTGGGAGGGAGCATGTGTGGGAAGTAGGTACATTCCTACAGGAATAGGACACTACAGATTGTAACCATATAATCACGTAGTTGGAGAAGAGGCTTATTTAGGGAGAGCACAGGAAGAAACTAAACTCTCTCTCTTTTTTGAATGGAAGGATAAGCCAAAGCTCCTGGAGCATTTGAGTCTGGGAACAATTGAAGGAAATCATCAGCGCGGATTACAGCTAACTACCAGAATGGAATCGTAAAATATTTATTGGAACTAAAGTACAATTCACAGGCTGTCGGGTCGGAAGAGCAACTGTGTCAAATCAAAGAGCACATGAATTTCAGATACATGAGAATGTGTCTGTGAAATATGTATGACACCTTCACGTGGGGAAAGTTATAGTTCCCATCAAAATAAATGAAAGCGGTGCACAATCAAAGAGGGGCTGATGCAAAGTAGAAAGCAAATTGCAAATCTCATGTGTGTCTCGGAACAGAGCGTATGGTCGGGAGCTACTGTAGCTTGAAAAAGAGAAACAGTGGGAGAGAGACACACACATAGATACATACACAGAGAGAGAGAGAGAGAGAGAGAGAGAGAGAGAGAGAGAGAGAGAGAGAAAGA
Organism: Allacma fusca; assembly: GCA_947179485.1. Lineage (NCBI taxonomy): Eukaryota > Metazoa > Arthropoda > Collembola > Symphypleona > Sminthuridae > Allacma > Allacma fusca. The sequence continues at coordinate 5,856,969 of OX359248.1, forward strand.
GGGGAGAGAGAACTTGCAAAAGCTGTCCATCCGTATCTCATGATAATTTAAATCATGCCTTTCATCAAGCTACAGACAAGGGAAAGCTTATAAATGCTTTGAATAGCAACCGCTCCAGCCCTAATGGTTTACGTATGCTTCAAGTGTTGACGTGATTTAACCTGCTACATGTCCCGACAACTATTACGTCCCAACTTAACAAAACCATCAAGAACTACATACATAAACTTCCCTCCAAACTAATTCCGTTTGAGCAAGAATGATTATATTGTGCAAGCAGAAAATTACTGCATGTTCGAGCAAGTGGAAGTGTAAAATTTCAAGGTGGATCCACTGAGACGGACCTGAGTTCATGCATGGGATACATTTCCGTATAATTTCATCCGACCATCATAGACTCCGACAACGGTATGGAACCTCACCCTACTTATTATTTACGGTGAGTATTTATGTGACTTTCCCTCAGTGAAAAAACACTTATGTAATGTGGGAGGCTTGGAGTTGTTGGGTTGGTTTAGGGAGGCCCATGGAACACGAAACTGCGGCATTCCCCCTCTATCTTACATGCCTGTTGTATGTGTAACCAGCTGTACGCACTCTGCCTTGTTAATTACATGAAATATAGTGGAGGCGAGAAAGGAAAACTTCTAACTCCTTTGCTTGTCCTGTCCTCATAAATCAGCTGAAAAAGCCACGTAGGAGCGGAGCAAAAGTTAAAACTATAACGAGGCCACCGGCAGTGTGATCTACGGAAGGATGTATGGTCTCAAATCTTAAGGCTTTCATTCACTCTAAAAGACGTTAGAAATCTCAAGAGTTTTTCTCCCCCCCCCCCCATCTCCACCCCATCCCCGCACTTCATCAACCCAACATATCGCATTGTATACCAACAACACCTTCCCCATACACCGATGAGAGGTACATAGTCTGGGTCTACCCAAGACCCGATGCCCTATCTGTAGATATATCTACATAGAGAGTCAATATCTACATGTGTCATACATGTAACTCCAGCCCAGGAACATACACCCTGAGACAGGGAAAGGAAAGGAAGGGGACAGGGAAAGAGTGTGTGAGGAAGTTGTGGTGAAAATTTTTAATTATAATTATCAACACTCTCTCAGAAGATTTGTACGACCACGTAGAGCCATTCTGACTCCGTGACCTCAACGCTCATAGTTCCTAAAGAGTGTCTGATCTAATTAATGACGTTGATAAAACTAATTTGCAAAGCTATTGGTACACCAAAGATTCTCATAAAGGTGGTTGGAGTAAGAGAAAGGGGAAGGGAAGAAATCTCAGCCTTCAACTTCCCCATTCCGGGGTACATATTAGCTTATCCTCTTAAATTCAAATAGATACTTCTCAACATCAGTCCTTCTTCCCTCGGGTTCTCCCTTTCCTTGGAATTGGATCAGTCTACTCCTATCCTGTAAGGAGTAGATTATTAATTCATTTTTCCTCCCTTCACGCACTTACAAAGGTATCACCTTTCACTTTCTCAGATGAATTACAATAGATATATGCACGGACTGTCGGATAGGAGCTGAAGTTAGCAACAGTCCACGTTCCACTACTATAGATGGGAGTCCTGTCACATGTAAATGTTCTGTAAAGTCCACATTTACATTATAACTTCCTATAATTATACATTCCACAATAATTATCCGAAAGCCAACCTGACATAATGAATTCAAAAGATACTGGATCTAAAATGAAAGCTAAGAAATTAAATGCAGGTATAGGCAAATAGATGCAGTTGTAGCCTACTTTCACATTTCCCTATAAAAGTTCCAATCCGGTTTTTTAAGGCTAACCAGGAAAATACTAAGGATTTTGATCCATAGAACACATGCTTTGTACTCCCATGCATTCAGTGTCTTGAGTCACTGGGACATAAGGAAATGAAACTTTTTTTTCTTTGAGATTCTTTCCGCCAGATGTATTTAAGAGTGAGCCGTAAAAATGCTTCTAGATTGAATCCAAGCTTTAATTAATTCATTTCTACAAGACTCGTCGGGGGAAGGGACACACTCTAGGCTAATCTGACAGTTGAGGAACTATTCCTTCGCTGATACTCCTACATCCTCCAATCGGTGAGTTTTATTGTGGAAATGGAACTATAGGCATCTAGATATGTATATGGAAGAATCCCGGGCTGGAAGGTATGGGCTGAGGAAGGGTACTTAGTACTGCACTAGTGGGAAATTCCAATGGGACGACATATCAATCATGGCGTGACACACAATAAGCACGGCTCATACATCTTATCCTAATACCGACACATAAGTTGGAGGAAAATAATATAAAAAAGTTATTTCTCATCGTCAGTTCCTTCCTCGGCTCAAAAGGATTGGGGAAGGAGGAAGGAAGTCAAGAGTATGGAGGAATGACAAAGAAACCATAAAATCCTCTTTCCAGAGTCCCGTAATCTTCAACTTTCTCATCAGATCTTGGGAAAATCCGAAATTCCCCCTCTCTTCCTCCTCCCCCCCCCCTCATCCTGTAGTCTGTCTTCGGACTCACAGACCTTCCCTCTAACAAATCACAAACTTACAACTTAATCCCTTACCCATAATTTTGATTGCCCTGCTTTCCCTACAAGTAACTTTCCCTCCCCGTATTGGTCTAATTCTAATCCATGAGTAAGCGTACTAACTGAAATCTATTATTTATAATCTATATTCTATTGTCATATCTCAGATGGATATTTCAATTGAGAGTGAAGATCCATTAAAATATAATTACTTGTAGAAAAGTATGACTAGCGTTCAGTTTAATTTTTAATCCTTGAGGCTAAAAACAAGGGGAAAGGTTGGACACTTCCTTATGACTAACTTTTATTAGAGTTATGATTTGGATCGGTGTTAAATATGCTTTTAACATCCAGGATTAATTTTATTACAGATGAGTAACAATGAGAGCGGAAAGTTCTGTTCGGAGCATTTTATTAAATCTCCAGAGTAAATAGGAGAATCTTGCCTACAATTCCAATTACTATCATTATTACCCAGAATTACGCACTCAAACCATCTAAGCATCACAAGTCACAACTGCAGCCACTCAACTTGAGAAATTACAGGGGCTTGTATTGTATAGAAATATCTGGAGTGGGAGTGCTACTCTTCCTGGAATTATTCTCTTCCACACCGCTCAAGTGAGATTTCTCATTGAACCTACTTTTCTTCTCTATTTCACTCTCTGACTCACTCCGTCTCTCTCTCTCTCTCTCCCACACGTACGTATTTTCCAACTCCGGGAAAGAAAACAATCTGAAAATATAAGCTAGCACAAAGCCATTAGAGTATAAGAAGCAGATTTCACGCATCATGAAGATTTCTTATTGAGCGCGACAATAATTGCAAGGAGTAAGAGGAATAAGGCGGGAAGTGCATCTTCAATCTCATTTATGAACTCTCATCCTGGAGGAGCTCCCTCAGTCCTCACGCACGCCTAACCTATTTCTCCTCCGTAGTTTCTCCTTCCCTCAAGTTATTTACAATCCTGAACCATTTTTATCACCAGAAACAAAAAAACATGGAACGATTTTCAGAAATTCACACTCCGCAGGATCAATCTTATGAGAAAAAGTCATTTTCACAGCTGAGTAGAGGGCAAAAACAGGGAGAGGAGTACGTGCTCCTCAAAAAACATTTCCGAAATATTTGCATTGTAAAAATCCTTTTACAAAATTTACGGAAATCGTTTACCACCGTTTATATTAAATACTGTAACTCCTTTGCATATAATTACATAGCTATAATAATATCCTACATATATGATTATTATGACTGTGCTATAATTATTACTAAAGGTACGAACAACACATTATATTCCTTTTCAGCCAGAGATTTGAACTTACAAGAGAAAAAGCAGTGATTGTATCGCTGGGTTCTTTATTGCATAATAGCCCATTTATTAAACCCTCCTAAATGCAATGTTTCCACAGGCTCAAGCATGTTATTACTAGTGGGAAGGTGTTGGGCTTTGGATTTTGGCCATTTTTGGTATGACTCAGAGAAACAACCTACTCCTTTAATCACACTGGCATCAACTCCAGGTCCTACAAACCCCATAAAAAAAAATATCCAAAAAGGACTCTAGAGATTTGTGTCGGGGTCAAAATAGAAAATGTTTTCATTTCACCAAATTTTCTGTCCCATGTATACGTTCTACATGTATTTTCCAGGGGTACATTCTTGTATCTACATATCCGTGTACACTACCAGGGAGATATACAGATTCCGTATAAGTAGACACGGATGGATACAAAAAATTGGAAACCTTCAGTCCATAGTAAGATAAATACTTTAAGATTCCCCAAACAATTTCAAGTGAAAATTCTTGTTTGGAATTGCATGTCGAAAGTTGAGCCCAGGAAGTATCTAAAGTTTGGAAGATGGGACTGATTTGATAAAACGGGACAAACCAGGGAGAAAGTCGTCTTGACCCGTGCTTTCTCTCCAGGGAGGGACAGACTCAGTAGAGTATGTGTTTTCCTATGCAAGTTTAACATGCATCTCGCTATATCCACGTTTTGGGGGGATTGAAGACTACAATGCCAGCCCGCACTACAGAAATATATGCAGATCCTATAAAAACATTTGGGAGCGGACTTTGTACACAAAACTAACAAGTTTGGGCCTAGAGGTAGAGAAACCCGTGAAGGAAAGTTGTTGTAACCTTCCGTACACATTTGTGAGCCCTTTGATAATGCGGTGAACAGGGAGATGCTTGGATATGCACCTGATTCGAGACCGCTCCAAGTTTTTCTCCCCACAATTTAGAGGTAGAATCAATTTAATTAAAAGTGGAATTTGTTGGAGAGAGAACGTGTGGATGTTTGTGTGTGTGTTAGAGAGGAACAAAACTGGAAAAATCCGTAGTCTTGAACGTGCGATGGTGAGGACAGAGCGAGTGGAGAAAGGGTGGAGAGTTTTAATATATTTTAAAGGTGAAAGTGTGTGTGTGTGTGTGTAACAACAAGTTTTACACATGGTGAGAGAGAGAGAGAGAGAGCCGTCGGAGGGAATTTCCCTTGTGGGATATTCCAAAGGAATTTAAATGGAAATAGGAAGTAGTCAAGAAAACAAGTGAATAAATAGAGGAGTTTTAATCGATATCGCATGCCTTGTATTCCAAAAACTAACGGGATAATAGTTTGATAGCACGATCTTTCGTGTCTGTCCCAGCTCGGGTTACCACCACACAATTCACAGCCGTAGACACACACTTTTTCAAGCAAGTACACCGTTCGTCATCAAACTCTGATTTTTTAAGGATCTACCCACAAAATCCTGCGTGTGACACTAATATGGAACTATTCGGAAATACTTCACATGCACAGACATCCAGATACACCTACTTGGACTGTATGTATGCTCTGTAGGAATAGGGGAAGCCTACTTGGAGCAAGTAATGTGTACGATTGTGTACTTACATGTGGATACACAAACGACAGAGAACATACAGAGACAGAATCAAGTTGGGGCACTTTGAACAAAAAAAAAAGTCTAAAGCTCAGCAATGAATGGTACTTAAGAGGCTTAATAGCTCCGTTGATGGTTATGTTTTTTCCCTTTACGTTTGGGTGGAGTCCATCCATTCCTATTCACACTTGAGGAGCGGAATTACTCTATACGGACATAGGTCTAGTCGAGAAGTTCCGGTCTCCGCTCAAAAAAAAAAAATCTCGGCTCTTCCTTCCACCAACTAAATACTTGAACAACCCACACACTATGCATCCCTTGTATATAGATATAGGAGTAATACAGTGTACATTAACTAGATACTTATGCTCGCCTGAGGAATGAGCCTTGCCACACGCTCCCCTTTCGCCCCTACATACTAATGTGCTGCGTGTGTGTATATACATACATACTCCTCGTAATCTGCACGGAGTACTTAGGAATCCAATTATGTCCGAACTAACTTAAGGATCCAAATCAAAAGCAAACCTCAACAGAATCAAATAAGACTCTATAGCTTAAAAAAAGGTCGTAAAAAATTTTCAATCCTGTTTCACATATCAAAGCTTCAGCTTGGGAGGAGAGAGAGAGGAAAAAAAGAGGTAGCAATCTAAAAATCTCTAACATATTGGTTTCCGTTTACAGTCCTGCCATTAAGTCAATATGGGAAAAGTTGGTCCATTTCGTTTGTCGCCTCACGCCAAAACTTTCAAACAAGATAATCAGATAACCATTCCTCTAATCTGTCTTCCTCCAATGTATTCACATAGACACAGACATACAGACACATATATATACACAGGCATACAAGCATATAGACTTGCACACACAGACACACACACACACACACACCGGCAAAGAAAAAGAAACTTTAAAAATACAAACACACGAAAGGCTCGAGCTAACTAACAGTAAACACAAAAGCTTTGTGTGCCTGTATTATAGGAGGGGGTAATATATCTGTACATAATATAATTTAGACTTCTTAACAACTTCCAGTATGCTAACTACCTATACTGGCAGGTCTTGAATGGCTAGTCAAGAAACCAAAGGACAAACGAGTGGATTTATAAACTCAATGAGAACCAGGCTTGTCTATTTACTGGTTGCCAAATTCGTGCGGACCACACACATGCACTAAGAATACAACTTGAATGCAGAATTATACATGGGAAGGTTATATTCTACTGAGGGACATTGTGCTCACAGTCAGTAATGTTCAGGGCTATGAATATATTAGGGAAAAGTGCAGGATCATTGGTGCCTTTAAAAGGACAAAATATCTCTTAATGATTGGATTTTTTCCCCCTGACTCCCAGCCATTATGCGTGCTCCAAGAGTCAAGAGTTGGGGAAGCCTATTGTTTGAAGTAGGGACTTGGAAGATGGAAAAATAGCTGAGTAGTATCAGGCTACAAAAGCATATTGTTTCCATACGGCTATTCATCCCCTCCGAAAAGGAAGAAGACTCAAAGGCAGGGCTCGTTCTTTGTAAATTTTTATCGTTTTGCGGAAAATGATTACTTTACGCAGTGCAGTCAGAGACACGCTCCGGCCATAAACGTTTCTGTGGAATGGTCCGGGATAATGATATACCTACAGCTCCGAGTCTTGGACTTGGAATGTGATCCTGGTGTCAAACAATTTATTTAGATTGAAAATAGGCTCCTTACTACAACTCCGCCTGGTGGTATACATACCTAGAGGCGTATTTTACAATGAAATATATTTATCTGTGTGTAGGCATTTGTTGGTTTTATATTTGTTCCAGGTCCATTCAGAGAAGTGTCTACAGTCCTAAGTATTATGTGCGGAGGGTGTCTATCCTCTATGTATGTATGGATGTTCAAAGGCTGGCATTAACACATAGAGGTGGATAGGATCCTTTAACACTGCCTAATGCACTGACGGGACTGACTTCCCACCATGAAATTCTTCGCGGGCGCTCCTTTATTGCTATAATGTTCCACATAAATGCCCAATAATAAACGATGCGTAATTCAGCCCATGCTTTATTACTAGTGAAGACGAACGAGTCACCTTTGACCTCCCATGTCCTCTCCGTACCCAAACTGATGGTTTATCTCCCATGTACATATGTACATAATACTCCAAGTGTAAGCCTTTCCAAAGAAGTCCCCCCCAACAATAATAATCCTCCTATGGCCGTACATTTTCGCACACAATATGAACCCATATCTCCTCATTATGTAAAATCTCCCCTAGTGTCTACCCTCACATATGCTTAAAAAATACAAGGATACACTCACAAATAAGAAACCAGTACACCTTAAACAAGGAGGGCAAGCCTACTGGTGTGTGTTTGGGATGAGACTTCCACCGCAACTCTTTCTCTTGCAACTTCCCAATCCTGGCTTTTGTCTCACTCCTGCATTTCATTGAATTGAATGTGGGGAAGGAATGGGTTTTAATTTTTATCAAAAACCCTGGAACTGATCGTTTGGTAGCGGGATAAAAATTAATGGCTCCATATAAGACTCCTTTTGGGGTCTCAGAATTGTGTGTACATTTCCAACCCACCTATACTCACGAGACTACCTCTAATGCTTCAAACTTCCAAAGATCGTGTTTAGAGAGCTCTTATGACCGACCTCTCAGTGCAAATAAATACTCATTCTGGGAAAAGAATTCATAATGAAAAGTAATTATGAGTGCCCACTTCCAAGGGGCTTTTCAGGCTGGGAAGTAGATATTTAAATCAGTATGTCCGGGATGACTACAGTGGGAGAAATAAAGGTTATGGTAATCGTAACTTCTTGAATTAGGAACAGCCCTACTGAGCTCAACCATAAATGGTATTATTCTTTGATGACTACGTACCATGGCTGAACTCACAGGGCTCTCATATCATAAATACATTTCCTCTACCAGAGATCCTGTAAACAAGTAAATAGAAGTACTCATCAGGACGTACATAAAACCTATAAAAATACACTAGATGCCAGTTCCTCAAGTCTAATACTCCATTGACGACGAGAACTGTGGTTACACTATACACGGGATCCAAGTAGCATGTTGGGTAATTCCTGATGCTTAAATTATCCCTGGTTTCTAGAATCCCTGGAAATTGGAGCGGTGGAGTCATAAATTAAAAAACAATTTCCTCCGGACTGATGATTACCCGGAAATGTTATCAAAATGTATGGATTTGGAGCAAGAAAATAATTTGAAGTGAAATTAAATATAAATGATTAGTATATAAACATAAATTGAAAAAAAGAAGCTTGCACGGTTCACAAAAATAGAGAGAGAGAGAGAGATGGGGAGAGAGAGAGAGAGAGAGGAAAAAAGTAGGAGAAAAGAAAAGCACTTCATCTCAAAATCGGGATTAGAGGATCTATACACACATAATATAAGGAAATTCTGTAGGTGGATAATACAAAAAAGTAAATGTGAAAAGTAGGGAGAGAAAAATCAATAAGTTAATGTCGTAAGTAAATTATGTTGCAGTAATGTCTAATGTTTTTCCAGTTTTCATTTTTCGACAGATCTCGTAAAGCTGGGAAAGTTTTCCTATCGGTGGAGGGCTGAAGTTACCAAGTAACAAGAGTTATTTAAAAGAAAAAGTCAATTTATCATAAAAGTGTAGATTAGAGGCTGAGAATATACCGACACAAAACTACTTCCCCGTACTTTCACTTGTTCCAGTCTCCAATCCAAACCTCCCTACTTTTTATGTACACGTCAATGAATCCCCTTGATTTCATGGGATCTCTTTCTCTTGTGACTATGGGGCCGGAGATTTCTTCCCCAATGGGTATAACTCATGATTGTCTACATGTAAATGGCAGTTATTTCTTAAACTTCGACAGCTAGTATTACTCGTCGGCAGTCGCAATTTTTCTTTTAATCTCCCTCCTGTCCATGTGGGATTGTCGTGTGCTTTTTTTATTAAAATTTACAGATGTAGGTTACTGAGATACTGCTGTTGCTCCTTTATCCCATCCCAAACTCCTACCCCGTCTACGCTTGGAGCATCTTGTTTTTTTGTAGATTCCCTTATTTAGTATCTAGATATACATCCACAGATTGATAAATTTGAAATAGATTGTACTACCTATACATATGAAAGTAACAGATTGACAATAGGTTCGGGTTTTATTTATCTCTGTGCCCCCTTGTTGGTATTAAATAAACAAGTCATAAAAATTTCAAAGCATCTGCCATACCCGTACTACATTTGATCACTGACAACGCGCCACTTATTTTATTGCACTAATTAATACTTAAAATGATTAATTATCACCATGTATTAGCAAGACAAAAACTACGGCGGATAAAAGCAAAATTCAACGGATGCAAAAGTGAACTAAACTAAAAGCCGACGAAAAAAGGAAACCTCATTAAAAAGTTATCCTTTGAGGGTCAAGGTCCAGGTGTAGGGGTCCAATACCCAGCGTACTATTAGTTCAATAATAAAAGGGAAGTAATCTTTGGAGATGCTATAAAATGAAAAGTTACTGCCCGTTGAATGAAATAAATTTGTATTTCACTCACCCGAATCTGGAAATCCAATGCAATTAAAAATTTACACCAGCTACAAATAACAAGGGTAACAATATGCTTCCGAGAAGTCCTGTATTGATCTGATGACGCTGAGACAGTGAGCACTTGGACGTGCATATGTCCCTATGTAGCCTCACAGATGGAGATCCAACGGCTCGTAAAATTCACAACTAGAGGCAAACTTATTGTTTTTATTCATCTGTAAAAGTACGGAAAGTTCCCTGTTTTGTCACTATCTGATGTGGGAAGAAAATAGGGGAAGTGGTGAGTTTAGTGGGATGATACATACAATAATAAAAGTAAGTACAGGCCCATGGAGTGACAGTACATAGAAACGTCCGTGGTTGGAGCATAATATAGATATATACATGCATAGGTATACACATAATTATATGTATGCTCCGTATAGAACCCATATAAAGAAAAACACAACAGCATAGGATGAGGTTCCTTGGAGTGACGAGTTAAGTCTCTCCTCTCCAGGAGGATGAAGACTGGGATAATGGAAGATATGTACAAGGAGATATATAATTATGTATATAGGGCCTATATGTACACAATTGTAAAAGCACATTGGGACAGATGAGAGTGTAGGGTTGCCGGCTCTCAAGTTAAATTCCCTAGAATTTTGGCCATTGTTTATTCACATCTCTCCTTGCCGCCTGCACACAGATACAGTAAAGCCAAGAGGTAGAGTTAGGTTACATTGTGTACTTCCTTGACATCGTCAGTTGCTTGGGATGAAAGAGGCTTCATGTAATTCCCAAGTCACAGTGCAATGCACATTTCCTAGTTTCGACGTTGACTTCTAAAACATCCTTCACATCCGAGAAATACTACCAAGACTTCTTTTCATTCCCAAGCACCCCACGTACCTTACTCTCCAGTCCTGGGTTGAGAGGCACTGCACGCAAGGTCTAGTCTCACATATACATATCTGTATGTGTACATACATACAGATACATTCTATGTATATTCACATCTTCAAGGAGTATCACAAAAGTGATCCAAATAGACCTGTGATCACCATACGGACTTATGCATGTACAAGGGAGCAGCTCCAACAACGCCCGAAACAAACATCAACATATTACCAAAAACAGACTGGAAGGGCAAACAAGTGTGACATTGTGCATACATTTTCATTTTCTAGATTATCCCTAAACTTTTCCTCCGACTTCAACAGTCTTCCTTTCCAATGGGAGCATCCCGCCCGAGACTCAACATTTTATGTCAGGACTGACAATGCCTATTCCCGTAGTTGGAATGGGAAAGGTATCTCAGTAGATACAGTCGTACGAGATGCTAACTAAGCAAAATACTAGTTTTTACGGGATCTTTCATGTACCAGAATTATTTAATTAAAACTGTTAATTCATTTCCCTCGAACTTTTCTTGTAAATTTGGACAAGGACTCACACTGTTGGAAATTTGCGGCTACTCCTACCACTCCCGTACTCTCCTCCAACCCTTCAGAGTCAGTGTGGAAAGTCATTGGAAAAGTAGCGCCTCCGTCGCATACAGCCAGAAGGTAAGTTTCCTTTTATTTGTCGACAGTCTACAACGCTCAACTCCCTCAGTGTACCTAGGTATGTATGTGTATGGGGAGGGTTTATTTGCTCATGATTTCAGTTCCAGAGCTTAACTTGTCCCGGAATATGTGTAACCAAACTTTTCTAACGCAATTCATCCCAACAAAAATAACTCTTGATTACAGATTCCTCCTCCGTAAAACTTTCTCCATGTATGTATGTATGTATTTTAGGGGGTCCCACAACCAAAGTTATGGGACACTGCTCAGGCCATCAGTGGGCCCATTGCAGATTACCCTGTCGAACATGTTAATTTACGAATAGCATTGGAAGAGTGAGCATGGGATGTCCACTTTCCTGAATTTGCTTATCCGATTTCGTATCCCTAAGTTGCTATTTGGGCAACTGCTTCACTAAGATATGCAATCTACTCAAGTTATTTCAGGGGCTCCGGCTGCTATTCTACCAAGAGTAAAATGCAGGTGAGCCTCTGCACTTTATGCAGAACCTGAGGAATGTGCCAGATATTGGGACACTCACCCCCAAGTCAATACCTCAAGGCAATGACGTGGATTCGTGGTAATCACTGCTAAATCAAAATGTCACAAAAGCCTATGGGTGCAAACTACCCGGGAATCAAGTGCTGATTCGGTGGTGACAAATCACTAACAGCACAAGGTAGCGTTATGGTGCAAGACGCTCGCCCGGTAGACACTTGACAGCAGGGATCACAACTCTCCAAGCAGAGAGACTCGGGTGGTGGAGACAAAAAAAAAAAGAATTATGTGTCTCAAAGTTTTTATGCAGATCTGCCAAAAGATAAGGGAGCTCAGATGAGCACAACCTCACCTCTCGACAGTCCTGTAGCAACCTAACTTTCTCCATGGTTATAATGTTATAAAGGGCTTAAAACATTAGCAGAGCTCCAGTAAGAGCTACTAACGGATATAAAATTATTTCATATTAGCGTCTCCACCCTGGGTCCCTCAATTTCTCCTGGAAGTAACATACGAGAGTACTTTGGGTTTGAGGAGACAAGCAGTTTGGGAGAGAGATGCTCAGGTGCCATGGGTATGCATATATAGTGTGTGTACACATATGTATCTACATATGTACATACGCACTTGTAAATGTACATGGTCCAGAGTGAACTCTGCGCCCAAGTATATAAACCTCATTATCTTTTTGCTCTCTATGAGACCAGCCAAGTTATACAATGGAGCACGTGTTTCCACAAGGATAAATCAACATACTATTAACACACAAAAGTTCTGTGGAGAAATAATTTACAAGAAGTATTATTGTAAAGATGCCCATACAAATGTGTGGCTATCTATGTACGGGACGTAGAATTGTACACGCACTCACACACGCATCATCCCAAGGATCCTTATACTGTCCCGTGGAATTCAAGACCATATCTTCGGACTATGCAGGTATTGTTTATGAGGACTGTGCAAAAACACTGCGGTATCTTGACGTTCCAGCCGTTACTGTATAAATACATGCATACTTGCTAGTAGATATAGAATATGGAGGGTAGGATAAGGATACTTAGGTATAGGGACGTAATCTATGCACACACGATGTGATACTGTATGAATATGGAAGAGGATTCCTGGAGCACAATAATAAAAACAATAGCTAGCAATTTACTTAAATTAACCATACACAACTCTGTGCGCTTCCTCCTCCACTCTCTCCACTTCAGACTGTACTCTAATGGAGAGCCCCAACCACATAAAGATTTTATTTCGAATGGGGAATTCAAAGAGTTATCTATTTAAAATCACAATGGAAGTTTCAGGAGCAGAGCTCGTACGGTAGCCAGAGAAAAATTTCTGCTATGGAGCATTTATCGATACAAAGTCCCTCCACGTAGACACGCTACTCCTCCAGACAGTCTGTGCCACATTGGCCCAGAGCTCGGGTGTAGGTGAAGGAGACCGAGAGCGTCTAATCCCATCTCTCAAAGCATCTCATCACATTTATAATTCCAATTCTGGCAAAAGAAAGAAAAGGAAAAAAAGGAAAGCCTTTTTTTGCTCCTTCAATACAATGCAATGCTTTAGATTTCAGAGAAGGAGATACATAGATACAGAGAGAGAGAGACAGAGAGAGAGAGAGAGAGAGACCAAAGAGGGAAAACAGCCAAAAAAATTACTCAACAGATTTATGTGTTCTTCCAAAACGCCAAAAATCTTCGGATGGTTCCAACAATAACAACTGGCAGACAAGTCTAGTACAAATACATATCTACTAGTTCCATATCGAAAGTGAACCATGAAGGACTAGTTGCACAAAGGCTCAACCACCAGTACACGTACAAGTAGTTTCTATATACTCTGTAAATAATTTTTTATATCACAAAGGGCTTGCTCCATATACAAGTGAGGAGATGCAAAAAAGAAAATAGGAGAAGCATGTGAACACTCAAGTGGGCGAGCAAAATGTATTCACGGCGTGAATGGTTGTGGTAATTGTGGATGTGACTGAACTCCAGCATGTTTTTCCAACTTGTCAAATCCATATTCAGTTGAGGGAAAAAAAATTTGGTCTGCTTAGTCCCCGACACAATGATCAACAGAGAGTCAGTGTGTGTGCTCACTCGCAATAGCAATATTATGTTGGTAAACATCCCAGGAAATAATTTCCAATACTCAAGAGTCCCGAGACCTCAGTGAGGAGACTTCATTGCCTGGAGTGCCTACTGTACGCCGGACGTATTAACATGACTTTGTTGCGGAGCTCTTTCAAAATAAAATAGTTTGAGCGGTACAATAAGTAGGGAAATAACTCTGGGAACCGCCTCAGTCATAGTAAGTACATGGGTTTGGAATGAAATGAAAAATGTCATCGAGTGTCAACTATATACATGGAGGGTGCTTACATTCCCCAAAAAAATCCCATTGCACAGATTCCATCTCAATGCCTCTCTCTCTCTCTCTCTCCCTGTCCTCAGCTGGCTCGAGGTTTTCGCATTGTCGCCAATAAAAGGAGTCAGGCTGTGTGTTTTAAAAGGTAGCTGATACAGCAGAGGCCCTCCATCCTTTATTTAGTATCCCCTATGGTCGTCACAGACTATGGTGTCTCCGACTCCCTCAGGAATCCCTCCATGTACTTACGACATTAGATGTGCTGATGTGCAGTCAGGAATGATATCGAGACACTGGGGAAATACTATGTACAAGATGTATGTACACATGTATGTACATACGTACGAACATGCTACAAATGCCAAATATGTTGATGAACATGTAGCTCCAACTACCAACGAGCAACGGGAAGTAGATCCCTCCTCTGCATATTAAATCCTGGGTTTAAAGTTATCATGTAGGTCCTAGCTTGTACTCCAACTTGTAGTAAACAATCATTACGTAATTATGCACAAGTTAAAGCGCCCTCAAAAAATACAATAAATTCGTACTTGGGAAGTTCCTTCGCTCAAGATCCTCTCCTCTTGTACTCTAGTACTCCTGTAGTTAGTGCATTTGGGAAACTACAGCTCAAAGGAGACGAGTTCTTAGGATAGTTATTCCCCGAAATATGTTGACTAGTATATAAAAAAAAGTCCAGTGGAAAAAAATTGTAATAAAATAGAGCATTATGCAGCTGGAATGTGCTCATCCCATTGCACATACATCTCTCCACATAAAGTAAATAAATGAGGATTCAGAGCGGAGAATTCCAGACTTGGGCAAAAAAAAATATTGCCGGCTTTCCCCCATCGTTACTTTATAACATTTTTTTAATCTCTTTACGTGCATTTCACAAGGAAGCTCTCCAGAACGTGCGTGTAATAAATTTAATGTAGAAGGGAAAAATGGCACAAGAATTTCCTCCAGGTTAACCATATCCTCAAACAACAAGTGCTTCAGAAGTAGCGGTTAGGGATGACTCCAGCTCCGATAACCTATGCATAGCTCACAGGACTGTACTTCCTGCGTCGGCAGATCTTACAACATTCGAGGACATAAAGTGCATATGTTAAAATGGAATATTTCTCTCCTGCTCCCCTAGTACTACTGTACTCCAGAGCTTCCACGACCCGAGCTCCAATGTGTTGTCTCCACCTCACCCTTGAAGAACCTCACCCAAAATACGGTGAAATACGCAAAAATAGTATGTACGTATCTATTTGTATAGACAAAGCTCACTTCATTCTTTGACTTCATCCAGCTCCAAGGTTTTGGCAACGGTAGTAGTACAATGTCCCGGACATCCATGAGTCCAGAGCGGCATCAAAAGTTGACTTAAAGTCAAAACCATCAGGAATCCCCAATGGGCCACCGAAATGCCTTTAGCTCTATGCATGAAACTAAGGAAAAAGCTTTTTTTCTCTCTTGTCTACTCAACTGACACTTTCTAGAAAAAGGATTGTTTCCCAAGCATCCCGACTCCGCAAGAGCCATCGTCGTCGTCAAATTCTAAACTTGGAATTGTACATAAAGTATACACAGAGTCATGGGATGGGAACAAGGGGGAGAATGGTGAGCTTTTAAAAAATTAGTTTCTCCTCTGTGAATTTTTGGCGTTCAACTTTTTCCCCCCAAACCAAAGTGCTGAACGGGTTAAATTTATTTCACACACAGGCTCTCCTATCGTCTTTTTTTCCCATGTTGGATTTTTATTGCCCAAAATGCATGATTTCCGTATACTTTATTACCCCCAAGGAGACTACATACAGATAGATATGCATACCATTATCATCCAGAGGCGTTAAAGGCACAAATGATTTGACTTCGACGAGGACAAACGTCGTCAAAAACCTATGAGAAAGTTATCGTAGAACATCTGTAAACACACAAGAGTTGTTGATTTGGAAGACACAAAAAAAATCTGGAATTTAAACCCTTACATGTGTTCCAGACACGGGGAGGGTCACAAAACCAGGAGAAAAAAGACCAAAACAGAGGATTTTCCCCAATGGCTCCCAAGTTTATGGTTGATTTTAAAGCGTTAAATGACTACATAAACCCGAGTCTTAATAGGGAATTGGATGGGTAAAGTATCTACAGTTTACTTCCAACTCTTTCTGCTCAGAAGTCGTTCATCATTCCTGTAGCTGTGGGTCGATCGGGCCGTCCACAGCCCCACAACTCCCAACCGTCCCAATCCCCGTGCATGGAAAATCTTGACAATTAATGCGGTCGCATTTATCCAATCCCCATAAATTTCCCTCCACACAAAAGATTTAGTTTGTGTCCATTACAAAAATTGTCTGGAGCCCAGCAGACAAAAAACATTTCTTTATGGATGTCGTAGTAGTATAGAGGCCCAGTACGCACAAAGACATGAATTATTTGTAAAAGTCCTATGAACTATGGCCACCACTTTTTCCCTCATAAAAGTAACCAACAAAGGTGAAGGAAAAAACGTGGGGATTTACATATTATACCCCTGTATTCAAATCATAGGGTCCCATGTCCATAAGGATGCCTCCACGGTACAGAGTAGTATCTACACTATAGAGACCAGATGGCTTCAGCATTATTTTAGTCTGGTTAACAAAGAGGTATTTACAATTACAATATTACCGGTTCCCAATGAATTTGATCTACTTTCCCTTCCTGACACTTGAGAAATTCTGAGGAGATTTGGAGTGAGTGGCGAGCCCCATTAATATGTCCGGATGGTTAAAGTGTCCTGGCCTTGAGTCTGATGACGATATAGAGTAAAGTGAAAATATTAGTGAATGAGCATAAAGAACATCTGGAAGGATTTTTATTTTGTTTTGATTCCCGAATTTATGATGACTGCACGTTCGACGTACTACATCCCATTGTAAATACTGTATGTAAGTTTGAGCCTAACGTTGTAAGTATTTCTTAACTTCTACAAGAATCCAGTGTCTATCCACTGATTGTGAGCAGAGTATATACTCTTACTAAGTCTTAAGCTCATTGAGCATTAGGGGAGACCCTGCTGGGAGACGAGGAAGGGAAGGGAGCATGAAGGAAATGGGATTTAATTTATCTGCACATCTTGCTCGATCAAGGGCTGAGATAACCATAACGGGAAGTGATGGCCTTTCACCAAAAGAGTCCAGTTAAACTATTCCTGTCCTGGATACCTTCCCCATGAGATAAGTAAGTGTATTAGTGTCGATAAAAAATCAATAAAACCCAACACGGAATTTTATAATGGAGCTCCTCTAAACAATTCATGAGTTGTTTCTTATAATATGGGAATTTATGGGAACATATTAACTTTGACACTCACACAAATTCCCCAGCACCCTTCTCCATAGGCGGTACATACGTAGATACATACGTACTTACGTACGCCGTCTTCCACATGGGACTTCCTAAGGCCCAACGGCCTATAGAAATAAGTACCTGTGATGTTCCGGAGCGTCTGGAAACTTTTACATAATGATCCGCTCGGAAATTCCAGGGAATAACCCTCGAACAAGAGTTTTAGTTGCGGGTGCTCAAACCTTATATACATTTATGTATATCACACTTCCCTCTCATAGGACCCTATAAGCTCCTTACAATGTAGTTCCTCAACCTATAAATACGCAATCATCAAAATGCAAACAGAGAGTGGATCCGGCAGTCTGGAACAAAGTTACTGCCACATCGTTAATATGGCCCCTTGCACAGGTGCATATCGACAACACAATCCTAACATTTTCACTTTTATGCTACAAAACTCATCCACACCATGTATGTATGTACACCTTCACATCCCCCTATAATTTCTCTCAAACTCCCGTCCCATTTTTTACGATGCCCGTTTCCCCTGAAATTTAATTAAGCCTGAATATCATTTTATGCTTTTGTCAATAAAATTCAAATTTGACAGCAACATCTGTATCTATGTACTACTTATATAATTATTTGTACATAGATACATTCTTTCTCCCTTGCTGTCGTAACCTTGGTCATAGGTCTTCGTCATTTCTCCAACTTTGTCCAATCAGGAATTCGATATTTCCTATTTTAAAAAATACTTTCATCCCTTACACAATTGTCCTTCCCGGAATCATTAAAACTCTCCATTCAAAAACTCTACTATTTAAATTTACAACAGGTGGGGAAATGAATTAATGAAACAATGAAAGCCGGCGTTGTAAACTTTTAATTAACTGTCTAAAAATAATTATGTATTCCATTAATTCAAATATATTCCATTAATACATATTGTCTAATCAGTGGAAAAATTAGTCAACTGCAAGAATTCCCAGGGGAATTATGTACTAGTTGACAGTTACATATGTGTCCTACAGAGTGTGAGGGAAATGAGGGATCTTTCCATCTCCCTTTAAAATTTTTGCAGATGTTCACCTTCAGATTGAAAAGTAATGGCTGTCTCTTATCCATACAGTGATGTAGCGTCAAGTCAAAAAATCATGGGGCTCAAATGGGCTGAAATGAAGCAAGACTTTGGAAAGTCAGTGAAATATGTATGAGTATCATATGACTCATCATATAATATGACCGCAGAAGGAAAGATTAAATTCTGAATTTTTTTTTGCTGCGTGTCAGCGTGGGAGAGGATGAGGGAAGGACACCCCATTGACACACATTGTGAGCCTTGACGACTTCTATCCGGCAAATGTGAACATTTGAAAGCAGAGGACTCGAGTCCACAAAGTACATGACATAACTATTAGTTTCACCACGTGCAACACCAGGAGAGACACTGGAGTTGGCTAAATTTTCTGATTCTTTATCTCCTATTTCGTCCCTCAATTGGGAAAAAGTTGGTTGAACATTCATTCCATAAGCTCCAGGGACATATGTGTTCTGGTCGCTCCGGCGTCCATTACAAGGCCCAGGAACATTACATAAGTAGATATAGGACGGGAAGGGGGAATAATCGAATCGTCTGTAATTTCATTACAAGTTTTCAAGTCAAGTCGTCTCCTAAAATATTGGTAGAGGACTTGAGGAGGACTACTATAGGCTGTTGATCATTGTCACACGCCTCTGATTTGTCCTAGACTGTCAGCCGGTCCTCAAGGCAATATCTCACAACTCAATCATTACTTTTGCCCACTATCGTCACGTCAATGTCATAAAGTACCTAGGGAGACTCCGCACAGCACATCCTTTACGACTTCAAATAGCCCATCTTCATTTCTGGGTTGTTCGGGAAGAAAGCGGATTAAATTCTCTTTTTTTTTCGCCTCAATCTCCTTCCTTTTACTTCCCATATATCTATATCCCCCCTGAAAAAATCCCATCTTTAAATTCGAACAAGTTCCAGAGACCTTGCTCCCTCCCTCACCAATTTCATTTATGTACCTTCACAATGACTGAGCATTCGGATTTGGAGCCCGTATTTGTTTTAAGATGATTCTAGGAATAACTTCTCTGTGTTATATCAGTGAGCACGCACAAACAAGCCGGATTTACAAGGTTCAATGGATTTGAGGATATCTCGGAATCAGACTATTGTTCTGTATGCATCTCGCCGACGGTCTTCCAATAATAATCTAACAACGATAATATTCTGCGTGAACATATTCATGCAAAGCATATTCTCACCAAAAAGGAATGTCATTTTTGTGTACTTTAATACTCTCTCAATTTGAAGACTTCTTTGTAAACAAATCAACGTTGTATGTATCTACTTGTCCCCTATAATCTTATAAAAGAGTATCTATCTTCATGCATGTTCGCACTTCCTCCATCAAAGTGCAATGCGTACGGCTGACAAAAGGAATTTGAGACCTTGACTGGAGGAATTGTATGAAAATGTTTTACTAAGTTCAAGCTTTTGTAGGAATTGTGAAATATCGCAAAAAAAAGGAGTGAGGGTCCAAAACCTCACGATTCCACCCAAATATCCCTCATTGATTCATGACCAGCGGAGTAAAAGGTGCTGAAAGGACTTTTGTTCCCGTTTGTCATATGTATCTCCCAGTGTGGTGCAGAATGAGTCAAAATTCCTGACTTTTACAAACTCGACTTGGATTTCTCTCCCACTCCCATAAATCCTAGTTAGGGATTGCGAATATGCTTTTGCATGAGAGATTTATGACGACGGACGTTCAGGCTGGGCACTTGAGCATAATTGGTATTCCAAGAGTATCGGGCAAGCATGACATTGCACTGTGGTTCTTTTATAGGGCTGAGAGCACCAGGACGCGCAGAATGGACGGGGCAGAGTTAGAGCTCTCTGAGAGCTTGGAGCTCTCTGATTGTTTGCAATTGTAACAATAATACAGACTCCGTACCAAAAAATACAAGTGGGCCTGTTTGGAGCCCGACGCATAAAAATGTATTAGTCATAGATGAAAGCCCATTCCTCCTCGAGCAGTCAATCATGTGTGTGGGAAGGGGTGAAGAACTTTTAAAGAGATGACAATATATGAGGAATGTCAACTAAATATAAAGCCAGAGGGAGATTTTAAAGCGAACACTCAATGCATGGTGAGTCTCTCGGAATTCCAACATTCGTATTGGTAAAGTCGAGCTCGCTCCGAAACCTCTCAGATCTTTTTCAAAGAGAGGGGAGCAGAAGGTGAGAAAGAAAGTAAAATGAGGAGGGAATGAGGACCATGGATAAAATGAACCTTGCCTCCCTTTCACCAGCAGTACAATGGCCCTTCATCATCGTCTCATTGAATAAGTTACGCTTTTACACTCCAAGTCCGTATATATAATACATAGATACATAGAGTATGTAGCCCGAAAGAAGTAGCAAATAATGAGAGCGTCCGTGGTCCCTCAAGTTTGTACACCACATGAGAATAAGATACCCGTGTTCCTAAACACTCTCCAATTGCTCCATAGAAGACGAGCCATTATTTTGAGGGGAAAGAAAAAAGTGAAAGAAACAGCCGGGGGCTGAACTTGGGTCACAGAATACAAACTAATCCCATCAAGATTAGCCCTAAGTCGGGATTGAAAGGAGGAGGGGAAATTTGTGTGA
This sequence comes from Allacma fusca, assembly GCA_947179485.1. Classification (NCBI taxonomy): domain Eukaryota; kingdom Metazoa; phylum Arthropoda; class Collembola; order Symphypleona; family Sminthuridae; genus Allacma; species Allacma fusca. The sequence goes on from OX359248.1 coordinate 5,878,383, forward strand.
GATAACAAATTATTAACAAGAGTGAAATTTCCTTAAGAAAATTCTCACATGACATTCCAAGGACTGATAGGGATAAAGTGCATCAATGGTAATATGTCAAGGAGGAGAATGGGAGAGAAAGGGGAGACGGAGAGAATGGGAAAGCCAGATTTTGCGTACCTCTCCCACACATTGCCCATCCATACCATCAGCCCAACTTACATTCTTTTCCCATCTCTTCATTTTTTCGCCTGGCTGAGCCCACCAAAAACATCTTTGGAGGAGTAGTGAGTACACACATTCAACCCGTCCTTGTGTCAAAGGCATTGGGCAAGGAGACAAAATCGATAGAAAGATGATCACATTATGTGATAGAGACTTTCCCAATATACTTAACCTCTCCAGGAGCATATTATTATTATATATCGGAGCTCCGGGTCTAATCCTACATTTACTTCGGACCGGAGAACAAGCCCTGCATAGATGCCCCATTCTTCACTTCTGAAGACTCTGCTCCGTACATACATGGGTTACCTCTGTCAAGTACGCAAACACACACCACCAATCTCCCCCCGAAACCCTCGGCCTCTCCATAGGTATCCCTGACGCCTATGACACAAAACACAGACTGGAGTTGTGCTCGGAGTAAAATAGTGTGAAACGTGAGGGAAAGGTAGTGAGAGTCGAACTACACATTATTATGTTGAAGCTATCTTCCCATCCGCCGGAAGTCAATAATACCCGCCGCCAGTTGACACTTTATCATTGACGAAGCACTGCACGTGCTGGTCCGTCTTGAGTTCAGGTTCATTCCTAACTATCAGCCCAGGCTGAGCATTCCCAACCCTCTCAGCACACAGTCCCCCTTTTTTCCCTTCATGTTACGCAACCTACTTAGTAGTATATATTGAAACGTCATCCTCAAGAATCTACTCCATTGTCTGTCAGGGCCAAATCCTTATATAAAGACTTTGTACACATACTTTTGAAAGTGAAATGAGCTTTTTTCTGCATACTTTTCCTATAGGGTCTAGTTCTAGTATGCCCACAACCATGGACAGTTTATTGTGAACATTCCTGCTCATTCGCAGAGGGTGACCCATTCCAGTGTCTATATGTAGATATCTATATAGATAAAAAATGTGGTCTGAACATAGAACATAGCCTGTATTTTTAACCCTTCCCCCTACTCTCCACCAGACCCCTGACACACTCAGGCTCCCCTGAAGGGCAAGTGGTACGGAGAGAAAAGTTAATTAAATGATAGCATTGATTTTATTTATAACACTGCCTCAGATCCAGCATGGTGAAAAATGTGGGATTTGGTAAACGGGCAGAAGATTTCCTCAAGTTGAGAGAGAAGCTTACATTTGATATAAATACAGGGTATGAAAAATCGTCTACAGAACCATAAATTGGTTTTGGCGCTCGTCTGAGCACTAGAGCTCTTTCCAGTACATTTGTACAAATGCAGGGGTATTTGTATATCTCCTCGGGATTTTTATACCCATACCTCCACACAACCCAGAGAGAGACAGGGGGGGAGGGGAGAGGCACAGTTGTTATAAAGCGAGCCATCCTTATGTAATGCATCATCCCGTAACGAAGGACCTGGTAGGGAATTGGAGTTGATATGAGTTGAGGAGTAGATGAGGGAAATCCCACTGAATGCAAGGGACTTGGCCGGAGGAAGGAATATTTTGTAAACGTGGTTGAAGAACATGATTTTGAGCGTTCTCCACTCGCATCATCCCATCATCATCACATTTATCTCTTACCGTTCATCATCATCACCTCCATCCGATATTTCACCTTATTACGTCAAGGAAATTTATACGATAATATCAGGTTCTAGGGTAGAGCGATCATTCCCTGGTCCATTTACAAAATCTTCTCTCCGTCTCTCCGCTCCCACTTTTTACCCTTCGCACTTTCCCCAACTTACTACCACCTTCATTCCACCAACACCGGATAATACCATTAAGCTCAGTCCCCATACATACTCCAGGAGCCGGGCTAAGTACACTGCCTCCAGTCGGAAAAAGAGTGGTTTCTTATAAGAGTAGTAAATCCTACCCTTAGGAAATACTCACGTGTACATATCTATAGATATAGTATATTATCATGTGCCATAAGTACCATTCCGTGTACATAAGTTTTGTAATCGGGTGTACAGGACAAAGTAGTACGGTAGCTTTATACAAGCTCTTAAACACCATGTCCACGAAAGCATTACCTTTTGCACCGGTGATGATGACTGTGCTCACTACGCTTGACTAGTCCCTACAAATGTACTTAGCCCTTGTACTCTGTATATAGCCCAAACAGAGCCATAAGAAATGAGCGGAAGAATTTTTTCCGAGCTGGAGAAAGTAACATTTTCAGGCTTAGAATGTAAATAACCCCCGAAATTGAGGATGGCTCAGTGGAGACGATTTATCTGCGTAAACTAGGTTTCTAACAGATGCTGTGGCAGAGACAGAAAGCTCAACTTTCGCACACCTCCAAACACCAGAAAAAAACAATAAGACTTTTCTCTTCCTTATCCAAATGGGAAAAAAGAGGTATTTTCCAAAGAGAAAATCCAACTCCAAAAGCTAGGACTGAGGCATATTTCGATTTCCTGACAAGATTCCTTTAAAATAGGGGATTTCATCCCTTATTTTCCCTTCATGTGCGTAGCGACAAAGAGAGAGAGAGAGCTAGAGAGAGAGAGAGAGAGATATGGTGTAGAGAGAGAGAGGAGGAGGATGATCACTACAGCTACAGATTATCCTCCTAGTGTAGATACTTTCAAACTCTCATACATACACTGATGCATACAAGGAGCTGGAATTTTAAGGAGCGTATGTATGTACAGCCCATGAGAGTAAGTACAGAGCGGAGAGAATAGAACGACGACAGCAACACACAATCTTACATTATCAATATCTGTCGACAGAGATATAAAATATTCTCTTTGAAACCATCCCTGGATTCCCAAGCCATACAATAAATACACTTCATAATGCACACTACCCACATCTGCAAAAGAAATAAATAAAAAAAACGTAAGATAAAACCGGATCAAGATAACAATAAAGGGGCCTTGTAATAAATAATAATAAAATATCATACATCTAATGGCTTTTTCCTTTCCGCTCCTCCAAACTCACAAGTACATACTACAACTAACTACCAGCTATTTATTTACAATGGTTACGTATAGATAGAATATATATAGGTATATAGCTCTACCTATACATAGTGGCCACTGAGCATTACAACCATTATTGCAAGGATCGTCCTCACGAAGACTGTACCGAGATACTCTTCATGTTTCGCTCCGTAGGAAATTATTACTCGTACCTTAAACCTGTAGATAAAAAATGTGTCCTAGTGTGAAAAAGTCCCATTTCATGTATCCAGTACGTAACTCTCGCGAAATTAATTCAATTTACATAGTACTGTAGCAGCAGCTCTCTCTCTCTCTCTCACTCGTACGCTTAAAACATATTGTGGTAATCCCTCCAACAGATACAGCCACACTGATATAATCATGCTAAGCTTCCCTGATGCGCTTCAAAATGTAAGTGTATCACTGTAACGTATAGGAACGTCTAAGTGCCAAGATACACTGATTGTGAGTACAGAACACAAGTCCGGGGCGTATGTTGTTTACTGTAGTACGGCCCATAACAGAAACTAATGCTAATGTAATATCCAAGGATATTTACAGCAAAGGATGAAATTCTAATAACACTTACTTTCCTCCAGCAAAAACGCATTCTGAAGGGAAAACGGCAATGTAATTTCGCAAATTGCACAAAAGAAAAACAAGCATGGATTTCCCCCTTTTAAAAAATATCAAAGAATCCTAGGAAATTTCACGGAAACACAAGAGGATTTTACATGGAACAAACCCATCAAAAATATTTTCACAGCATTATTTATATCTATAATAATTATTACATATATCTAACTATAGGTCTTGAAGGGTTTCACAGACGGTGAAAGGAGCTCAACGGTGCGAAACTAAAAAATCGTGTGAACTATGAAAGATGCTCTTATACCTATGGTATGTACGACAGAGAGAGAGAGAGGGAAGCTCTTAATTACCGAATTTTATCTCCCTCACTTTTTATGTCTTTGCTTCCCCTTCTATGCAATTGCCCTTTCAACTCCCCAACTTCCCCCTTCTCTTAACTGCCTCTCACTAGTCTCGTCCCAGGTCTTAAGTGTAGCTTATAAATCATTATTTAATCTTGAGCATACATTTGCACAATGTCTTCCCAGCCGGGCATTCCTATTGGAGCTCCCTTGTAAATTTGACCTTTTTGGAAACTGAAGTAGGGCGATTTTTCTCGGGGTACATATACATAATTATGTATATATCTATAGATGGTTTGTAAGTATGTAAACTTTTTTTCCGAGATGGGGCTCAATTTATGTAACGTTGCTATTTATGGGATGGCCATGTATGGGCTAACTTTTGGCTTAAGTCTACCATTCATACTTGCTACATTCGAATATTACAGCAAGTGCAGCACTTTATGGGAAAGAAAAAGTTGAATGAATCTCAAGTTCACGAGTGTGAACAGAAGAATAAAATAAATTGGTCACGTTGTCAAAGGAACCATATAATGCAATTTTCTCAGAGGCTACCACTTACCTCATACTCCATCTACAGCTTCTGCATCCGGGGGTTAGGGACAGGGCCTGAAATAGCATTGGGAAAAGCTGGCAAAAACTAAATATGGTCTGCCATGACAATTCTGCTAGGGTGAGACTTGAGCATCGTATCAAGTTATCATGCACAGAAAAATGCATTACTATAAAATTGCACGCGTCCTATTGTACAGGGACTTCTGTACTTTTGTGTCCATACCATTGTTTACACACAGCTAGATCTGTATTATTAGCGGAGTAAGAAACTCTCCACGTAAATTTACATAAACATGTAGAGATAGAGTGTGTGTGTATGTGTGTGTGTGTGTATGTATGTATCTACATGTAGGTATATGAGGTTATGGAACACAAGCCAAAATTTATCCTTTCATGGCTCCTTTGCAGACATCCCATCACGAAATTATCCTGCTCGTCGGTAACCTGAGTCGTGTGTTGGAAGGGTTTGACACTCGTGCTATATTCTGAGAGCTCAATATAAATTGATGGGATTGAATAGACACAAATAAATAGTCTTGTATTTTATCATGCAATTTGCATCTACTTGTTTGTATGAGTAGATTGTTAAGGTAGCTTGGGAAGCAGCGTCAGGAAATAGGAATCACTTGGTTTTATCCCCTTTTCCATCCCCGGCCTTCATACTCATTGTTATGTGGGCTGGGCTCGTCGACTGTAGTACTGCATAGTAAACCATTTAGCATTATCATACTCTTTTTCTATCAAGCTTCTTCTTTTTTTCAACACATTTTTTTTTCATACTACACAACCCACAGGACTGAACGTGCTGCAGCTACTCATGTTCAATTTCCATGTAATCTGTATGTATTGTATGGATTGTATCCATGCGTCTAAATTGTAGCTAGACGTGGAGGAAAGACGCCTGAGAACAAGATCGACCGTTGATAGAGAGACTTGTTCCTTGGAACCATGCAAAATAATTTTCGCACTCACAATCAGCCCATGCATGGATGGTCAGGATCGCATCTCTCATATGAGGATCTCTGTACTCCGGGCACATCTTGCAAATTCACTATTTATTCAAGGGTCGTAAAAGTTGTTGCCGTTCCGTCCTTTGTGAGAGCAGTCTTGAGGGGGCTGAGGGAGATGCAAATCCTGATTACATCTGATTAAATTATTCCCCTGGAATAGTTCTTGTAAATATTTAAAGTGATGGGGATTGCACTGAGTGAGTGGCATGACGTTCGAGTCTGTGACGTTCAGATGTGAGAGACTAAAAGGGAATCGGAATAATATCCCTGTCATTTATCTTTGTTATTTACCTTGTCAAATCTGTTATGCTCCCAGGCAGGGAAATCACATGAAGGATATCTTTTGTGTATATTACCGATCCTGATCAAAGGCTGTAATGACAGCTCTTACGTACAAGGAGGAATCACATGGGCTATGGTGGGGATATATCTCACGGGTACTTTCCCAATAGATACCTGGAAGCTACAATTTTGCAATCAATAGATATGTAGAATAGGAGCTAACTGAGTTAGCGTCATATATGACGTGGGAGTAGCTAACTTTTTTGAAGGATCCCCAACGTTGGAAAGCCCCCTTTGACTTCAATTGAGCCTTGAAACTTGCTAGACTAGTACATCGTGGTTGAGGAAGGAAAAGGCCGTCATGCCCAGCCATTCAACTTTTACAAGGCGGAAGTGTCTAAATGATGCAAAATGAGAAAGTATGATATGAAATACTTATAGGCGGAGACAGGAGAGCTGAACGTTATGGCCGCATAGGGAAAGACTGAGTGAAAGGAAGGGACCAACTTTGGTTTTATATTTTTAAGAGTGAAAAATTTCCCCTCCCATTATCATTCAAGAAGTGTCATCCATCTCCATCAAGCGGCATCTTCATCTTGATAAGTATTATGTCCATCTTTGTCAAAAGGACACAAATTGCCGCTGCAAAATTTAAGGGGAATTTCCCAGACGAGACAAAAGTAAAGAGTTGCATTTCAAATTATTTTAGACTTCATAAATAATTCTAAGCACTCAGCTGAGTACACAAAAGTAAATGGGGAGTCAATTTTAACCAAGTTACAATTCAGCTAAATAACTCTACAAGTCCTTCAGGGATAGATACAGTAGTCAAATTTCCCCTCGACAAAGGTGGAAGTTTTTTTTTTTTTTAAACCAATCCCACAAACTTTATTAGCACTGTAAACTTCCATGCTCGTATTATTATGTGGTCGCGTCAGTTCTATAATCAGGGAATGTATCTGTAACAAGCCCAGTTCCCAGAATAGATCTCAAAATGAGAGATAATCCCATAGAATACACCCGTCTCAACGTCCCGCATAACCATCTTCATTACTTAGCAAAGAATTGACTCGAGCAGTTTTCCTGACAGTAACAAGCTCTCACAAATTTTTGCAAAGATGTTTCTCCAATATTTACTTTCTCCCTCATCTCTCGAACCATCTCTGAAGGAGATTTGTATGCTTTAACATTTTGTGTCATTTCGGAGACGGAAATAAATTATACTTACGTCTCAACCATGTACTTAGTATGTATCTTTCCCTGACATTAAATAATTATATTATAACTCATATAGACACAAAAAAACCTTCCATGTGTAGCTTACAAATTCGGGGTTAGGAGATAATCTGGATAATTTTATGAAAATATAATGATAAACTCAAAGAGTCACGTAGGAAGTAGAGGATCGAGTCCTTCCATTCCCCTCAAGTGAAATTCTGAGAAAGTTTGCTCAACTCTCGGGGAAAAAACTTTGTTTAATAACAGGATAACGATGACTGGGTTGAACTGGGGCCGGGAGACAGAAGTTGAAATAAGCCATTTGAATTGTGGGCTCTAATAATTGTATTAGCAATTAATACGCTCACTGGCCACAATTAAAGGGAATGAATTCAAACCTTTAATTCCCACTCCCAACACTTCCCCAACTTCTTTTTATCCTCTTTCATGCCGAGACAATTTCATTTGGAATTTTCTAATAAATTCTCAACATATATAGATATAGGCTCTCCCCTGTGAAGATATAGAGGTACAAGTATCAGGAGATACAAGTTATCACATGATTGGTATATCTGGGATGACAAGTCTTGTGAATATGAGAATTTCTTGCCAGATTTGCTCGGAGACATTTAGGGAGTCTGCATGGCCTGGCCTTAATTAAGAACGAAAGTTAGGAAGAGACGAGGAGAAGGAGGAGAAGGGCGGAAGGAAAGAGATATCTGGCGGGAACAAGCCGGCTTTTTTCCAAGTGATGATACCCTAAATCTATCAACCCTCCCAAGGATATTTCCAGTGTGAATCAAAGGAGACGACGAGTAGATTAAATCCTGAAATTTCCTCCGACGAGTCTCAAATTTCTCCCAGAGACTTTTGCTGTACTTGCTGTTAGATTCCTGTGATACCCAAGATACCATTTTTTAAAGGCATAAGTCTGTACGGAGCTTTTTGTAAGAGTTGTTGCGAAATTCATGCCCGCCCAGAGCGGAGCTGGCTAATACCCGTCGAGTCCAATGTGAACGTAGATAGTACAGTAGTGTACGGAATGTGAAGGGAATCTGGGTAAAATAAACAGCAAGAAAAACCAAAGCTATTTATCAATCAAGGAAAAAACCGTCGACAGACAAGAACGACAGTTTGAAACCAAAAAAAGACCAACGGGATGGAGATTGCATAACGATTTATTTTCCAACAATAATATATGGCTTTCCTCGTTTCATTTCATTTTCACCAACATTTCCTTTTATGACACATGAAATCCGCACAAGGACTGTACCATTCCCCGTTTTGCAGGCCCCAACATATTCTTCTCATATTATCCACACCTTTCATATCCCACCACATTTGAAACAATCAATGCAAGGAGGGCTGGTAGTTTTCAATATTTTTCCTCTCCATAGCACACACACTCGCACTCACACACACACATTCACACTCACATACATATACACATACTGCTTTCCCCGGCAGTAATCGTTATGCTACGATCATGTTCCGTCATTTTCCCCACACTTTGGCAAACCGATCACAACCCATTTATCATGTATGGAATCAAATTAAATGAGAAACTAAACCCATGGAAAAGGGAAATTCCCTGGGAATAAACAAAAAAAAAAGCACAACAACACCAACAAAAGCGAAGAACAAGAAAAAGTGAGGGGGAAGGATCTAAAGAGCAAAATCCAGCTGCTCTCGGAGCTTGAAAATTGAAAAGTAAATTGACTCAGCAAATTGAGCTTACCCAAATTGTCGCCCAGCGTAAGCGTTGAGATTAAGATGATCCACAGGAAATTCCAGAGGCTCCAAGGGGACTTCATGGTTCCAGTAACAGGAGGAAAGTCTTGAATAGCAATTATAATTCCTACTCCCAACATTTAAATACTTCCTATAATAGTTTTAGTCGTCAGTAAGTTCCTCAACCTTTTTGTTATCCAGATAACTTGTACATATTACAGACAAGAACATATGTATGGGAAGTATCTATCTATGTATGTAGATATATCTCTTCAACGTGTGTTTAAATGTATCTATGTTCGAGGTATTTTTCCTGTCAGTCCGGAAATTGGAAGAATAGTTTTAATGCGGTAAAGTCCTCGGTGGAAAATTCGTTTTTTCTTCTGGTAGTTTGGGAGGAGCTTGCTGGTCTACTAAAGTTGATATTTCCTTTTAAGTTGATTCACTGACAGTGCTTTGGAGCTGATTTAATTAGCAACTCTTGGGAAGAGCCTGAGTCTCTCGAGTATATGCAGCAGTATTATGTAGTGGCTAAGTCAATAAGTAGCTCAGTCAAATATGTAGGACTAATTTCATCCTAAAATGAGGTTTCTGCACATTAGACAGGGAAGGTAGGAGGTAAAAATACATTAATTTATATTAGGGAGTCTGTAAGTCAATTAATATGTGAACTCCCACTTATAGCGCCACTAACTCTGGGAATAGTAGATACTTATAACTGACTATTAAAGGGTTGAGTGTGGAATGAACATATGCAGTAGTGTATAGGATTGACTCTGTCCCGGCAGTCTGAGGAAAGAAAGGACCACAACTCCTGAAATCGTTACTTGGTAATAAGGAAAGTTATTTGGAAAGCAATTACGATTGAGCAAGTATAACGTCCTTGTCCACACTGGTGAGCCGAATTGAATTATCTGGCCTGACAACTCAAGTTGTGATTTTTCTGCTTCACTCCCACTTCCTTTTTATTAATATTGTTGATATCCACCTTATGTGCTCGTTCCTATCTACGCACTTGAGTCGATATCTGATATAGAGTTGGGGGAAGATGTAGAGGAGCCGATGGGTTTGAATTTCAGAGTCGTCTCCAATGTCTCTCTCTCTCTCTCTCTCTCTCTATCTGAGTCGGAGGACACAGTCTCGGGATATATTTGGAGGTGTTTGAGATGGGTGCTGTACTGTCGGCTGTCACAACCACTGTCGATGTATACTTGGTATTTTCCCTCGGAATTTTTTAACCGTTTCAATTTCTTACTTGACAACTGCACAGTTTTCACCCAGTTTTACATGGTACGAGGACTCACAATACTCAAGCTCATAAGTTGTTGGAAAAATCCGATCCTCATATTGCTCATGCATTATTGATGTCAAAATGTTGGTTCCACTCTTCAAACTTCCGGCCTGCTCTTGATACTTAGGAACAGCAACGGCTACATAAACTGAATAATTTTCACTTTCTTCGGAGTAAAAAGCGAGAGTGTCCCCCCCAAAAAACCTCCTAACCTACATTCTTTCCGAAGGAGAATCTCATTTAAAATGTTTAAAATGCTTGTCATAAAGCTAATGCTACAATGCGGGGTAGACTCAGGGCAGTTCCTTTCACTTACTCAAAATTGGTCTCTCTTCTGGAGAAAACCTTCCTGTAACTTTCTGGAGCATGCCCCCCTTCCTAATTTTTAATTTGACTCTCCCTGACAATTACGGAGACTCCTGTACTTGAGAGAATGGATATTCTAAAAGGTGACTTTTATTGAAGAGAAACATTTACTAATTGGGACTCCGCGTAAGGAGAATTATCCTCTTTGACATGTCCTTCCGAGCAGAACGGGGCAATGCACAATAGTCACAATTGCTCAATGAATAATTCATGACAGTCACACTGAATTTGTTGAGTCGTTGTAAAACGGTCTTCTTTTGTGACAAAGTTAAGCAGGTATTCTTGTCACTCAACTTCACCCCACAATCTACGTTCCCATTAGTTGACAGGCATGGATGTCCCTATGTATGTATTTCCACAGGGCTCCGTACTTCTCCCACAGCCCAGACTTTTTACACTCCGCTCAGCTTTTAAAACTCTGTAGTTGTTAGGTTCCACTTGAAGCTTATGTCCTCCTCTCAACTTCTAATGCTAATGACGGATCAAGCCTCCTGTAGCTGTGACATTTAATTAAATTGCAGTCCCTATCTTGTATCCCTAAATGTCGAAATGGGTTTGCATTTGAAGGAAAAAACGCTCAGTCAATTTGACTCCAATTTACAAGCCTTTCAGGGAATCCGCCCCGTTGTAATAACAACCCAAGGTACGCGACTATGACCGATTTCCCCCTCCACAAAATAAAATGTGGAAGTGATGCGGTTTCCTACAACTGTGCAATAAATAACAAGTTCCTTGGGTTTTTTTACAATTAGCCGGTATATATATTCTACTGCAGGAGTTGGATTAGCAACGTGCTTTCCACACTATCCAGTGATCCCACTTGGGAAGATACAAGATCCCGAGGGTTGTGTATACTCCTCAAAGGGTTAAACCTTGAAGTAGCTTCAGTCTATGGAAGAGATGCGTTCGTACCAACAAGCAAAACAAGACTGACAGGAATTTGGCTAGGCAGTGAGCGACGACGAGTTAGGGAGAGAGAGTGAGAGAAAAAGGGAGTTTATACAAGCAGACGCTGCGTCTCCCGATGTTCACATATCCTGAAATAATATACAAGAGGACAGCGACAAACACATTAGCCCAAACCATTTTTCTGTATATGGGCAGGATTTTAGGAATGTCTTCCCGGATATTTCCATCTGATAACCCTAACTTCAAGAGTATTAATGAATCTTAATGATACACTTCTGGGCAAAGCACACATGGCTCACAATTATCCATGAACATTGTACTCATGAGCTGAGATAACACATAAGGGTCTTGAGGCCAATTACCATTGGAGTGAGTATCTATCTGTATCTGGGTTTTATTTGCTCAATGCATATCTATCTATCTACATATATCTACACATGCTAAAACTGGAACACTTGGAATTTACTTTTAAGGTAGTGCTCAGATTTAGATACTTCCTTTTAGTTTTGTTATTTTTTGTTACTGGATTTTTATATACATACCGTATCTCCTCCTTGTTCCGTAAGTTGATGGTTACAATAAAAAAAAGGAGTAATAAAAGGGGGAATTTTCAACGGGTTTTCAAGTGGACTATCTTTGTAGAGCTGTACTAAAATGAATTGAGTGCCACAACAATGGTGCGGAAATTCTTTCTGCATGAAATCTCTCAAGTACTGTTGTCTGTTGACCCGTTTGTGTTTTTACTGTCCGTCCTATACGCTGTGCTAATTGCTACAAAAAACATGAATGATGTGAGCTTGTGAATGATACGGTCGGGCTGGACTCTCTCTCTCTCTCTCTCTCTCTCTCTCTCTTTCGGGGAGGAAAATAAGCGGGATGATGGGAAGAGGAGGAAATGGGAAGATTAATGATTAATAATTGTGGATTCCATTAAACATGGTGCTGAGTAGCCAGGGGCTTCGGTCCTGATGGTGATAATTGATGCATTGACGTTGTTCTATCGCCTGTCATAAAAATATTTCTTGAGTCTGCTCGACTCCCTCCTCCAGTACCTCAGTCCCAGCCCGGAGTCCCAATCTGTATCTGTAGTGTAAGTGCAGAGATTATGTGGTTTGAGCAACGGATCCCTGATTCAAGACCAGACAGAGTGAGCATTATCTAACTTTTTAAATCTCATTCTGCTCCGTTAGTTTCTCTTATTATTCTTATCACTTGATTAATGGTATGGATGAAGAGTTGGGGATCGATTTACTATTTCCATATACATACACACACCCATCTCTCTACGGCTCTCTTATGTCTCTGTAGTCTCGGCAGACGGAAATCCAACTTGGCTTTCATATTTTACCACAAAAAGGCGTCAATCAGCCCTTTGTTTCATCTCGCTTCCACAATACTGTCTATATGACCGTAATGTATAATGGCGAGGGAAAAGCTTCCCGCACGTTTCTCTACAGGCTTTATATTTATGCAGGACATATTATTTCATGGTGGGGCTGGAGAGACTGAGAATCACATAGGAGTATCTATCATATATTGAGAACTATTCTATTTCCTCTTCAAGTAATCCATACGGTTGCGTGTGCCAAAGTAAAAGTGAAAAGAAAGGAAATAGGAAAGTGGAGTTGAAAAACGTTAGCGTAATTATTGTGACCCCTTGCTCATCCTCTCTACATACATAGTCTCATATTTGAAGACTGAGAATTCGGGAAAGTAATCCCCGGCCCTCCTACCATCATTCCATACAATCCCGCATAACTTATTTAATTTCAGGGGAAAAAATGAACTCCAACTTTCCCTCAACTTTCCACATTTCTTAAAATCATAACTCTCTCCCCTCCCAGCAATAAGACTCCGTCCCTGTCTTTATTTTTTAAGAAACCAAATCCCACGTAGGATTTTATCCGATCGGAATAATTTGACACGTGGAAATGAAAACATTACAGAAAGATACTCCTCATGGTTGAGAGACTCAGTACAAATATCTAGTGTATATAGGGCCTATAGTATACGTATCTATATTTACTTTTCCACATGCACAGAAAAGAGTCAGACTCAAGGGCTGCCCTCACTTTCATCTACGACCATATCCCAAGTTTTCTATTCATGTCTCCTTCTTTCCGTACAACTCCCTTCACATTTTATACACCAGTCATAATACTGTAAAATATTTGCCAAATTTAAATTTTCCCTTTTCTAGCGGACTTTTTCCATGCCTCCCAGTTACCAGTATCTAGCTTTCTCACACAAAAAGAAACCACGAGTAAACTTTCCAGATCAGAGCGAAATCATACAAAGTCATGTACAGTCGGATATTTTTTGCATGCATATTTGCAAATGACATAGTTAGAGAAACTTACATAGGTACATTTACATTCTACATACATATGTACGCGGATTTTTTGCACCTAGACCCTACCATCCTTGGAATTTCAGTAACCAGGCAGTTACCACTACTTTTACTAGCCGATCATAAATGCAAATATACCAGATTTCGTACAGTGCTTAGCCCGTGCCATACAATGCATATCAATTTCTACGTATGTACGTACAAACTTCCCCAGATATTAGAAATAGGTATACATACGTCCCCAACACACACACATTTATACGTGCTCATTTAAATTGGATAGTTTTAAAGTAGCTGGAGCCCAGGATCTCACTAACGTACATATGGAGGTGCACGTACATATGCACGTCCATATATGTATATATATGTTACAGATACATCCATTATTAGAAATGTTGGGGGAAATCTTTGCATATGGTGGGTGCAGTGAACAGCAAGGGCCAAGGTATATAAATTGGGATTGGAAATTTTACAAAATTTATGGAAAAATATTCCGTTATATGAAATTACAGTGGCATCCATATGGGCGTTGATATGAAGATCCCAAGTCAGTGTAAGTATCGGTTCGGTGTTATCCTTTTCCCTCCCTCTTGTGAAACTAGTTCCTTCTGTAAAAAGCACCCAGCCAAAGCCTCCGTTACTATTCTATGTATATCTATGTATAGGAATGGCTGGAGGATTGAAACGTGTGGTAATGTAAACGGAAGACAAGAGGTAGGAGTGGGAGATAGGAAAACCATTTCACCCAATTCCTCATGTGTTCAATCGGAGAACGTAACATATCGTAACTGCCAAATTATTACAAATATGCGTCTAAGTGCATGTTAGGATCAGCATCAGACCCGAGCCATGGTGGATTCAGTTCACAAAAGAAACTCCTTAAAATGACACCATTGAGCCTACCTATACCGCTCTACTTACTTCCAGAGGGTGTAGAATTTCGAGGGAACTTTTGCCACCGTCAGACCTTTGAGAATGGACACATACGGTGTCGATTTGTACTTTGAGTGGAAATACTACGATCCCTTCCATTACGTTTTTTCCACAGAGATTGGAATTGTTGAAATATTTCTACATTTTTCCTATTAACTTTCCTATGCGTACTTCCTCTGGTTCTAATCGTGAGTGGCGAGACGGAAGGAAGGAGGAACGATTGTTAGCATCCGGAGAGCACATCAAATAAAACACCGGAATCAAAATTGCAAGAAGGGGAAAAATACTCCAAGGAAAGAAAAACTGCAAGCCCTGCACTATTTTCCCTTCACAACTTGCATTGAGTAGGAGCAGTTATGGAGAGGTACGTATTATGTCTGGAGATACCTCCAAAGCATTACCACGAGAGTCCAAACTCCTCCAAGACTCTCTCTCTCTCACCCAGAGACTTGGCCACAAGTCGGGAAACTCTCCCGCACTTATCTTTACACACGCTCTGTGGGCGTATATACATAGATATATCCTTCAATGGAGCAAGCCCTACTGTTCTAACTCCCGTCTTCCTCTCTCGGAGTGACGACCCGATACAGTCACTATCTATAGTACTCTCTCGTACGTGCGAAAGTACAGTCCTAGTTTTTTTTTCAAGACTTTAGAACTTATTGTTACTACGTACGAGGATCCTTACTACCCTGAGAGTGTTTTGCCAGGAAAGGCGAGGAGAAAAAGTGAAAGCCTACTTGTTACGGGGAAAGTCTCCAGAAATACCATTGATGACTCGGGGGATGTTGGAATGAGCTGCAAGAATGGAAACGTACAGACGGCACTTGAGTCGTGCCACCACTTGAGTCTCCTTACAATCCGCCACTTATGACATAAACCAAATATATACACTGGAATGGTATCCTTTCTCTCCCCTCCGTCCCAATGACTCCCAAGGAATTCCATTCAATTCTCCTCAATCCACTGTCATTCAAACAATTTCGTCCATTTATTGGTTTATTAGCGAACACCTCCTTCCCTTTAAACGGACTCGGGTTCATTTCCCAATACATTCCTTAATTGACCGTCCTATTTATTGCTTCAAGTCCTTCAAAGGCCCCCAAAAGTTATTTCATTTCCGAAACTTTCCCTCAACCTTCAGTCTCATTACTCTTCATTTGAGCCCAGGGTGTGGAGACCGTGGTGAGTGGTTGGGAGTCAGTACATTGGGATGTAATGGGGTCTACGGACATTATACTACATTGTTTCCCTTCAAATTCCCCGTAATTATATGAAATCCTCTGAAGATCTATATCTTATTGCTTCTTTGCTCCCCTGCACCATAATTTCCACGCTAATTGTTGTTTACTCTTGGCGTATCATCTGCATCCCGGTTTGATTATTACACACGTTTTCACACACTGCACCGACTGCATTGGCAGTAATTGCTCAAAGCATGGATACTCCACACCTGTGTGTATTTTGTGCATGTGCCATGTGCATATTATCCTCTATAGCCTCATGCAAGCATAACCAGTATTTATGGATGACCCTGTGCGGTGGTAGTAATTTTCCAATTAAGTAATTATAATTAATGGGAGGTTTCCTGAAATGTACGGAGTCCTAATAAAATTTTCTCTCTCAATCATAGGGCATTGGGAACTATGTATGTCACATTTGTGCAAGGAGGACAAACAACGTACACGAGGGAAAAGTTTAACTTCCTTAAATCCAACCTTCACTGCCTCTCAACGTTGTAGCCCCAGTAGGAAAAAATCCGACGCATAAATTGATAATTACTTATCATGTACAAGCCGAAATTTCTAAAATATGCCGGGAAATTACATTCGCAGGAGTAATACGTTCTAATTACATAATTCTTTTTGTTGAAATAGTTCCATAGGGATTCAGAAGGGAGAAACTGTTTTGAGGACCTTACAAATGCATGTATGCAATTATTTACGCAGACAATGTGTTCCGGATGTACTATATATGCAGTTTAGATATATAGTTAAACATACAAAAAAAGCATGCTTACCATGTAGTAAGATGCATATGAAACATTCACTTATCCATTCGGAGCACAACTCCTTCCAAGGCCCCTTGCAGAATTGAAGATAATTTTGGGAAATCGGGAAATACCTCTGAAGAATTCCCAGCCGTGCTGAGAGGAGCTGACGGGAGCGTGGTCCGTAACGGAAATGTATGTATGACATGTTGATAAAAACTATCCCGGAGTGGAATTAAGGAGAAGAAATGAGTATAAAGGGAGAGTTAAATGGATTTTTACTGGGAAATAATGACTAGTGTGACAGGGTAGATGAGGAGGCGGTTGTTTTCCCATTATGGATGGCTATCTGAACTGGTTTCTAAACAAAAAAGCCATCCTCAAGAAAGTTAAGTGGGGGGATATACATGGTGAACTTGAAGAGGAGACGGGGGTAGGCAGGCCGAAGATATTGATGGTGAAGAAAAATGTGCCGGAGCATAGTACTAGACGGGTATTGTATGAAACAGAAAAAAAAAGAATGAGGTCGAACATTAGTTTTGCAAACTTAATATGAATGTGAATGTGCGGCTAGCGCTTGCGGATCCCTACTTGGAAAAACATAGTACTTTTACTACGGACGTTACTAACTACGAACAGATCTACCACGAAGTCTTTGGGTGTACAATGCAGTCCTTCGATACTTGCTGTCTTCGGGTCCCTCTGCTCGTACTTAGGCTAAAGGACGTATATGCATTCCCAATTGGGTGTGTGAAAGTCGTTGAGGAGCTGGAAGGGGAAAGAGTATAGAAAGAAGTAAGGAGCAAGTCAGAGCTAGAGAGAGAGAGAGAGAGAGAGAGAGAGAACCCGGGTGAATTAGGGAAAAACTTTATGACAGGATAGGAACCTTTGAAACTCTCTAAATTGCGTTTTATTACACCTCTACACTTCCGACCCATTTCAAGACTCGAACAATTCTAATGCGAGAGCAGAGACAAGAACAGAACAGGAATACGTAATCAAGGCCCATCTTGAGCATCAACTCCATTTCCATACTGTTTTTTCCTCCCTTGATTCCCTATACTTTCCCCACCATGTATGGAAGGGGAAGATGCTCCCTCATTCCGATTTTCCCAGTTAGCGGTATATACATGGTAGAAGTTGCAAATATCTCCAGGTCTACGGACATAGAGTAATGCCTCCTTGGAAGTGAGTACTACTCCATAGGTACACGCACCAGTATGCCCTTGTACTAGTCCTAGGCAACTTATGTAAAAACACGGAAAAATCTACGTGCACATGGGGAAATCTATGGGAACTCCTCGAGTCTCTGGGAATGTACGTAGAGTAATGCACTTTGGACATATGTACATGTATACTAGGTACTTACACACACAGGCATACACAGATTGTAGTATCTATAGAATTTTATACATTTTTTTCCTACGGAAATGTATACCCAGGGAATGGAGGGCGACGAAGATACAGAGAGGCCAGGATGTCCTCCTCGTCTGGGGATACCCGGGGTGAGTGAGAGCTTCTAAGGATTCAGGAATAAAGAACGACGACATCTTATCTGTCCAGAGGAATCTACAGAAAATCATTTCGGCAATTTTCGAGAGTAGCTTTCTCCCACATCCCCTATACATACGTGCATGCACTGATGTAATTTCTTTTATTACTAGGATTCTATCTTCTCCCTCCCAGCCTCAAAGTCTTACTTTCTAATTAGAAACTTTGCAAAATGCTAATCTACCATTCAAATAAATTTTTATTGTTTTCAGCCTTATTTTCAAGTCAAATACTGTACCACTCTATTATTTAATAATTGAATTCAATTTCCGAGGCTCTCTTTCCTTCAGACCCTTCACACGCCCGTATTTTCCTTTAATTTACCACAGTCATTTCAACCTTACTCATGTGACTGTTCCTGAGGCCAAAGATACTCTAATCTGAGTCTTCAGCTCACTTCCCACTAATTCCTCCTCCTTTTTATCTCCCTCCCTCACCACTTTTCACTGCCAAATTTCCTCCTATTATGACCTCATTCTGTTTTACCTGGAATCTCTTCAGAGCGTAGGAAAAATATCAAATGACAATACTTTCATGAAATATTCATACATGGAACCTCATTATCACTTCGTTTCTGTTGTCTCTGGAGTTATACTCCCATGGAAAAGATGGGCCTTCTATCCACAAAGAAGAACTAACAGGAAAGTAGGAAAGCCCATCTCTTCGAGGCTCTGAAGGAAAGTCTGAGATGAAGAAAGTAGTTTTGCTTGTTTTTAAATTTAATTAATCGCAGCATCTCTGCCTTCAGATTTTACAAAGTTCTTGAGGAAATTGTACGACTTGGGCCTGTTTAGCATATATCCTATCCTGCCAATTGTACTTTTAATCAAATGGTTTTGCAAACAAGGCTAGGTTCTAAACTAGACTGTTATTTTTAAATTAAAGCTAATTATTTTCAGTTCCTATTTATTTTTGTTTTTTTCCCTCAGCGCTTGGGATTTTCATTCGCTTTTGTATAAAATAATTTAATGATTTACCTTTACTATCTTGAATTTTCGTTTGACAATAGTACTGCCGAGGTGATAAGTTATCCGTTGACACACTGGGACTTGATAAGTCTGTTAAAATAGCATGTATGAATTAACACTGAAAATATGTGGTCATACGTTAAAAAGGTCAATTACACAGAGGTAACTGTATCCTTTCCCTCGCTATTCTTAGAGTACTGACAATAAGTTCATTGAAATCCTTAACTTATTGACAATGGGTTCAATAGCTATAGCAAATTCGTCCATTCACTTGGAATTTAGTTGATTTCAGCAAGTGTAAGGACAAATATGCATCTTGCTACTATACAAAAATGCATTCCTCTCGTTAGAGCATAATAAATTTCCTATATCCCCGTCCAAGCGGTACAGTAAAATTAGAATCGATTTTGGATAAAGGGAAAGTAAAGTTTACGGTGCTTCTATGACTAAAGGAAAACCTCTTTAAGAGTTAAATTGTTATTCTAAGAAGTAGATCCCTTGTGTGAAAGTTGTCGGGTAGAAGCGAGAGATTCACTTTTTGCGGCCCTGGGCTCCAATGACAGAGTAAAAGTAAACTATTGTTAAAGTGCAAATTACTTGGAAAAGTAGTGACTATTATCACACGAGGAGTCATTGGGTTCTCTCAAGTTGACGAGTCTTTCAAGGGTAATTAAATTTCCATTGACGATCCCTTCTCCAATGAATCGATCTCCTCAACATAGAAAGTTAAGATTAACTGAAGCAGAAGTAGCTTGAACCTAAAAGGATTTACTTCTTTACTACTACCGTCATATCAGTACATTTACACTCATTTTTACAAGGTAAACAGCCATATGTGATTTAAACAACGGAAAACTCTATTAGCTTTCGGAAGTAACGAAATGATTTACGTATGTATTAAAAGACTCGAAAGTTATGACTTTTACTGTGTTTACTGTACAATTTCAACTTTTGTTGGTTTTGGAATTGAGAAAGATGGACAGGATAAAGGGAGGGATCGGGATCACAGAACAGACTCCCTGCGGATGAATTGACCAACCAAGAACAAAAGTTGGGAGAACATCGAGCCAAAAATTGTTTCTTAAGGAAGTTCAAATGTGACCACAAAAATTTATGTCTTCAATTCTGTTCAAAGTGTAAAAAGAAGGGGAAAACTAGAAACTCTTTGTAAAAAGAGAGGTCTGAATTTTCCGCCTGATCAAGTTTCAACCACATTCCCTGTCATTGTGCAGTTTGAGTAATACCCAGTCCCACTAAAGGAATCCACCTTTAAAGATTTTATTCTTTACGGAAGTCAATTCTAAATTCATGCATTTAGTTTCACGTAAGGATAATATACTTAAATACGTAATTTCAAGTGTCAGGATTTCGTGTTCAATGTTCCACTATCATGTAGCAAACCTGACTAAATATTCCAAATTCTTAAACAAGACAAAGCTTACATGTAATTGGTTAGCAATTAGAGCGACAAACAAGTGAAACCGATACAGAATGATTCAAGTATTTTGCGACAAGTCACTGGTGCAGTTCACGTAGTGAAACGCATATTAAATTAAATATTCAGCTAGACATTTTTGTAAATAGAATAGTACAGTCAAAATAGAAGAGCGCTGACTAAAAGCTTCGGAATTTATTTTGAAATATACACATTTGGAATTTATGTACGAAAGTATGGATGTACGTACATGCATTGTGCATTCTTTTCATGGAGTAATAAAACTTACCACACATTTAGACAATACGAGCCAATTTTCTGGTCATTTATTTTTATCGCCCCGGTGCTAAACTAAAGTCTACTGACCATATGAACTTCCGTTATCTCATCATTTCCTCGGATTTGAGCTAAGATAACAAACCATGGAAATATTAAGACATTAAACTAACCTTCTGTGACAATAATTACTCAATATGGCGTTCCAATGTGCAAGCTCCTGTACTTTAAATTACCAGCTGAGCCCATCCGCTCTATACAAGGCAATAACATCAGGCTGAAATAAACAAACGTTTGTTGTTCATTGTTTTTGATACGGTGGCACGCGACAGTATTTTCACGCCCATTTTAAATTTTACACTTTGCATTAAATACAGGTGATATCCATCTCCCCTTCCACGCTAATTTAATTCAATGGTTAGTTAGAGAATTATCCTTAATTCGGTAACTTTGAACAATCACAAATTATTTAAACATTCATTTTCAACTTCGTTTTTAAAGTACAATAGTTACTTTAGATATCGTCGCAAGTTCAATCGCATACTTACTAATATCGTACACGCTTTTTATATATGTAGTAATAATTATACGAATATCCTTTACGGTAAATATTTGACTGATCAAAAAATATTAGAATCGTAATGTTTGGGCAACTACAGTAATTATTTATTCGACCGGTAAGCGACTGAATTAACAATTTGTTTCACTTTGGTAACTATACTTGACAGTTTTTTATTTTTAATTATTTAGTCACTCAGTTTGCTGTTAAACGTACAAATAACAAGGGAATACAAAATACTCATTTAAAACCTCAGTAAAAAGTCAATCAAAATTTCAGTTTTTCCAAAACTATCATGACTTCGCTCTACAGAGTACTCCCTTGAACACTGTCTCGGGAGTTTTTGAGCTAGGGAGAAACAGGACAATTTATAAAAATCTGGTAGAAATTGTATTAAAAATTGGGGGATTCGAATATTTGTTCCCATTGACCCTTCTATGGGCTAGAGGGAGAAGGCTTTGAGTCTGTACAAATAAATGAGGAAAGTAAATAAATCACAGAAAGAGGTATGTATGATTCTCCAAATATTAAGTAAACAAACGTGTGACTGCCGGACGGCATCGTGTTTTAAATAATATAGTTAACCCTGGAGTCACGCACAGACGACGTTTAAAAGTTACGTACAATCCACTATTTCAATGAGATGCAAATTCCGATGTATTCATTTATAATTTGCTTGTAGAGATGGACAGCTTCTATCAGCGTTATACTCTTCTGACACATTCGAAAAAAAGAATACAATCCGAATATTAAAGACAAATTAAACTTCAATGATCCCTACCTCTAATTAAAAATCTACGTTTCTAAGAAGCTATTTCAGTACAGTATCAACATTTCAGCACGCTTTTAAATCGGAGATTATCTTTTAAGATACGGATTTTTTTTTTCGTGGAATAAGTCTAATCCTAGAAATTACTCCGCTCTGCAGATATATGCGAGATACTCTCCCAATAAATGTATCTATAATTTGTGAAACGAAGCTTGAATTGCGACGCCACAAACCTGGAGGTAATAAACAAAAGGATATTATTCAGGATGTTCAGAGGAACTGGAGCGTGTGTAATTGAATGGTTCAATCGTCACTTGAATGAGTTAGAACTACTAATGTTTGGAAGAATCGAAGAGACAATGAATAATTTGAGTACACTGAAAGCGATGGAAAAAACGCCGACGGTTATGTGCATGTGTACAAACAGACCACAATTTGTATACACGATCTTGGTAGGAAATATGGCCAGATCTATTTGCCGTAATAAAATGGTAATATTTTAGAGTTTGTATCCTATACGCCTCCTCCCCATTGCAGATATCATAAAATAGGTTAATAGTCAATCACTAATACAGTTTAGTTCCTTATGGAGCCATGCCAAGTGATTCCATTTTGGTTGTTATAATTTATTTTCCCGAACATCTATACTTATTGTGTGAGTCGTTCCATAACTCAATTCTTCCAGTTCTAATAAAAATGTACTCAACCTCGTCACATACTTTTATTCGACACAACTTTATCTTAAAGAATCACAGAATGTTTCATTAGTTCTTAAATTATGGTTTCCTAGTTGTGAAATGGAAGTAAACAAAACAAACTACCTCCATTCCTACTTTGGAACAGGTCCCCAGTCCCAAGCGGCTTAGTCATAACAAGCATCCACAATGTTTACTCTTCAGCATGTACATAGAAATGTACTGTTTTTCCTCTGAGTTTGCTGTAGGTGTTGTCGAACAGCAATACATCTACAAAGGAACAAACAAAACTGTTAAACATGAGAAACATGAGAAACTTGGGAAGAGCACAGAAATAAACACAAAAACAGGCATCGTTATAACATAATGCGCAACGGAAAGTATAAGTAATAGCTTTCGTCAAGGTCACTAACAATCTCCAGCCTTCTCACAAGCGAAGATCCCTTTTTGAGTATTAATATGGGAATCGCATCTACTACAAGAGAACAGCACTGTTTCGTCTTCCAGAAACTTGAATCCAATGTCGTAAGAGTCGCTTTTGAAGTTCCATCTATTTTTAATTCATTTGGAAATTATTACTTTTAATGTTTTCATTCATGATTTCAACTTATTGTAGATCTGAAAAACTCTTATATTACGAAAGGACAGTTCCAACGCTGGTAACTTTCAAAGGTACTTCGTAATCACTTGAGGCTGGGACAGTAACGGTTTTGAATAGCTCTTCATCATAGTTCGGGGCTCTTGGACCGATGTCAAGGCCTCTATCAATGTGGTACTGTTCCAAAACAACACATTAAAATAATATCTATACGTAATAACTTATACAAAACTTCTGGGGAAATGGCTGAAAGTATCTGCCTTTGAATTAAACAGATTGTTGTTAACCAAGATTTACAATAGGGCAAGTAGTGTTAGTTCCTCCATAATGAGACGGAAGTTCATCTGGATCAATATACTGCCTCAGCACTTTCCGCCAATGGTCCTGATTCGAATCAAATATTTCTATTTTGGACAACGTTTGAGCTGACATGATGGGTTTGATCAAGTTGAAAAGCATTGCAAACACCTTGGGTGCTTCAGGATTAAACAAATATTTGATTGTCATTAACTTAATTTTATAAGTCACACATTCCATACCATTTATTTGTATGTCTATAAGTAAGCTCTTCTTTAAGTAAAGATACCGTAAATCAGTTATATAAACAAGAAATCTCACCATTTACTACATAAGCCTTTCTGAGGACTTCTGGGTAATTAGCTTCCATAACTCTCATTACTTTGATATTCGCCTCTCGAGCTATTAAATAAAACTTTATTGAAAATCATATCTTTTTACGAATTACTAGTGGCAAGCCATCAATATGTTCAGAACGTACGTACACTTACATACGTATACGTATATAGAAATTATTTACGCTATAAGGGCTATTTATTCAATAACAAGTACAAATAAGTAACATAAAAAACTGACCTTGACTTGAAAGCATTTGTTTTATGGAATACCCTTCCATATCATGAACAGTAACGAATTGGGTAATAGGTTTTCCTGCCAGAACAGAGGAGTGACGAATAAAGTCAGAAACGATTTCAAAATACTGCTGATTTCCTTTTTCCAAATCTGGTAAGTAGCCATTTTCACAAAGTTTACGAATATCCCATTTTCCGCCAGGACAAACAAAAACTGCAAGAAACCATTACCAATTTGAAGGCACAGGAGGTTTTCTGAGAAACTTACGATAACACTTATTATCACGCATTACTGTAGCACCCGTCTTTGTCTCTGCCGGAGATTTGAAACGGAAGTTCCTTTGGAAAAATAGGGGGTGGCCTCCAACTCATAATACTCTTGATATCATTATCCTTTCGCCATTGTATGTGCTATATATAAAAAAAAACATGAGAAAAAGCAAGTAATGAACTGTAGTAAATATGACAAATAATTGTAAAATCAAGACAACCTTTCGAAGCATTTCTTCCGCCTTTCCTAAATTAAGATCTCGAGCTTGAATATAAAAAAAAATGTTACATTTTAATTCAAAACAAATAATATAGGGAATTTATGAAGGTAATCGATAAGTGTATAATATAAAACCTCGGAGCCAACGAAGCAAATCCACATCTCTCTTTTGATCTTCAGTCATTTCATCTTCTAAATCCCTGATTCGTTCTCGAAACTAGAATTCACAAACACCAGTAGTAAAAAATTATACCACTTATATTACATTTTTATCAATATTTTCCCAACAGAAATAACTAACTGTACCTTTTGTAATACTTCTTGTTCCTTTTCAGTTATTATTGCTCCCATTTTCCTTATTAAAATATATGCAGTCCCGTATTTAAACTTCAGTGATGGAATTAACTGTTAGTCTTGTACACAAAGTTACTTTTGAATAAAAGTAAAATATTTTAAGATATTCCTTAAAAAACGGATAGCTTCGGTGCTAAGAAACGCATATATCTATATATATAATTTATACTATTGTATACGGTGCTAAATGGGATTAGGATAAAAAGACACTTAGCTGTTCAGTCATGCCATTCTAGCACAATAACTTCGTACTTTTGGATGACGGTTCTAAGTTATAGCAAGAGTGCTACTTTCTTTTTTATCCGAACAAATATAAACTAGTAATCTTATATCAATGTTACATCCCGAATTGTACGCATGCAAAGGATTCCCATGTTGATTATACTGGCAATAACTGTCCACTCTTTCTGATTAGTTTCATTGAGGACTTTACACAAGTAGTGTTCTTGATTAGATTAAGCATTCGTTGATCTGAAGAGAGTCACATAAGCACAAATAAAAGTACGAATGACATATCTGCACTCATTCTGTCACTATTACATAATCTTCTCTCTAGTATGAGCTAGTATTTGTATATAGGCTATCTACTCATTGATATTGCAGTAGTATCTTGCTTAGGTACAACAACCTTTTTGCAATTCCTTTGCTTCTTTTTATTTATACTTCATTACACGTAAGTACTTACGTTGGATCACGAATAAAAAAGATGACATATGAAACAGCAAGATATGCAGCAATAAGATACACAAGTACGGTCTTTTGCGAATATTTTTTCAGAGAAAATAAATCGAAACCTTTGAGTAGCTACAGCTGTGTTAAGTAGTATACATATTACTTCCCATATGCCTACTTACACACAAGAGTTGAGTGGATCATGCAAGGCGAATACATTGAATGTAAAAAACATTTAATCTATAAAAAAAATGCCAATATCAATTTTTATATGAACTTGATGCTTAACGTTAGAAATAGCCCTCGTAACTATGTATCATACTTGACTAAAAATCTGAATGAAGTGCACATCTTCAACGGGTAAAACTCGGCAATTTCAACATAAAGCCAGGCAACAGAAACAATGAGTTTAAAACAATCGGTAGTTACAAAATCGGTTTAGGAGCTGCCAAAGTTTTGCAATATCCAAACAGCACGTAGGTACCTTTAATGCTGTTGTATACAACAAATGACATTTCTAAACTTCTTCCACAGTCCTAAGGGAACAACAAGAAACTTCTTTCCACCAAAACACGTGTCTTCTCAACCGAAAACTTTATCTGGATTGCACATTTTGCTACCTACGACAATTGTTTCAATTCTACCAGAAAAAAACTGAGTATAATTTCGTATATTCAATAAAATTGAACTGAGATGTTATTATTATTGCGTCAATAGACCAGTCCTGCATGCTTATGTAAGTTCCACTGCCTTTGGTGTTATTATGAAACTTTTATTAAGATGTTTTATTGTAAGATGTAGTTGGATCGAGTTAAACATCGTAAATACATGAATACAAGAATCTTCATTTCTGCGAAATTCTTCATTGAGCATTTGTACAATTTCGGTAGCCTAAAATTAATAAGGATTGCGAGAAAATGAAATAAAATTGGTAAATGTAAGTAATCCATAAAAAGGCATGATTCTGCACCCTGCAAACAGCGGTGCAAACTGGCACTGTACAAAGTAATTTCAAACTTATAATGCTATCTCTATAACATAAAAAACAGTCTAACTATCTATTTGGGACCGTTCACTTCACTTCTATTATTATCTACAATGTACATGCTGTTGAGAAGAAATCCACAAAATATCATACAAAAGCCATGAACGGTCAAATGTGAACACCTGAATACACCTACAGCATAGAATACAGCTATTATTATGGCTCCATGAATGTTTACACATAACTTGAAGATAGGAATCATCCAGAAATCCACACAAGAAAATTGTAGGTACACTGCGTGCCTCCCATATACAATAAGGCCTCCGTGGCGCAATTGGCTAGCGCGCTCGGCTGTTAACCGAGAGGTTGGTGGTTCGAGCCCACCCGGGGGCGATAATTTTTGGAAAATTATTTCTACTCCTATTACTGTTGCCTACCCCTTTACTTTTTTAATTCGTACTTTTGCACTCAAAAAGGGCACTCGTAAATAAATGAGAATACGGCTACTCGCACTCACAATACAATTTAAAACAGCTAAAGTGTACATAACTGCATTTCAGTTGGACTGGTCATGGACAGATATTTCGTGCAGTTTAAATTCCTTCAATGTGAGTTAAGCTGAATTAAATCAAATGCAACTTTATTCAAAAGGTTATATTAATGAACACATTTAATCTCAAAAAAAGAAAACAAAAAATTCTTCAGCCAAAATATGAACGTTTTTTGGCTTATTATTAGAAATGTTGTAGAAGTTAGTCGAAATCATAAATAGACTCGAACAAAAATGAAAACAGTTCAACGTAAGCTATTTCATTTACCGCTGATCACGATAATTTGTAAAACTGGGTACGATCATTGAAATTATTGAACAAAAAAGTCAAGAAGTAGAAAATAGAGTGATATGATATACTGATCAATGATTACGTGGCAGAAGCGTAGGAAAGATATTTTTGCATGTAGCCGTGAGGTACAACGGGCCGCTCTTCGAGTTTGTCATACTCAAGATAAAATTCTTTGTCTCTTTTCTTCCACGAGTCAGTATCAAAGAAGTAGTAAGTACCCCTTTCGAATCCTCTCCCTTTTTCTTCAGCAGCCACACCTGGAATCTTGATAATCCAGACCTTCTCTTCCTTGTGATATCTCCAGTCACGTATGTACAACTCCGCTGCGGCCAAGAGCTGCAGAATATCACCAGTACTCGAGTAAAACAAATAAAAAAGCAGGTCATCCTTATAATTCTTTATCTTGAGGGGTGTTAACTTCTCCCTAAAAATTAATTATCATTTCAATCATACAGTAACTAATTTAAGTAACACTTTCGATTGCCGACACATACACAAAACAAAGGAAAGTTAGCATATAGAACCATAACTTACCGTACTGAGGAAACTACCTCTTCAGGATAAGCCAACGGATTTGTAATATTGTACTCCCTTGGCACGTCAACTTCCACATCTTCCGTTCGAACCGATCCACTGGCAAGGGGGCCACCAAATGACGGAAACAAATCGACTTTGGACTCAAGATTGAGACCGAACACCCCAAGATCATACCCACAAGGTAGTGCCACGAGGTCAGGGTCAGTTTCCATAAGCTTAATCATAGAAACCAGTCCAATCATGCCAAACTGATCGGCTACCATGCTGCTCGGGATGTTTGAGATTCGGCCTATAAAACCAACGTCGTCAATTCTCATTTTTACAGATTTCCCTTGGTAGCTTGACACCTTGGTATGTTACCACAAAAATGTAACTACTACTTCAAATGTCACCTCGCTGAAAAGTTTAGCTATTAGCTAATTAGCTAGTAAACAAACAAATACTTCCCGAAATCCCCATATGGCACTATTGTACCAAACCTTGAAAGGCGTGAATACTAGTTATAGCTAACAAAGTTACTGTCTTGGAACTCTACAACTCTACTTATTTAAAAACCTCACCATCAGGACTAGCAATGATGCCCTTCGAGGCCTCTCGTTCCTTCTTCACACATCCAATTCTTCCATTTATATTTGAACTAGAAAGGTCTCCATTTAAATGATGTCCAATAGCACCAGGTGATGTTTTCAATAACGCTGGGAAGTCGTCCGTAGTTTTTGCATATCTTCCACTCTCCAAAAAAATTTTTTTGGTTACTTTGAAAAATTACAGAAACACCGGCATCCACATGAAAAACCTAGCATAGCAAAACGAGTACCAAAAAATATCAAATAGCTCCACCATCCTACTAAAATAACTCACAGCAGTTGTTGGAATTCGAATGGTTCTGAGGATACAAGTCCATCAATCCTGGTTTACTGAGGGGCAACGATGGGAACTCCATTGGGTCCAAACTTGGTTGAGGCTGCACAACTGGTTGTCCATAATAACCTGACGAGCTTGGTGACTTCAATTTCAGCCCTCCTTTAGTTACCACCGGGAGTTGTATCCTATTAATGTCAATCAAATAAATTTTCAAACCAACGACGCATGAACAATCAATGATCAATAGTCGTATTGAAATGCATCGCATGTTGTACAATGCCACCTAATTTCACCATTACGCACCAACGATTCTCCGTATAAGTACAGTTTAGTAGCTATTCTTAGACTTTTATGTATTCGAAAAGTTCTAAGTGCAGAGTACGGATCTGAAAAACTTTTTACCGCAAACTCGTGGTTTAAAGACATCAGAGGTCAAAGGTGACTTGCGTATGTATTACACGGATGAGTGAACAGTTTGCATAAAGCACGCACGGTGTACACTCCCTCGTGGGAACTGAAGAAGTACATAAACAAGAGACGGAGTAGGAAAGCTGGTAAGTTTCTGACAAAACGCTGTCAATCAGACCTTCCTTTCTCAGACGCTTACACTCATCACTCACGCAGTTAATAATTAGATTTGTCAGATCAAATTAGGTAGTTTTTTGTGAACTTCCATTTTCTTGTCTTCACTGTTCTTTTTATTTGATCCCTGAGACCAAAAATCCTTTTTCCCTACATCCTTGACCTTTGGCCTCTCATATCTCTGAAACTACAAACTAACACAATTTTTTTCCGATTCATGATCTAAGCTCCGAATTTACCCCGAATGCCACACGCAGTTTGAAGTATACAGTGTACATTATATACTAGAATTCCTGCTAAATATTAAATAAATGACCCCTAACTCTAAGCCCAATCCAACTATACATACGTTTGCTCAATACAATTCGCCCATATTGTAATCTCTGCATCGAACTAGACCAGTACACAAAATTTGACAAAAGGCAAATAAACTACTCATGTTCCTGCTTCTCTCTAATCCAACAAAACCTCATCCCTGTTTACAAAACCAAGCTAACCTATCCATTGGGTATTCAGACCCCAACACACTCATTATGTTAACAGTACAAAATACCAAACAAGTACCAAGTACCACACCAGTACAAAACCAATAATGACAACAATTTCCTCACACCATGAAACGAACCAAATAATTCCAAGTATAGCTCCGAGATAAAAAAAAACCATTACGCCAATTATTATCCATCTTCGAACCATCGATCTCGATGACAAAACACTCGGACGCACGTATTGCAAAAATTGAAATCAATTAAAAATCCAAGTAATTAACACTACTTCACAGAATGGGACGTCCACAAGAAATACAGCTTTAAAATCTTAACACAAATTACCCATTTTGCCTTGACCTCTCCTTCTGCTTACTGCTGTAGCGGCTCGAGCCTCGGGAATAGTTTGGGGTGTCACTTATTGTCATCAATGACAGTCTACTTCGGGGCAAGAGGGGCCCACTAGCCTGAGTATTCAAACTTGTCAAGCCTCCTAAAGCGTTGATGACTTGCCCGTAGGTCAAACTGTCATGACCTTCTGGACAAGGTAAGCCTCCATACGACATTCTAACCAATTCCTCATCTGAACGCTCTCACTCCTGTTTCCAATGTAAGTATCTTCAGCCCTGGAGGAATGTACAGAAATATAATTAGGTTAAACTCAGTACGTACTCACACTATATACACACTGATACATTATAATTCCATAAATAGCAGAGTCCTGAATAAAAACGTTTTACATAGGTACTTACGATTTATGAATATTAAAGTACAACAAATGCAAATAACTTCGGTGACTACTGTACTTCACTAAATCACTAAATACTTACTACGATCTCCATACACTGTCCTATTTTGCGTATAAATGAACACTTCATGTGATCTGGATGCTGCAATATTTTAGTTTGTTTTGTTGTTGGGATGGCGGGAAGAGCTATTTTGCTTTGGCGTTTTGTTTTTGCATTTCCGAAGGTTCTGTCACGTTCTGATTGAACTCTAAACTCTATGCTGTATGTAAATATAATAATATTACAATGAGTTTAAGTCTCGAATTAATTTAGGTCAGTGGTAGTGTTGAACAGGATGTTTCCAAAAGCAGCTTCTCAGAGCTCAAACCCAAGGGTATTGTTCAGTGGAGTTGGATGGAGTCGATGCTATGCAAATTAGATCTTCAAAGGCGACCGGTAGAGAGAGCTTGAGGCGTCCCCTCGTGGAGTTAATTTGGATTACAGGTCAGGTCATGTCATGTAAGTGTCACACTTGTCATTTACTTGTAAAAACTCTCTTAAAAAACGATTTGTTTGGAAATTGGCAATAATATTTTGGGTTAATGCTGGAATATTTCTTGTGTTTCTCAGATTTCGAAGAACATTATAAAAATCAAGCTTTACAAAAAGTGGAAGAATCAACAATTCACGAACCACGCATCCCACTCTTTTAAACAAAAATATATAATTCAGAATATTAAAGTAATTCGATTCCTAATTAAAGCAAGGGGTACACTATGAAGCTTATATGAAGATTTTTTCGTGAAAAGTTTAACTTATCAATGGACGAGGAAAGAAATATCAAGTTTAACTGGAGCATCTGTATGAGAGTTCATTGCCGTTTATGTAAGATGTAAGGAATATTTAAGTTACAAAATTGTAAGGGGATAATTTTTTTTTAAGTTGAATTAATGTACTGTGTCGTTTGTCAAGCACCGTTGGGGTACCAGTTGGAAACACAATTTGCGCTCTCAATTTGTTTTGAAACTGAAATGACGCAAAGGGAAACAACAGTAATTTAAAAGGGTAAGACCGAGGACGTGTTATCAATTAATAGATATCCCGTTTGCGCCGAAGAAACGGACTGTACAGAGGTCAAAATCAACCGTTGGGGATAAAGCTTATCGAGGGCTTGTTATTGAGAATATTCAAGTGCTTTTCGATTTGAATTTTAATTGAGCTCGAATTACTAAATATTGTTTTGACTGGTATTTGTTCATTGTCACCTTTGTAAATATATTTGCCATTAGTTATTTGTTGTTTTGTGTGTGTGTGTCGCATTTGTTTTATTGAAATATTCTGTTCATTTAAATTCCCAAAGAAGAACTTGGAATGTGTGATTTGTTGGCAGATTGTTTGGAAAAAAATCAGATTACGGTTTATGGTACACTATACAGTAATGTATGTACCCCTTTTTACTGATAATTTCAACATTGGGAAATGTATAAGAGGATTAGAAAAGAAATACACAAAATCCATAAAAGGATTTATGATGGTTACTTGCTTATCTAACAGACACTTTACGGATCTGCACTTTTGGGATTACTGATGTCAATGACGATTAAGCTTTAGCCGCATTTCCAAAATAGTGGTATGGAAGGCGTATATGTACTAATGCATTATGATTATACATTTTATTGTTTTTCGTACTTCGTACTTAAATTGGGTGCCTGGCTTACTTTTTATGATGTATACAGGATTAAAAATGATGGTAGGAAATATAATGTATATATATCCCATGTGAATCTGAAGTTTCGAAATTAATTAACCTCCTAATTAATATTTTTTAGAGAACAGAATGGATTTATGTACATATACAGGTTGCAGTTCACAATACTAAACTGTTGTCAAATAGATTTGAAGACAAGAAACAGCATATTAAGAAGCAAATGAAAAGAATTCAAGCACGAATAATTTCGAATGGTAATCCTGGAAATTATAAATTTTAGAAGCATTAGACGCCAAAAATTAATAACCTACAATTGACTGCCTGAGTTATACAAATACACATTAAGATCCAAAGGTTAAAGAGTTAACTGTGGAGTAGGTTTTTGATTGTAAGCAATTGCTGTTATTTTTTCATGTTGTTATGTATTATTTGTGACCTTGTCATGCTTCATACTGCAAAGGATCTAACACGTTCTTTTCTCACTCAAGGCCAGTGATACATTTAGATATAGCTGACGTAAACATATTCCGTCAGAAAGACCATACTGTTAATCTGAAAAACAAATTATCAGTATACTACGATACTTGATTTATTTATGAAGCACTATGGAGCAGTTTTAACACACATTATTTTTTACTTCAAATAAAACACGATTTAAATTAACACGCCTAATTCTGTATTCCGTATTACTAAGTTGATCGTGATTTTGTTTGCAATTTTTTACAGCATACAGAAAGACAAATAATGGCAGAGTTTGTTGAGGGAGACTGGGGCGAATTCGCGTTCAAAATGATTGATCAGTCAATGGCGCCAGCTGTAATGCAGCATCTAAGAAAAAACTTTTACCTGGATGAACCGCTTCTGAAACTCATTGGATTATCTGAGCTTGCAGCGTCCGAATTAGACGCAGTAGCTACCAGAATTCTCGAAGATAATTTAAGTTTTGCTGCTATTGAGAAAAACACTGGAAAGGTTCTTTATATCTTTTGTTTTGAGTCTTGTATGTATCAAAACTTAAAAAGGGACTCATAGGACTATTCAAATGGCTTAGATTGCAGGTGTTCGTGTCACAGGACGACCAAAAAAAGGACATAAGGCTTCCGTAAATATTCAGTCCAGGGAATTCCAGATGGTCTCCAAGTTTTTAGGGTCAGTAGAGAAGCAAGTGGACCTTTTTGATACCTTTGGTGTGGAAGAGTATGCTGATTTGCATTTTGCATCCATTGACAAGGATTTCCGAGGTCAAGGGTTAGCATCGGAAATGTACAACAGGGCCATCAGTCTTTTGAAAGGATTAAACTTCAAGCTAGCCAAAAGTTCTTTTACAAGTCCATTCACAAGGAAAATATCTACTAAGCTCGGATTCGAACAAATTGCCATCAAATATTTTCGAGAGATAGAAGATGAAAATGGTACCTACCCATATTCTCACTTACCAAATGATGAATTCGTTTCTGTAAGGATTTTGAGATTGTGATAATTGGGAGAGATAAAAGTTCAGTAGTCCATTTGTAAACAATGGAAAAAAACACCTGCATTAAAAGAATGCTTAATTTTAGGAAAAAACAAC
Organism: Allacma fusca; assembly: GCA_947179485.1. Lineage (NCBI taxonomy): Eukaryota > Metazoa > Arthropoda > Collembola > Symphypleona > Sminthuridae > Allacma > Allacma fusca. The sequence continues at coordinate 5,912,623 of OX359248.1, forward strand.
ATTGTCCATTTTTCCTTATCCAAACCAGTATTGTATGAAAACACTAGATAATATGAGTCCGTATAAGTAAGAATAAATAATTTATTTAGTCCTATTTCTCTAGATTGTCTCTGTAAAAAAAATGGAAGAGCCCAAGTCTCATAAAAATGCGAAACCTAAAATTAACTTTTAGCATGCTATGTATATTGTGAAACATAAAAGTGCGAAAAAATATACTCATCAGATGTAGTTCTTTAGAAACTTCAGACAAAATATCCCATTTTATTTGAGCACCCTCAAAAAAGTATTGCAATGTCCCAGCGTCATATAAATAAAATTAAAATATAGTCGTATTTACAACATACATAACCAAATAAATTATCTCAGGAATAAGTGTCTAAAACAGATGAGTAGGTGGCGGGTTAGTGTCCGGAGGGCAACCAGTTTGATTGGTCGTTTGGAGTTTCGTGACGTCAATTCCACGGTTCAAGAAAATCGATCTCACATCATCTCTTGCCTGCTGGCTTGGATTGCGGGATCTTGAGAGGTACCAGGTGGTTACTGCAAATGTTGCAAATGTTTTTCATATTATAATCACACGCAAACAGTAAAAATAAAAATCCAGCCCGAATCCAATACACTTCCAAAATTGCGTAAATATGAAAATAACTCGTTATAAAACTATTTTGAAACTATTTAATGGTAGAGGTAGAACATACTAAAATGAACAGTTCCGTAGTCTCTGCAGGCAAAAACAACGGAGTAGTTGGTGTAGTCAGTTTCAAGAACCCAGTAGGGAGCCTCGCCTGGAGCAACTGGGAAGGAGACAGCAAGTTTGGCGGCAGTTCCTTCAGTCAAGCGAGCAGATCCAGTGATACTAACGAGATTTCCGGTTCTATAATATACCACAATTAAATGAGTTGATGATATTGTTAATTAAATAATAAGCTTGTATGTGTCTTTGAAGGAAGTTGTGTAGGGAGTAATACAAAAACTTACGCCTCGTTGATGTTTGTGTTGAATACTTGCACGAGCCCATCGCTACGGAGAGAGTATTGAGCTACAGTGCACATTGCCCCAGAAGAGAAAACTTGAAAGTACGCTTCAATCTCGTACCACTTGCCTAAGTACTGTAGGGAAAAGTAGGAACAAATTGTAAAAATAGTCTGGAAAAAATAATACATTTATTTGAACTTATTTTAGTAAATTTGAAACTTACAGCGGTGGCGTTAAATGGGTCGACGACAGTTTGGTTGGGACATGAACCTGGGAATTGAATTTGGGCAGAGGTGCCGCAGATGGCAATTGCCAGGATGACTAGATGAATCAAGGCCATTTTTGATACCCGTTTTCGGTTAATTACCTTCTTTTAGCAGGAGAAATAAGCTTGTGATTAAACCTCGTGGAAACCCAGGCTTTTATACCGATTTAACTACGTTCTAATCTTATGACTCAAGTGTTCGCCAAAATTTATTATTGTCTTGTTGATATGTACATGACATTGTTTCACAATTTACATAACCACCGTCCTGATTGCCTGGTATTTGCATTTGATCATCACACTTATATAAGTGTTAATTTGATGACTACTCATCCTGAATGGAAGTAAACAGTGGGATTAATTATTGGGTTATGTAACATTCGTTTTGACTACTGCTTAGTGTCTTCTATTTTAATACATTTTGGGGGCAAGTACTGGACGTACTAATACATTTGTTTGGACGAGTGTTAGTTGCATATTAGCGTTACCACAAATGTTGTCATTTTTATGGAAATGGCCGTCACTACAACTAAAACAAATTAAAATTTTAATATTAGCCATCTATAATCATAACCAATGTTTTCATACTGTTTATTGTAGAATGTACACTTGTTAGGTATATCCTTAGCTATAAGCTGATAATGCTTACTAATAATAAGTAATTGATTTACTTGTGGGCACCAACATTTGAGCAGGAGTAATTCGGAACGATTTGCTCAGAGCATACTCCGTGTGTTATCTTTGTGTGATTACATAACAATGGATATCTGGAATATTTTTGATGCCGACACGTTGTTTGCTGCCACACTTAAAAGAGTGATTAACAGTTGATTTTCCGAGTGACTGATATATTTATGTAACAATTCGGTCAATTGTTATGTAACTTTACATTTATTTACTTTTAACATTACAATGCGTAAGCTTTACATATTAACAGGTTATGTAATAATTTCGTTTCATAATTTTAGAGATTACTAATGTCCGAATTCTAAGGTGCAACCCGTGCCAAGCAGCTGTCAATGAAAATCGCGGACAATAAGTTGTATAACAATGCATTATAATGCTACTTCTAGGAAATCAAACTGTAGTGTATTACAAGATAAGCTGGTAGATAAAAACATACTAAGAATAAGCTAGATTACGAAAGGTTTGTGGTAATTGTGCAGGTAAGAAACAAAATTGGTCTTCTGCACATAATTAATTAATAGTAATAAAAATAATACAGGTAGTTGGTGTGAATGTGAACACAGTTACTTTTTAATGTTCTCAAAAAATATTTCCAAACAAAGTATGGTACAAAATAGAAACAATGTCTGAGGCCATTTTTACACAAAAATGTCATCCGCTTCAACCTTCATCCGAAGTAACGTTCAGCATATTTTTTGCAGTTCCCGTAAATGCACCAGTTAATAGTTTTCATAATGATCGAGACGGAATAACATAGCAGTTCCACGGTTGTTTCCCATTGCGAGATAACCACTACTTGGAGAAAAAGCTAAAGAATTTGGCCTTCCATAGTCCGTATTGACAAATGGGAAGTTATTAAAAACTGTTAATGACGGGAGGTGAACCTATAAAATGAAAGAGTAAAAAGGAACATGTATTAAACTTTTGAAATTATATAGTTATATGGATAGATACGTTATAAGCACAACACGGAACATTGCAGTTGTGAAGTGCGTATTAGTGTTACCATTTTTAGAGCATTAGGCTTATCCTTCGAGGACATAATTAGAATTTCTCCAGCAGGATTGTTAAATTCTAGAGATGAGATAGGTGTAACTAAATTCAATAATGATTTTTCGGGGGTCCTGATACCGGCACCACTTGGTACTTTGCTCCTGTTCGAATATATGTTCACCACGCCAGCATTAGAACCACATGCTAAAAATTCGTCGCTCACACTGATCCTCGTACCAGAAACAGTGCCATGATCCGTAAATTTATCTACACAGCATCGATTCTTCATGTCCCACGTATAAATTTCTCCAAGATCTGCCAGAACCAAAAAATTATTACCAACAATTATCAAACCGATATATGTATTTTCAAGTTACGTAGCTCTTAAACCATACCTCCATAAGAATACATTCGACTTCCATCAGAATTAAATGTCACACTGGAAACATCTCCATTCATAGTCAATGTGTCAATAACTTCTTTGGACCCCGATGAAAACAAATACATGTTCCCATGATGACCCATCCCTACAGTAAATCTTTTATCGGGACTTGGTACCAGATTCTACGAGTAAACAAGGGGTTTTCCCAATAAATAAACATAGTAATCAATGATCGAACAACTACAAGTAATAACCCTATTAAACTAACAAGAACAAAAAATGTTTAATACTCGCACTCATTTCTCCCACAACTAACTCAACAATGAAAGCACACTCACACGAATTGTTTCCTTTTCCGTAAGCCGATTTGGCTTAGCCTTGGTAATCTCTCCCGACAACATATCGTAAGAATAAAAATGTCCCATCAGGCCTGATGAAACTAAAATTTCTTCCCCACCAGTCGAAAAACAGGCATTACGCAGAGGAAAATTTTCAAATTCTACTGACTGGATTTTTGTATTAGTTGTCCCATCCACCTATTCAAGCAAATCAAAACATTTTTCTTTCTCCTGCTTCAACATCTGCTTCAACCTTTTTTTGCAAAATCTACCAGCTCACATGATAAAGTGCTACGCCGTGTCCTCCTGCAACTAAACCAACTTGTGAGGTTGGATGAAATCGGACACTCCTGATAATTGGTCCTGACTCCCTGCTCTCATTGTTTAGATCCAAAACACGGCGTATCCTCAGCTGCCCTCGCGTAAGATTCTTGCCTTTTGTCTCAGGGTCTTCATCTCCTTCGATTATTTTTCTCTAAAGGGATAATTATTGTCATCGTATTAAGTACTTAATATTTTTTTGTTCATCTAGCTCTATACTTACACTCATTCTCAATTCTGTAAGAATCCTCAACATGTTGCACTGCAGTTTCCAGCATTTTTACCTTTTTTGATTCCGGTTCAACTTTTGCCCACGATGGTGTCTGACCGTGAACTAGCTTGAATTCGTCCACCAAACGGTTTTGATATTTGGATCCCTGTTTTGCGGTCAGCCTGACCTTCCGCAGTTGTAAACCATCTTTGTCCCTAAATAATTTTTAAATTTAAAAATGCTCAAATTTTTATGTTAAAGATCATTACAAACTAAGTACATATTAATGCACCTGAGGATTTTTTTTTGAATGTGGCTATTTTTGTAAGTGAGAGGAGAACTTTCAATTTACACTACAATTTCTAATCAACTTACGCAAGATTGTCGTCCCTATCAGTCCAGGCTGCTTTCATGTTGTGCAGTTGAATTAAATGTGTTTGTTAATTTGTCCCCTAATTCCTGGACACACTAGACACTAATTAACAATAAATTATTCACCAAAATTCACAATATCAAGACAGAATTTTATTAACAGTAGTGTATTCACAGTTCAGAAGCATGTGTTTTTTATATGCTGTCGCGTTTATGCACATATGCCCGCCCCGCGTGGTTCAGGAGTTCTCAACCAAAACTTGCCGCGTGATTCTGGGACCAAGCATAAAGCAACAACGTATGCACGCTATTTCTAAAAAGGAGTTGTCTGCTGAAGTAAATTAAAATAACTTTCTTCAGTAGTAACAATGAATTCACTTACCCATAATACAAATTTGGACGTGACAGAATGAAAATATTACTAACAACAAATCAAAGTATAAGTAAATCATCTGAATTAGAAAGAATTGCCCCCTTGTAATAGCATGGGCAATTTTCAGAATAATATTTTTATTTCGCTCATTACAAAATTAAAATATCTGAGAAATCTCAACTAGTTCACTTATAAAATATATGATGAAATGTAGTGATTGAGTTTAACATTTTAACATTTTACAAAATAACGAATAACGACATTATGACAATTGAACAATATCCAGTACCATGTTTATAACATATATTTTCTGATCCTTGGTAAAAGTTAGAGACCGTCTAATTCTACAGTAGAAAGGACTTTACAAGCAATAATATTAACTTATAACAAAAATAAATATAATGATCTTCACTAAACTTGGGTAAACGTAACATTAACAATGAAGTGAGAAACAAACGAGATTGTTATAATCGTAAAATATAGGACGTCGGAGGCAATTGAATATTTACTGCAATAATGCTGAAGGTAGGTTTAGTAAGCCTGTTAAAAGAATTTATGACGTTTCGACCTCTATTTCCATTGTAGGTGAAGACGTTTCCAGAATATGAACATCAAATTCCGGAAAGGATAAATGAGATCCTGCATTTGAGCTTTCACCCTCAGACTCTCCGGAAGAATCGGGGGGCTCTATTTTCACTTCAGGAACTAGGTCTGACACGTCAAATTTCTCATCTTCTAAATCATTTTCTCCTTCTGCTTTTTCAGTTTTGACTACAACACTGTCATTTTCATCCTCACTTTTTGGCACTTCCATTTCATTTGAAGTTTCTTGTTTTTTTGGTTTGTCTAGCTGTACCCATTTGACCAATGGTTCCCCTAGTTGCTGATACACAGTTCCAGGTACAGGCTGCCAGTAGGACGGGTGCCCATCGAAGTAGTCTAGGGGACAGTGTAACACATGAGTCACATTATCCAAGGCGTCATCGTACAGAGGGATATCACGACCTGGAAAAAAATACATAGAAACATCTTTTGAATATCACATACATACCTTACCATAGTTTTGGCATTTGAAACTTGTTACTTGTTTTAAGTTACAAGAGCGAATGATTAGAACTTACGTAAGTTGTAATTTTTCGGGTGAAATGGAAATCGCGGGCCATTGAATTCTGGCTTAGGAGTTAACCAAAACATGCTAGCGTAAGCTTCATATTCCTTCCTATCCATCATCAAAGACTGGATCTGAAGGAAATAAATTTGGTGATCTTCGCCTAATACAAAAACTATGTCCCCCACTTGGAAGTAAGCATTTCGATATGTGATTGAATTTACTACAGAACACCAGTTGCTGAGTTTAGGGGCTCGAGTGGGCTGAAAATTATATTGCAAAATATTTACTTCAAACAACACGTTGAAAACATCGTGATCACTTGAATAATTATTTTTTCCAAATCCAATCTGCTGGCTTTAAATGGTAACACTAAAAAATTTAGACTTAATCTTAGCCGAATCAATCCTACCTTTGAATTTTTCTTATAAATACTTCTCCTTCCCCTGCCCTTCGGTAGCGTCGGTTTGACAATATAGGCTTTGCGTAGTCTCTGCAGAGCTTCAGCCTCTGAAATTTTCTTCCCATGGACAGCTTCAAGAGCTGCTAGAGCGGCCGCTCGAATCGGTTTTCCACTCTGGAGGAAATCTTTGACAAAACTAGCATCAAGTTTTACAACGGGCTGGCCTTTATTGCAGAGAAGAATCGAAGCATCATCGTCCACGTCTACACTTTGACCCTCCGATCCATCAAATGAGACCATGGACTTCAACGACACCGAATCCTCATTTTCATCACCCTTTTTCTCAACTTCATTGTCATTCCCACTCTCGTTGTCAGATGAGGACGAAGTAGATTTCGTCGGAGACTCTATTCGAGGTTTCGGGGCCAGAAGTAAAGGCTTTCTTCGATACTGTGTAATATCCGGAGAAAACCGATGAGATATACTTGGAGGAGGGGAAGGCGACGGACTTGGAGAACGGGCAGGAAGTGGTGGTGACGGGGTAGGAGTCCGTTGTTTACGGAATGCTGGTAGTAAATTCTGCCACAATTTGATCTTCAGTATATTAGATTTCTTGCACAGCGCGTTCCGAATCCTCGCTGCTCGTTTTTTCCTCTTTAAAATGGACTTTTTAACAGCTTTTAAAGCTGCAGTCTGCCTATCTTCTGGATCACTGTCACTGCCATTATCCTACGGATGACCAATTATTCATCACATAATTCAATAGAAAATAATTTAGCATTATTAAATGCAATTAACGAATTTTGGAAATGTTACATTCAACATACATGCATTACTAAGTATTATAAAACAGTATTTCGGGGTTGGTACGGTTTATTTGTCAACCACTGATTTTGATAAAAATTGGTACGCAGACAATATTTGAGAGGCAGATTGCGATTCTGAAAGAATTTTTTTCCATATGCTTTTAGCTTCGGATATCAAAGGCTAAATGTCATGTTCACTGCTAGTGTAACTTCACTGCAGGCGCGAGTTCAGTGTCCGTGATTAGTAGTTAGTCAGTCAGTCTCACATCTGTTGTTCGTATTATTTCCTTATTTTGACTACGTTAGGTTAGGTTTGAAAATTTAAAATATTAATTTTTCATGTATTTTCTCGGTTAACACTACTTCGAGACTCGATCCTTACAGGTAAGCTTGATCCGGAAATTCTGATTATACTCTTGCTCGTTACTATTTACGGATCACCCCACTTTGATATTTAGTTTTTAGTTCTTATAGGTTAGGTTAGGTTAGATTTTTAGGGATACGAGCCTACACCCCGAAATATATTATTGCAAATTAATAAGTATTTTTTATATTGTTAGCTTGGAATTAGACGCTCTACGGGAGTATGTTTTGTAGGTGAATTCGCTGCCTTTCCAGTGAAATAACAAAGTGGTGAAAGTGACCTACATATGTCATATCTCCGAAACTCGAAGGGCCCAGAAAAAAATTCTTTCAGAAACTTACTATTCATCAAACACGTAATGTAATTTTTATCAAAATCACGGGAAGTAAGTAAGCTACTTATTACTTATTTAGAATCACTTACATTATCAGCGTCTTCAGTTTCAGCCTGCCAGGTCACCTTGTTTTCCTGCACAAAATTTTCCTCAGGTTCCATTTCTAATTCAGGATGGAATAAATAAATAATAAACTTGATCAATGAAGGTTCTCTGCTGTTTAGTTTTAAATTACAACTATATTAAACAAACCCATTCACAACAAGTCCCAACACCCAACGACCTTACGCACTATAAAGGCCCTGCATGTCTGAACTTAAATTATTTGAATTTTTCGGCTCCTATAGATGCACGCGTGGCACAACGCTCACGAGACCCAAGGAAAACATACAATGTTGCCAGCTGTGTTGTAGCAAATCTTACCAGCACCCTTATGTATGTGCTTGGGGATATTACAATTTTTAATGCCCAGCAAGTTATGGGGGCCCTTGACTGGTGTTTTACTACTCACAATACTAATATGTAGGATTGGTGGATTGGGGTGGTTAAAATAGACTATTCAAAATCCATTAATACTTTTAGATTCTAGGCTAATACATGCCTCGTGTCACTGCTCTCAGCTTAAAAATATCGACAAAATCCAACTTGAAAAATTGTGTAGATGTCCTGCAGTTTTGGACTGGAATTTTCAAAAAATTCAGGGCTGAAATTTTTTAATTCATTTTAGTAATTTACTTAACGGATAGATACAACCGTTTGTAGATGCAGGCTTAAGTTTGCTTAAGGTTAATCCTTAAGGATTTTGAAAGGGCATAGATTTTGCACAGGCACTGTTTGAGTAACAGATTAAAAATCTGGAAGAAATTTGATCGGTTATTGTACGGTCTCCGTCCTCAATTTTTTTAGAATCCATTCTACGATATCCGTCCTCATTTGTAACCGTCCATTCTACGATATCTGGCCCCACTCTTTTAGCAATCCGTTCTACGATATCCGACCCCCCCCCCACATTACGGGACAAACTTAAGGGTCGAGGGAAGGTGTTAGAATTAGGTTACTGCTGGGACTCACTATAAAAGCTACCCTAAAACAGATGCAGACTGTTGATGCAAGACAGAATAACTGTAGAACAAGTTTATATTTTTAGCTTGATTTTATTGTGTGCAGGGCAATAGTGCTGATTACAGCAAGACGATAGTGACACACTGGATATATTTTCAATAATAATAGAACCCTATAAAAATTGAGCCAAGAGGCTCTTATACATCCTAGAACAATAGGAGTGCGGACCGAGGAGAGGCGCCTTCTACAACGCTAAATAATAGCCACAACTCCTCAAACAATAGATTTTGTAACGGTCAGCATTCCATTTCGGAGTAACTCGTGTGAAGTCGAGTAATGAGAACTGCAAAAATCTCAACTCACACAGCTACATATCTACAGAGATTCCACTCCTAGATTCATTTCCAACATCCTCCCACCTGAGTTATTTTATGAATTCAAAATCAAATAACTCACTAGTTAATTACATACATAGGTTTACACACAGTGGGAAAATAATGAAACATGGGTCGTAGAGAATTTGACAGGGGCTTTGACAACTCTGCCACAACGAGTTTTAAATAACTTTGTCTGCTCTTCCATGTTGCTTTTCTTTGCTGCGTCCGGAGGATTTCCATATACTTCTTTCTCAGCAACGGGAACCTCTTCAATGTTCACGTCTTCAACGGATGCTATCTCCAATGGGTAGATTCGTTGGACCGGACGCACATACTCACCGACAGCGGTCTTCAAACGGACTACTCGGCACTTTCCATCTCTCCCAGGAATTACTTCCAGAACCTTTGCGAGAGGCCAATCGAGACGCTTCTTGTTGTCACTACCAACAAGGACGACTTCTCCCACGCGAACAGCACGACAGAGTTTTGAAATTGGCCCAGCCTGTTGCACTAGTTGGCTTAGATACTCTGCCCGAAACCTCTTCCGGAGTTGTTCCCTTAATTTTAATCGGTGCTGCCACCTTTTGTTCAGGGACTGCTTGTCAGCAACGTCCACTTCCGGCACACCGTCTCCTCTTCCTTCCTTCAGGAATAACGACGGTGAGATTGGACTTAGGTCCTCCATATCCTCAGATATGTATGTCAAGGGGCGGGAGTTGATGACAGCCTTAATATCTGCGAGTGTAGTACTTAGCTCCTCGTAATCCAGGGATGCTTTACCAAGGACTCTACGCAAGTGGGTCTTCAGCATCCGTACGATTCGTTCCCACCATCCTCCCCACCAGGCTGCTGACGGAGGGTTAAATCGCCACTGTATCCTGAGCACACTTGAGTTAATCTCCACTCGGTTCCAGTCCACTTTGGTAAACACATTTTCGGTCCCGACAAAATTAGTTCCGTTGTCGCTGTAAACAACGGATGGTCGACCTCTTTTCGCTACAAACCTTTGAAGCGACATCATAAAACGCTCTGTTGATAGGGACGTCACCAGTTCAAAGTGAACTGCTCTGTATACAGCGCAAGTGTAAATGACGACCCAGGCTTTTGATCCTCCTTTCAGATATAGCGGCCCGGCCAGATCCACTCCAACAACCTCAAAAACCGCCGCTTCACGAATTCGGTCTTTTGGTAAAGGCGCTGGATCGGTTTCAAAATTCTTGGATTCGAAACGGCGACACCGGACGCATTTTCGAACAATCGTCCGAATGGATCTTCTCGCTCGGGTAATCCAAAATTTCTCCCTCAACGAAGACATCATGACCTGAATCCCTGCATGAGAATTCCGGAGGTGGTGCTCAAGAATCAATAATGCCGTAATGGGGTGATTTCCAGGTAACAGAATGGGGAACTTAAAATCTGTTGGTTCATCACTCATTGTCAGTTTTGACTTGACTCTGAAAAGTCCATACCCATCTTGAACAACAACAGTCCCTTTTGCAAATTCCGCATTATCCTTAAAAGTTTCCATCTGTACAGTCTTGAGAAGACTCCATTCGGCTGCCTCAAATTCTCCCACCGTGAGGTTTCCTAGACACGGCTTCTTCTTTAACCAGCTTATGAATCGAGAGTACCAAGCAACTCTACGAACAATTTTCGAGTAGGAGCTCAAATCGTCAAAGTATTTACATACTGTACTCCATCCAACTGTTGAAGCCAACAAGGAAGTCACTGTCTTCCTTCGTTCGAGGTTAACCGCGTCTACGTCAACATCGGGCACTAACTTCGGCCAGGCATCTGGAGATAATTTGAGCCATGGTGGTCCCTCCCACCATCGAGACTCTACTAAATTCCGGGAACTGCACCCTATAGAAGGTAAATCAGCTGGATTCATATGTCCCGGTACATGGTTCCATTGAGCAGCAGTTGTGGAGGACCGAATTTCTTGTACCCTGTTTCCAACAAAGGTCGCCCATTGGTCCTCCTTTTGAATCCAGCTCAAAGCTGTAGAAGAGTCCGTCCAATGATAGCAAGGGACATTTTCTATACAGAGAGAGTTCTTCACAACAGTAGCAAGTCTTGTTCCCATAAGACAAGAGAGCAACTCCAATCTAGGAATTGTCACACTCTTTAACGGGGCTACTCTAGATTTGGCAAGTACAAGTTGTACCACGATACCCCTATCAGTCTCTGCTCTCATGAATGTGCAAGCTGCAAAAGCCAACTTACTCGCGTCTGAAAATGTATGCAGACTCCAGTGCTTCTTGTCACTAGAGTCCGCCGTCAGCCACCTTGGAATTCTGATTTCCGACAACTCCTGCAGCTCACTAGACCACTTGAGAAATTTCTCAGTTATTGTAGACGGCAGTTCTATGTCCCAGCCTACCTTTGACTCCCATGTAGACTGCAATAGAATCTTCGGATGTAACGTAACCGGACACAGGAATCCAATGGGATCAAATATTTGATGAGCCACCGACAAAATCTTCCTTTTTGTGACTTGGGTTGCATGGTTATGTACTGGCTTTAAGTCACACCTTAGAGTGTCATCGAATTTGTCCCACAGCAATCCAAGGACTTGAACCTCATCCCCTGAACCCGATACCGGAACCGTTTCAGTGTGCTCCCACCCACGCAAGTCAAATTTCCCCAAAAGCAATAATTTCTGAGCATCTTCAATAAAACATTTGAGTTCAGCTTCATTGTTGACGCAGGAGATGCAATTGTCTACATAAAAGCATTTTCGAAGGGACTCAGCTATTTTTTTCAGGTCAGGTGGGGCATGGTCCAAGTGGTACTCCAGGACGGCTGCAAGAAGAAATGGGCTACTGGACACTCCAAAAACTACCCTCTTGTGTCGCAGCGTAATTATGTGGTTCATTTGAGGACCATCCCACCACAGAAAACGAAGAAAGTCCCTGTCCCGTTGAGCTACAGAAAGCTGCAGAAAGGCCTTGGCTATGTCTGCGACGACTCCTATCCGTTTCTCCCGGAGGCGTATGAGAAGTATCAAAATTTCCTCGATTAAATTGGGACCTTTTTCGAGGCAATCATTGAGAGACGGTAAGTGCTTCTCGTGAGCAGAAGCGTCAAACACTGGCCTAACCTTGGTGGTGGAGCTGTTTTCTTTAAAAACTGCACGGTGAGGCAAGTAATGCTCCACAGATCCTTGTTCGTCTTCTGGGACCTTCTCAATTATTCCTGACATGAGCCATTCCTGGAACACTTCTGCGTAGTCTTGCAATCGCCTTTCAACCTTCAGTCTGTTAGTAGTAGCCATCAGCCTCCTCTCCGCTAAAACTCGATTGGTTTCTAGCTTGGGATGACCTTCAATCCACGGAAGGTGTACCTCGTAGCGCCCCTCCGCATTCACTCGGATGGTCTTGAGGAAGTGGTCTTTGGCTGCTGCTTCCAGCTCCGCTCTGGTGCTGACTTCAACAGGGTCTCTAATGCCCATTGCCTCCAGACACCATAGATTAGTGATACTTGCCTCGGAATTTACTAGGCTGGTTACAACCAGGGCAGCGGTATCTTTTCGAACATATTTGGGGACTTCTCCCATCAGTGTCCACCCAAGTCGGGTCTCAACTGCAACTGGACCGGACTTTAGGCGACGTATTTGTCCCGTCATCAGACTTCCAATGATATCCGCACCAATGAGGATTTCAACTTCGGGGCAATCTGAACCAACATCAGAAAGCCATATCTTCCTCTTCTTCAAATCCCCCAACCAAGGACCTCTTGGAACTTTCGGAATCGCAGCACAAATCGTCTGTTGATCGAGCATTTTCAATGTGCATTGGTAAGTTCCGTCCAGTTTGCCAACTGGAACCTCATAACGAAGGTGATTCACGGGTCTCGACTTCACTCCGCCAAAAAGAGCATGAACCATTGCCTCATTTCCAGTTGCGTTCAAATTCATTCCTTCGGCGAGGCTCTTCAAAATATAGGACCGCTGAGAACCATCGTCAACCAACACGCGTACTTGACGTGACTTATCTCCGACGGTCACAGTCACCATCAGAGTTTTCAGGACAACTTCAGGAGTATGTGACATGTTAGACATGGCTAAATTGGGTTTTGTCATACCTTCAGTATTGACGGCAGGTTGTGAGTCCTTCTTACGGGGCAACTCGGAGCACATCACTGGATAGTGCTTCTGGCTGCAAATAATGCATTTAACTGCCTGCTTGCAATCCTTGCTCATGTGACCAATCCGTAGACACGTGAAACAGCTTCGTTTCTTCTGAATGTGAGCCCTCTTCTCAGGCAGAGACATCTTCTGGGCCTGGAAGCATTCTTGACTCGGGTGCTTCTTTCCACAAAAAATACAGCATGAGGATTGGTTACCTTGATGGTTCTCCCCGTTGAACAATCCAGCAGCCGTGGGAATATCTTCAAAACCTTCCTTGTCTTTACAAGCTTTTTCTTTCTTGGACGTAAACCCGAAACCTGCCCTTGCCAACCGAATCCTTTCTTCCCCTTCAACTTCTGTGCGGAGAAAGTCTAACACTTTGGTGAGCCGATTTTTGGATTGGTCGGCTCCTGCTTCAACCAAGACTCCTGCATTCTGAGAATGTCGCTGCCAAACACGAAGGACTTCTTCGGGTAGACATGATTCTACCAGTGGATAGAGCATCGCGGCGTATTTTTCGCTGGTAACCCCTAAAGTGTCAAGAGCACGGATGTGGGACTCCAACTGGTCGTACAACTTTGTTACCTGTACTTTCTCCCTCGGATTTGTAGCATTATGGAGTACAAGGCGGAGCAACTCCCTCACATACACTTCGACCAGCAATTCTTCCCTCCCAAACCTTTGTTGGAGGCTCTCCACAACCTTTGGGTAATTTTCCGCTGTTGGAGGGTAACTCTCAATGAGTTCTCGAGCTCTGGTGCCAGTGGTTATGGCTTGTAGCAAATACTGGAATTTGTCTTCTGCATCTATCTCAGTATCCTCGTGAATCTTCCTGAAGGGACTCCAGAAGCATAGCCAGTCCTTCAAATCGCCCCCAAACTTTTGCACCTCCAGCTTCGGAAGACGAAACTTCTTTTTTGAGCTAGTCACACTCATTCCATCAGCACAAACGGAAGGACTCTGTTCCTTAAATATGGTATTCACTAGGAGTCTGTACAAAATAAGCTTCTCTTTAAATGCATCAATTTCCTCGCATTCCTTAGAATATTCTTCCGTAGAAACCTCATCTTGGATTAAGGCCTCTTGAATGTTGTGATCGGCTGTCTCCAATTCACTGCCCTTCTCCTCCAAAATGGCATACAACCACTCGATCCTAGCTCTATCTAGCGGAACATTTTCAAGTTCAGTTTCGAGCAGATCGCCATTACGAGTAATGGCCGCACGGATCGGAGCCCTAATTTTCTTTAAACTGTCCATTATAACCACCAACAAGTCCTGTCACGGTCGCCACTAAATGTTAGAATTAGGTTACTGCTGGGACTCACTATAAAAGCTACCCTAAAACAGATGCAGACTGTTGATGCAAGACAGAATAACTGTAGAACAAGTTTATATTTTTAGCTTGATTTTATTGTGTGCAGGGCAATAGTGCTGATTACAGCAAGACGATAGTGACACATTGGATATATTTTCAATAATAATAGAACCCTATAAAAATTGAGCCAAGAGGCTCTTATACATCCTAGAACAATAGGAGTGCGGACCGAGGAGAGGCGCCTTCTACAACGCTAAATAATAGCCACAACTCCTCAAACAATAGATTTTGTAACGGTCAGCATTCCATTTCGGAGTAACTCGTGTGAAGTCGAGTAATGAGAACTGCAAAAATCTCAACTCACACAGCTACATATCTACAGAGATTCCACTCCTAGATTCATTTCCAACAGAAGGGTTGATCCTTTGGGTGAGGAGTTAAGGATTAGGGGAACAATGGCAAAACTCATTCTACGATATCCGTCCGCAATTGTTGAACTCATTTTTGGATATTCTTTTCCAATTGTTGAACTTATTCTACGATAACCGTCCCCAAGAGGAAAACTCATGTTGTGATACGTACTGTTAATAAGAAGGTTTAATTTATCACCTTATATGTCCGTTGTCACGGAATCTATTGAGCTTGGAACGTGGTGCCAACTACTCTAGTATTATATAACTAACAATACGACTCCAGCCTATACTAACAATTAGCAAAAATTAGTCCATTTTTTCCGCAGGTCTCGTTCGCACCGAACAGTTAATTGCCATGTGTTTACTGCTCCATTCATAAATTCGTAGTCACTTTATTTCTTATTTGCCTTCCATGGATTAAATTCTTTACATCAGACATTCACTACTCAGTACCTTCTAATATATGTATGGAATGGACATTATCGTTCTATGGTCTGTTTCGTCGTGGTGGACGTTACGGACTGATGTTTATGTTAGTGCAGGCTAGACAGGAGTGTCGTTACTGCGCCCCCACTTAGACCGTAGGTATAGTGCTGTAATTGTACGTTTCCTTGTGGTTGTTACGTTTACTATGTTTAGATTTGTAATATAATACTTATTGTTTTTGCGGCGAGGCATTTTGTTATTTGGTTATGGTTGCAAGTTACAAGCTTAAACAACCGAAAATGCGTACTTCTTAAAGTGTTTTAATTAAGGTTGGATCTAGAATCAAGTTGGTATTCAGAGGAGGTTTGAATTTAGATTTACGTTTGAATTAGAGTCGAGTTCAACTTTGGATCTAAGTTCAAGTCTGAATCAATCATAGTCCATGTACGGATCTAAATTCGAATTTGATTCGAATGTCTTAAGACGGATTTAAATTCATTTCGTTTTAAGTTGAAGTTTGTTTTGTAGTTAAAGTTTGTATCTAAATTAAAGTTCAACGTTACCTCTTTACTGAAGTCTATTCTCGAGGTTTTGCAAAAGTTTATTGAAGTTTAAATTTCAAGTTAGTTTGGAAGCACTGTGTCAAAACATACCACAATTATGCCTTTATATAATTCCAACCACAACCATCTTTCGGGCTTCAATAAACTGCGGGCTCGGGGGGTCGTGGGCTCCCTCAATAAAATGCGGGATCGCGGACTGCGGGCTCAATCAATACAATTGAGCTCTGAGGCTGCGGCCTGACGGGCTCCCTTAATAAAATTGAGCTCAGGGGCTGCGGTCTGACGGGCTCCCTAAGTAAAATTGAGCTCACGGGCTGCGGCCTGTCGGGCTCCCTCAATAGAATTTATATTTATTATTTTGCCCGTCAGCCCACAGCCCGTGAGCTCAATTTTATTGAGGGAGGGAGCCCGCAGCCCGTGAGCAGGGGTCGGATTTTTGTAAAATCTCCCTGGAAGATCATTACTGAATTTCCCTGCGTGAGTTCAATGTCCCTGTTGGGAGGTCCTCAACGATTTCAAAAATCCCTGCTGAAAAAAGGGTCAACGATTTTCAAAATCTCTGTTGGCAAAAATAATTTCCCTACAAAACGCCAAATCCCTGTCAAATAATGTCAACCAATCTAAAAATACATGTTTGCCTAACAAATTTCCCTGACACACGCCAACATCCTTTATTATTAAAAAGAACTTTCTGTCCGTTTATTTAAAGTTTCGCACTTTCACAGCTCAATGGCATCACACAACGCCCAAAAGGTGGCATGCCAAGCACTTCTTATTATTAACGAGCACTACCTGTCCGTTTATTTCAAGCGCTACTGTTTAAGCGCGCATGATGTAGGCACACAACAAGTCTCTACGACAGGACTTGATTCGTAAACCGTTTAGCTTTTAATTTCTACAATCACACTACCACATCTTCAAGTAATTGTCCCTGTGAAGCACAGGGCTTTTACTAGTATTTTAAAATCCCTGCCAAAAAAAAAGATCAACAAATTTGAAAATCCCGGTTCGCAAAATAGAATCCCTTCCCTTTGGGATTTTCCCTGGCAGAAATTTTTTTTCCCTAGGAAGAATCTTCCCGTCTTTCCTCAAAAATCCGACCCCTGGCCGTGAGCTCAATTGTATTGAGGGAGCCCGCAGCCCACGACCCAGCAGTTTATTGAGGGAGCCCGTGACCCCGCGAGCCCATATTTTATTGAGGGAGCCCGCGACCCCGCAGTTTATTGCAGCCCCCGTCGTTCCCTCCGCTTCACTCACACCTTTCGATTTATTGATTGTAGTTTCCGATTTTTTATTGTGTTCCGGAGTGTGAACCAGTGAACCCGATCAAAAAGGCCTTTAAGCTCGGAACATCCTTACTCCTGTTTTTGGCTTAGCCGCGAAATAAAACATAATATGAATGAATTGGGTGACAAAACTGTAATATATAGTTATGGTTCTGCACAATTTTCATTTTGACAATATTACTTACACGTAGTACTTTACGTAAAAGTTTAAAAAAATAGCTATCCATGAGCTGTTTACACTAGAAACAGCTATCAACATAACATAGTAGCATTTAGGAACACAGATTATCTGTCACGTATTGCAAGTGTTCGAACATTTGAGCCGGCAGTCGGAATGGCATCTCAATCTATTGACTTAATAGATCTGTCAATGCTGAAGACATTTGAAGACATTGATCAGTTTGAAGCCCATATTGCAGCCAAAGAGGTAAGGACGACGTGTAAAAATTTGTGAAGCTAAGGAAATACACAATTAAAACAATTAATTGTGAGTATATGAGGACACGTTATTGAATGGTTATTAATTGTGTTTTAGAGATGGCATGAATGCTACAAATAGCTATTATTTAAATGTTATGTTATATTTTAAGTTTATTTTTAATTGCAGGTAGAGTGTTCAGAAAAGATATATGATCTGATGAAAACTCGGGATGACATTGAAATCCAACTAAAAACTATCAGCCAGCGCTTGAGTTCATTGAAGCCCGTTGAAGCAGAGGCGGAACATTTTGCGGAAGTGATTAAAAGCACTGCTGTCCTAGCTGAAGATGTTAGCGCTAAAGTTCGCCAATTGGATAAATCTAAGGTAAGAGTTTTGTGTCAGTCATTGTGTGATGCATAATTATTTTTACTTGGCCATTGGTTGCCAGTATGGACAACTGAATACCGTGTAAAGGACGCGATTGATGTATTTAATGAAGTTCTTGTAATTTTAGAATCGAGTTGCAGAGTGCCAACAGCGGGTCAACGACTTGCTTGATCTGCAGCAGTGTAGTGAGGGAGTAGCGACAGAAATGCAAAATGAAGATTATGAAAAGGCTGCAGGACATGTTCATAGATTCTTGACAATAGATGAGACCAAGTTAAAACATACTGCCCGGGATGTATCTGAAGGTGCTTGTGTAGCTTTTTGGGGGTTTTTCTTTTTACACGTCGCACCCATTTCCGTTCCCGAAGTACCTATTTCCGTTGCCTTTCTTTAGCAGTATGAATTACGAACTCTTTCTTTCCTGTACATAAATTGTGTAGGTCTTTTGTTATTGATTTATTCCCATTATTTTGAGGGACTATTTCCCAGTCCAACTACTTCCTGGACCACCTTACCCGGCTCATTCCCCTTTTGTTTAAAAAGCACTGTTTCCATTTATTGCCATTTTATTTGCTATTGTGATTTACACGGTTCATGTTTGTTTTAGGCAAAAATATGGACGCTTCGTTTCATAAGTTGCACCATGCAGAAGAGCAGCTGAAATTAGTAGTCAGTTCAAAGTTTGATGATGCTGTAAGAGAGGAAGATGTGGCTTCAGTGGAACGATTTTTCAAAATTTTTCCTCTACTTAATATGCATGAGGAAGGACTGAAAAGGTTTACCAGTTACCTATCATCTAAGGTGGGTATTTTTCTTCCAATTTACAATATTATATAACTAATATTTGCACTTCTGGTTTTATATTTGTTACTTCAAATTTGTAGCTGAGGGAAAGTTCCCAGAAGAATCTAAATGGTGCCAAGATAACAAAAGAAAGTGACAAAAGAGCTAGTGTAATTTATGCTGACACGTTGACCCTTTTATTCGAAGGGATTGCCAGAATTGTTGAAATTCATCAGCCATTAATTGAAACGTATTATGGTAAGTATTTTCTTGTTGTAGCTAACTTGCAATAAGAAATGTTATTCCAGAAAATATTTTATTCGTTGATTTTTCACAGGCCCAGGAAGGATGCTAACTGTAATGGAATACTTGCAAAAAGAGTGTGATTTCGAAAGCAAACAAATAATCGAAGAGTTTAGGAAGAATCGGGAATTTAACAAGAAAATTCAGCTAGTTGCCTCTTTCATGAGTAATAAGTCTGACAACAAAATAGATCCTAAGGATTTGGATTTAGTTCTGAGTGAATTGACATTGCTCAATGCTAGGACAGAGCTATACGCTCGCTTTGTTCGTCGTCGTGTGCTGGTATATCTTTGGCGATCATGTATTCCTAACTGTGAAAATATGCAAAACCTATTGACTGTATTTTTATAAATGATTTTCATACAGAGTGATATAGAAGTATCAGTGACGGATGAGGCAGAAAAGGCAAAGAAAATTGCTTTCCTGGAAAAACTTATGAAGGATAGTGAGACCTTAAGGACAATGCAGCTTTTGTTAGGACAATATATACTACTAGAGCAGTATTTTATGGCCCAAAGTGTTCAAAAGGTATTATTGTGTTTCGTCTGACAATGATAAGTTACAGTAATTAAAAATTCTGCTTTTATTACCAGCAAATCTTTTCTGATTTCAGGCAGTAGAGCTGGACTGTCTTGTTGAAGCTTCCGGGGAAGACACGTATGTTTTATCCAGTATGACAGATGATGTTTTCTTCATTGTGAAGAAATGTATTAAAAGAAGCCTCGGAAGTCAAAGTGTAGACGGAGTTTGTGCTGTTATCAATAATGCTTGCGGAATTCTTGAATCCGACTTTGCCGATTTACTCCTAAATCAACTGCGACAGGGCTTTCCTAGTGGGTACCTTGACTTGGCTCAAGCTTACAGTGTAATTTCTGCATCATTCCAACAGGGAAAAATACAAGCATCTGACATTGAAAAAAGTCGAACACAGTTTGTGGTAAATAGAATGTATTCAACCAGATACTACACTTACTCACTATACTTGTTATTGTATAGATCCATTTTTATGTTCAGCGTCAAAAGTTCTGGTGTTAATGCTATGCCAATTTGCAGGCATATTTGAATAACACGGACGTCAGCATGGAATACGTGACATCGCTTAAATCTTCCTTGGACAAATCCATTAATGAATCATTTGGCTCAAATCTGACACAATATGAGAAGGACAAAATCGCAAGTTGCTTGTCTGGACTCGGTTCCGTAAACATTCGGTTAAAATCAGTGTCTGAATTCGGATTCTCGCAACTACGTTCCAGTGCTGTCAAACCGCGCGTCAAGCCTTGGCTAGATACTTTCTTTCACGCGGTACTAACATAATCTGAATCTTCGACATGCAATTTTCGGTATTACTCCGGTTCAGATCAACTGTAATTAATTTCTTACTTATTCTCTTCCAGAGGCCTTCCTATGAAATAGCTGATGAAGATTTTATGGATGAAAGTGCTTCCATGCAAACCCTTATATCTGATTTGGATTCATTTTTCAAATCTTTCAAAGTATGCTTGTCTCCTTCTACTTACGAGGCTTTCGTGGCAATGGTTACTAATGAAATATCCATCCAAATGGAAAAAGTGCTCTTCAAAATTAAATTTAATAGGGTAAGTACTTTATATTTCCTGTTATCAGATTAGTCATGGAATATTTGAGCGAAACTTTAAGCCTCAACTATTACAGATTGGTGGACTTCAATTTGACAAGGAATTGCGTTTGTTGGTTGGTTATCTCACAAGTTCAACAACGTGGTCTGTGAGGGATAAATTTGCTCGACTGACCCAGTTTACTATTTTACTTACGTTGGAAAAAGTCTCCGAGGTTTCCGATTACTGGGGCAAGGGTCCAGTTACGTGGAGACTGACTGTTACCGAAGTACGCCAAATCCTTTCATTGAGGTGTGTTACTCATCATTCACTAGTGTAGTACATATTATTAGTTCTTACTGCTATTTCCTTCTTCCACAAAACGGTGATGTTATAGAAATTCAAGGTCAGGTGGATACATGATTGGTTTTGTTATTTCTCAGGAGCGACTTCCGATTGGATGACATTAAGCGGCTCAAGTTGTAGTATTCAACTCATTACTTTTCTAAAGGGTCTTTGATACGAATCCGAGTTACTACAGATACTCGCGTTTATAGCTGTAGTTAGTCGTAGACCTTAAAGTAACGGTTATAATTTAAAACAGTTTCACAATTTTAATACTAACTCGTCATCACGGCTACCATGTGTATGCCACCAGGAATATTACTGTGAATATGAATGGTTATTAACTGTAAGAAGTATCTATTATTCAATTATTCCCAACAAGTGCTTGAAATATAATTACCTAAAGTTTTAAAGAGTTATAATTGTTTGAAACCAAATAATTTATTCCGCTTAACCCAAGTACTGAAGTATTATTTCAAAGCATCCTAATCTAGATTTAGCACAAGTACACTTTCCACTGTTTGTATAAGATAGCTTATACTAAAGTTTCTTTACATGTAATCAGTACAAATACAACGCTTTGTCGACGAATCACAATCTTCCTGTAATTTGAATTTAAGCAAATATTTTCAATGCCTGACTCGCAGCTTTCTGTTTCTATTCAGTAAAAACAATTGAAGTTACTTATAAACGGTTTACGATTTTCATACGAAGTAATACAAACTTAACACTTGCCGTTTATAACCAAAATTCGAAATTACTGAACCTCACGTGAGGCTTGCTCCCAAATACGAGTAGGGTGGTCTGATAAATTTGGTCGAAGTTCGTAGTTCGTTATGGCTATTTCTTGACGAGCTGCAGGTGTCCACTCTCCTCGAAGACCAATATAGCAAACTTGTGTACAGTCAGTGCCGAAGTTTGTTGGGAAGTGAATTGTTAGATGATGTACAGATGAAAAACTTACAACTCTAGAAAAAGTCACAACATCATTTAGGGCACAAATGCAGAATTTCTACAACTGGTTGCATGGGACATGGGATTGAATGTCTTACTTCGTTGGATATTCTAAGAGACCAGTTGGATCACGATGTAATTCGTATTCCTGAACTGCCTCTCCACGACAGTCATCAAAGGTCATATGGGGACGATTTTTAAATCTATGAAATTACAAATTATTTTTATGACAGCACCATCATCTGACATAAACTTCACACTTTGAGCTAAACTAATTTCACAGCATCCTTACAATCGCATTCGGCCAGGGTGACTGTCATCATCTGGGGCCACAATAATTATTCCTTTCAGCTTCACATTCCCAGTAAATCTATAATACACACAATACTTCATCCAGAATCCCAATTCAAGAAATTCATTCATTTCATTACTAAATCCTAGCAAGGGAACTCACGGGATGTTGAAAAGCAGCTCCTCATCAACATCACTTTCAACCACCTGAAATCAAATGTCATTTCAAATCATTCCTATTCGATTACTACTGACTGCCATTAGGTCCCAATGGAATTTACATGACATACCGTGTCCATAACCACTCTCTCTTCCCAAGGCTTAAATATAGTCTTCCCAGACCCATCCTGTCTTTCATTCAAGCAAGTAAGGTTCTCCTTATCGATTCTCCTGAAAAGGCTGTACTCAATACCCATTTCAGGAGTGTCATCCTGGTGAACGTGATCACCATTACACCCCCCAGAACATCTGTGTGACATTGTAGTACTCGGCAAAACAATAACCTGCGCAGACAAATCCCACGTTATCTTACAAAATCAACTCAAAATCTTCCCCTTATTCCTACAAAGTTCTATTGAGTTTTCGACATGCATTAAATTTCCCCTTGGTCTAATATCACTAGCCAATTATTACCCAATATTAAATCCGGCTCGGAATCTCTTGCTTTTGCTTCCGGTCTCACAAAACGCAATAAGTGTAAAAGTCCTCTCTCCGGTTTAACCCCCAAACTTGATCCTGAGAAAAAATCTTGAGACTTATCACGATCACGAAAGCTTCACGAAAATTCGTTACTTCAATATTTTTCCAGGTCCCAGACTTTCACTTCAGATTTCTAAAAATTTTTAAGTCAATTACAATTATTTTTAATTCGTTTTAAAATTTTTATTAAAATGGATTATTATATAATATTATGTTAGATTTCTCAATAATTCTAATTTAATTGCTACTGCTAAAAACCGATCCCTTCAACAACTTAATTTCAATTTAGTGTTCACTCACAACAAAGGTCTTCACAGGTTTATTTATTGGTGTTTGTGATCATTTATAGGATTTTTCTCCTCAAAATTGGAGTTAGAAATGGAATTGAAATGCTACAAACGGAGAGATCAAAACCAAAATATAACACTGCAAAATACTGACTTCTCCAAATTAAAATTTCCCACAAAATAAATCTTTTAGCTGATTCACTGGTCCTGTGACTTTCCAACGTAGAGCCGACCTGTACACACTCGGATCTCCGATGGTCGTAGAAATGATGTATTACTCAGGGATCGCCTATTCTTTGCCCGAATGATTATTATTTATAATAAAACAAAAGAACTTTAGCAAGTCCCACGTCCCACAGTTCACACTCTGTATACTACTGGACTGAACTACTGGCACACATAATTATATAGTTGATTTAATAAACTTTTGCAGAGTCATTTAGCTGTAAACTCAATGACAAGTCAATATGAAACGAAGCAAAGGTGGAATTGTGGGAGACCACCTTCGGCCTTAAGCCACTATTGAGCCACCTTGACTTCACTCGTTCACTCTAGATCCTTCCTATAGCCTACATGTCTATCGTACCCACTCCTTACAGTTTCTTTTTCGGTTGTATACTTGAAATTTCGTTACGGTTACACCCATTTTTCAAGGATTTAGAAAATCCTTAAATAAAATTTGTAAACTACTGACTATAATAACTAATGAATTTAGCCTATTGTGTATTTTGGGAAATCAATAACAATAAAATTTTCTGAAACTGGATGAGTTAGATTATGGCATGAAAAACTCCCTGATATACGCTAAAGGACCAATAATGGTCATAGTGTATGTTTCTGCCAAAATATCCAATATGCCGAATATTCTTGCCCAAAATGCTGGACATTTCCAGGTGGGCAGACATAAAACCCATGGCATTTTCATTTGTGCAACCCTGACTATTGTTAAATTACCATTTTAGAAAAAATATCTAGTGATTTATGGCTAATTTATTTAAGACGGTTGTTCTGGAAGTATGCAAGAGCCGTAATAATCTTAATGTTTATGCGTTCCATGAGATTAGAGGCATGCACTTTGCAGAGACAAAATTACAGAGATGGAAATAATTTTCTGCGTAACCTTTGACAATGCACTGTGACTTCTGACACTGTGTTACTGATATTATCATAAAATTTTAAAAATTAGGACATGGATTTGCGTATAAGATACTTTATATCTGGCTTTTATCACAGGGATTGGAACAAGTGTTTGAAAAACTAATTCGGAAAAATTATGTCAAGAGTCCGCAATAGGGCTCCTCACAACTTCAAGTAGTAGTTGCAACTTTTATTACAATTTCAATTACAACTTCAAGTCAGCTTCAATTTATTAAAAATATTAAATTGTAAATTGAAGTCAACTTCAATTTGAAACAAAATATTAGTTGAACAGTCAATTTCAACTTCAATTCAACTACCAAATAAAGCCTTTCATTTGAGAACCATAGTCAATTCAACTTCAAGTTGCTGAAGCATAAATAATTGACAGTTGAGGTTGATCAATTGACAATTTCTGAACGAATTAAATATACGCGTTCTAAAATTCAATTCCGGGAATCCACCGGTATTTTTAATGAACGAACGATACTAAGTCGGGCTGTTGGAAACGCAAACCTCCAGAAATCTCGTTCATACACAATCTATAATTATTTCGGTCATTAAAATCGGTGACTTAGCTGTTAAGGGAGACCCAGAAGTTGGTTCCAGCTTTCGAATAAAAACAAAATTCCTTGTCATAAACAATCATCATGTATTCACCGACGGAGTTCAGGGCTTTCTGAAATTTGAAAACCATATGGAATTTTTTAATCAAAAATCAAGTGCTGTTTCTAAAAAGCTCCTCGGGGAAATATAGTTTTAGTTTAATGGTATAAGTCTAGCTTCTTGTAATTTTACGTGTTAAAAGGAATAAATGAGCATGTTATAAATCATTATATTTTTTATTTTGATATCAAGTAGAAGTATTTAATGGGACGTTAAATTGTTCGACTCAATTTAAATCAACTTCAAGTCAACTTCAAGTCAATTTCAAGTCAACTTCAATTTGTACAATAATTACTACTTGTAATTGTAAACTTCAAATATTGACGCTATAAGTTGGTTTCCAGTAATTGACTGTCAATTAAAAAATTGATTTACAATTGGTCAAATACAACTATTAGGACGAAATTGAGTTGAAAATTCAATTTCAAGTACAACTTCAAGTTCAAATAACGGGATAACTTGAGTTGTGAGGAGCCCTAGTCCGCAACATTTTTTTCTGGGACTATTCGGTTTGAAAGAGCTTTCTGGACAAAACTAAAGTCATAATTCTTTTGGCATTCATTATTGTTAATGAGGGTTTTCTTGAAAATTGTTTTGCTGTAAACTATAAATATTATTTCTGTATTACAAATAATGATTAGGATGAAGTAACATTCAATATACATTTGAACACAAAACATTTTGTTAGATTTCAGATTTATTTAATTATTTGTAACAAAATTCCTGGCTTCAATAAATTATTAACTCTTCCTCTGGCAAAATGCAAGACAGTAATGACCGAGCTTTTAAATTAATTATGACTTATATAATATACATAGTTACATTTGACATACGTGCTTAAACAGTAAGCAGAGTATTGGAAGTTTGTAAGTAAATAGTAAAAAAACCTTTTCTAACAAGCCGCCATTGCCCTTTCTACAGATATTAATTAACTGACAAAATATTTTTGATTAATAAAAAAAATCATTCAAATACAATATTTACCCATAAAAATCAATGAAAATAATGTCTAGAAAAGGAACGAATGTAGTATTTATGTATATTTTTGCATATGTATTGCTATCACTCAGGTAGAATACTGTAGGTTGCGACTCGGGTGCACATGGTGAAACTTGGAATTATAAAATTATTATAACTATTGCACACTCTAGTATTTTATTTGTAGAAACAAAATTAGCATCACCTAATGAAGCAAAATATTCAAGTTCCAGTCTGAAGTCCCGGTCACATGAAACACAAAACACAATCCTCACAGACACCTAGAACTATTTTAGGAAGTTGTATATTTGGAATTTAGTAGGCAAAACAACAAAATGCTAGTTGACTTTGTAGTAGGAGGGTAACTTATTGATGTTATGCCTTTCCCACTTTGTTATACAACGTTTGGTTTTAATTAGGTCTCAATTATTTCAAATACGAAACACTTTGCTTCGGCATTCAACTCATTAGATTTCCAAGCTTTGTTTGACATTGCATTGTTATATGTAACAGCGTGTAATTATTTTTATTGTTGTTTGCACAAAGGTACAATTACATCCTCGTTAGCAGAAGAACTAATTACCACAGAGAAATAAAACAGTGTATAATTGGAATACTGGGACGAATGGCAAAGAGCTACAAAAGTGGAAAAATGCTAATGCTAAAATTTTGCGTTTCCGCATCTATAGATGTCTATAGTCAGTGAAAGTTGAAATAAGCTCGAGTACTTGTAGCAATACATTTTTCTTATGAGGTGTTATGGAGTAATTCAATCCAATAAAGTAATGGCAAAGATACGATTTGCAAATGTCAGAGCCTATTTGCTCAATGATACAAGTTAAGTACTTACATAACTTCTTTTGGTTAAATAGTATCGGCTGGGCATGAATAATAATTGTAATTTCATTAATTTTATTTCCCACCACGTGCTCTCAACTCTACAGCATTAGACTCAGTTTTAATTACTATGCCCATCAGGTAACTGTAGGAAAAAAAATGTCGAGTAATTCTGCAAGGAGACCGTCAGAGTAATTTTGCTTGTCATTCAATTTGCAACCTCGTAAATGAATACGTACGGTGCACTCTGTCTGTAAGAGATTCCCTTGTGTGATGCCTCATTGTGAAAGTCTTGCGTTACAATAGTCATTTTGTGATGCACTTACGGGTTCGTTCATACTACGAGTTTACTGTACGTATGTGCATATATGGACTGTACACCTTGAGTGATCTTACACTAGCCCCGGGAGTAAAGGTGTAGGATAAGGTGTTTAAAAAATTATGTAGAATTGGGCATCAAGCTAACAAGGAATTTAATGTTTACAACATCACAACATCTGTCATAGATATTTACAGCAAATAATCCTACGCTATGTATACTCGCCTCGGATTTTTATATTTATATGAATCTCACTCGTGGTACTTACTGTTTAACAAGCCTCAATGGTTCGTTTCACTTAATTCACTTTCTATTTGATTTATACATACATTTAGGAAATGTGAAACGCAGTGTGTACTTTTTCCCACGTACGCTTAGGCAAGAGTCAATTTCAAGAAAGTATTGCAAAAATTAAAGGCTTGATAAATTGTATCCTGTGAGCCACATCCCAACCACCGAGAATAATTAACAAGGTGCAAGTTTGTGTGGTTTTTTGACAGACATTGATATTTAGCAAATGTGATGCTCTTCCCGATCCGCAGAGTCCCGACGGGTTGATTTGTAGGCCAATTATTACGAATTGAAATGACTGCAGACCTTACCAAGATGATGCATTTAAATGTTCGGAGATACGGCCCAGGACCACGTCTGTCACATAGTCATGGACAAGGACCACCGGCGGTTTTTGGGTCGATAAAACTATCACAATTAGGCAGAACTCAGGACCTGAGCATCCACAGGTACTTATGGTCCCTAAACTCTTGGTCTCCTGGGTTGTAACTATATCTACTTAACTATCGTAGTAATGTAATGTTTACGACACCACCCACAAGATCTGTCATAGATATTTACAGTCAATAAATGCTACGTGTCATGCTTGTCTTTTCTATACTTAATTTAAATATAGGAAATGTGAAACGCAGTATGTATGTCACTGACGCTTAGGCAATATTCAATTTCAAGAAGATTGCGTAATTAAAATGCATACATATTAATAATTGCACCCTGTGGGCCCCATCCAACCATCGAGAATTAATAAGATTCAAGTTTGTAGGATTTTTTGACAGTCACTTGCTATTTCCATGAGGGATAACTGAACAGAGTTAGGTACGAGGAAGAAGACTTTTAAATAACAAGAAGTACTTGTGCAAAAAAAAAAAGTAGCTGGTAAAATCGGTTTGTTGGCTATAGCAAAATAGACGACAGTCCAAGTTACTAGAATCAGTTGGATTTTCCGAAAAGTTATTTTACCATGGTCAGAGCTGCAGGTTTAACTCTTTTCACTATTTTTCTTCTCACTGCTCAAGCAGTATTTGTGCCCAGTGCCAAAGAGTACTTACGGAAGAGAAGTCAAGCTTTCAAAGTAATAATGGAACTTTGACTACTACTTGTTATGTTTTTAGTATAAAGCTTGTTTCCTGGATCATGATATTTTGTTTCTCTTTTTTATTTAGCAAGACAGTAAGGCCAGATTCGGCTCAAATCAGAAACTGGAGGATTCAAGGGAAATTAAAGTTAATGAAATATTAATGATGTTCAAATCTCGAGAGTATGATGAGGGTGTTAATTCTGAAGGAGTACATTTTGCAGCTGCTGGACATTTCTTCCATACAAGATCATTAATTGAAGCGTCGAACGTTTTTAAAATTATCCGTCTCTTGCCAAAGGGTATTTCTTGATTTTTTCCTATAAGTATAATCACAAGGTACTTTTGTTATCATTAAAAGTTCATGATCCGGAAAAAATAATGATGTTTCTCCTCGGTAGGTGCCTCCCTTCATCAGCATGATGCCGTTATGCCATCTGTTGAGTGGGTGGCTCGTAATCTGACTTACATGGAGGATCTGTACGTTTGTGTGGACTCAAAGGATCTTCTCACATTTCATTTCTTCGACAGAAGGCCAGCAGACACATGCTCTGACAATAAAAACTGGACATTGGTTGCAGACTTAAGGGAATCGGCTTCCAGTATGGAATTCATTGACTCTTGGTTCGCTCGGAGTATGTCTATGTACACGCCCACACCAGATGGTAGCACTAGTAGCAATTTTTTTGTGAATATTAATTTTTTAAAGTCAATGAGTACGGTATGTGTTTGCCGGATAGTGCAGTTTAAATTAATTTGATTTTAAACTAATTTAAGTTGACTACCCCAGCATAGGCCAAGTGTGGAAAGCTTTTGAAGAGAAAATAACCACTGTTGGGGGTGTGGCTAATTATGAGCCTGCTTTGAG
Organism: Allacma fusca; assembly: GCA_947179485.1. Lineage (NCBI taxonomy): Eukaryota > Metazoa > Arthropoda > Collembola > Symphypleona > Sminthuridae > Allacma > Allacma fusca. The sequence goes on from OX359248.1 coordinate 5,942,347, forward strand.
GAGACATTTTTATCAGACTATGCAAGAGCTTTATGATGACAATGTAATGTATTTTGAAGAGCGTGGGCTCCTGGCTGATGTAATTAAAAAATTATTAAATGATGTGCATATAATTACCTACATAAATAGAAATAAATATTTTAGACCTTAGTTTTGAATTTACAGGTATATTCTGGAGACCAGACACAGTTGAAGGCTATTGAGATATTAAAAATTCGGGAGGAAGTAGTGAATAAATTCAAAGCTGAACATCCGGATTTTTGGGGAGGTAAATATATTTACGCGCCGCACCGGTTCCATACCAGTGAACAGCTTTCGCAAAAGTTAGAAAAATATTGTTTTGACATAATAGTACATGGCCTTTAAATTTTAATTGTGCCCCTGTAAACACACTAAAGCCTTACTAGTGGAAACTTCAGTGTACAATAAAGAACATATATTATTGTTTGACAGGATAAATGAAGCCGTGGAAATGAAATCGCGTTTCCCGGATTTCTTTGCGGGTTTTGACCTGGTAGGGAAAGAAAGCTTGGGATCTTCGCTCCTGGGCTTTCTTCCTCAGCTCTTGAAAGCTGCAGAGTCCGGAATAAAATTCTTTTTTCATGCCGGAGAGACTGGTTCGACATTAACCTTCAATCATAATAAAATAAGGCTCCTCTTGTGCTTTACTATAATTTATTACTAAAAGGATTTTTATGTATAGCCTGGCATGGGACCGAAATAGATGAAAACTTATTTGACGCTATTCTTCTGAATGCAACTCGAATCGGTCATGCATATGCTTTGGCTTCACATCCTTATTTAGCTCAAGAGGTTCAACAGAGAGGGATTGCAGTTGAAAATTGTCCAATTTCAAATCAGGTTGGTAGCAAATTTCAACTCTGAGGTTAGCTTTTAATGTTATGAATTTCCCTCGTTACATATTTATTGGTGCTGCTTGTGCAAATGTAGGTTTTAAAACTCGTGGATGACTTCCGGAATCACCCAGTCGTTCCATTAATGACGGAAGGTTTCCCCTTGGTAATTGGAAGTGATGATCCAGGTGAGAACTGAGAAAGTCGTAATTGTAATTATGTTAAACTCCCACTAGACACGTCCGTGTTCTGAAATTTAATGATGTCTCACTACATTGGTTCAAAGGCATTTGGGGTGCAAGCGGGCTCTCTTACGACTGGTACGTAGCTTTCATGGCAATGGCGGGCGCTCACGCTGATTTACGATTCCTCAAACAACTGGCCTTGAATTCCATTGAGTAATTCCATTTTTGAGTGTTTGAGCACAGTCTGCATTTTTATGTTCGTAATTTGTTTCTCATATTAAATATTTATCTTATTTAGACTCAGCGCCATGAGTTCATCCGAGAAGTTGGTGGCACTCGAAAGATGGAAGAAACTTTGGGTCAAATTTTTAGACAAAGTAACGGAAACCTTTGAGCCAGAATTTATCGAAATCAACAAACATAAAAACAAATATTATGAATGAATGAAATTAAAAGTTGTTCCACACCAATCCCTGCTTATGTATGTGTATCGATTAACAGAAAGAAAAATAATTACTGCAACAACTGCACATATCCACAAGCGCATATTAAATCCAGGGGTTAATTTTTTTCGAGCTTATTGAGCACAGTTTGTTAGCATTGTTAGTGCATCCAATATTTTTCTTTAGCTTGGAATTATCTTCTGGTAGCTCTAATAATAAAGCCACCTCTTATAAATAGTGAGCATATTTAACATCATAAGTTATAACCTTACTTGTGTAAAATGAGAAGAAACAGTGAAAGCACAATTCTACAGGAAATGTCACCTAGAAAATTCAAAAATGTGCCTGCACCAGCAATAACAATCATTAGATGATTACGTAATTATTTTAAATGATAGGTGTAAACATTAATTGAATTCCACTGCTAGCCTGAAAATTTACATTAAAGTACCTATTTAATGCCTCAATAGCTGAATTGCCTTTAATGGGGCTTCTAAATACGTACCTACATAACTTTATTTACTGCGGCTAAATTAAGTTGAAAATTAGAAATTCTCTGACAGTAACTGCTTATCTTGTATCGTGGAGGATCTGGCTGAGTAATAATTGCTTTTATTCGGTAATCAGCACACCCAGACAATCTATAACCCACACAAACGTAAGCCATACCTAAAGTGCAGAGTTGGGAAACATCTGAATGAATAGAATTTATGAACATCTTATAATGTAAGGTAGAAATGTTTACAATTTCAAACTTAACAGGCATTTCGCAGCATTCGCACATTCCCCGTAGTAATAATAATATTAATGTTTTATCAACTCGTGTTCCGTTGTCAATGCATATGATAATAAGTGGTCCCATAAAATTTTAAACGATTTCCTTTTTCTGGATTGACGTCTGTGTATGTCATTAAAATTCTTAGGAACTACAGATATTTGGTCTCACCTGAAGTGAGGTTGGGATTGCACAACCTTATTACACCTGACTGACTGATGGTCAGCTCAAAATGCAAATAAAATTAGATGATGATAACAATCCGACAAGCATCATCAAGAATAGAAAGAACGTACAGAGCACATTCCAGCTGTAAATATAGTGAAAAAAACAATGTGGGGTCAATTATCCTTCTCATGTTTTTCAGAAGGGATTGCTGATTATAAAATTTTTGAAGTGGAAATGATACCGCAGATAAACTTTTTAGATCTAGTACTTGAATTTAAATTGGCATATATAAATAAATGTGAGCCTTGGTCCCAAACCATTCCTTCATATACATCATTTGAGATTACATTTGAATGCACTTCACCATGACAATGGTTTCGAATTTAGTTGTTCTCGGGATTTTTGTTCTGGTTTCCTCTACTTGTTCTGCCCCAACGGTTCAAGAATATATATCAAAGAGGAACCAATCTGTACAGGTAATAAAAACAAGTTTCATTGGGGATTCGTAATTTGTGTAATTACTTATTAAAAAAAGTTTTGGTGTAGGAAGAGAATGACATCAGGCTGGGATCTAACCAGAGGCTGGATAATCCGAGGGAGGTCAAGGTTAACGAAATTTTAATGAAATACAAATCTCGGGAGTACAAGGAAGGTTTAGATTCCAATGGAGCACACTTTGCAACCGCCCATCATTTTTTCCACACAAAGCATTTGATCGAGGCATCAAATGTTTTTAAAATCATCCGACTTTTACCAAAGGGTATCCATTCTATTTTTTCCAGCCTTTCATAATTAGATTCTATTGCCAAAGTCATTGGACATTGTCAACTACGAAAACACTATCTTCAGTGATATTTATGAGAACGCTATTTCAACAGGTGCGTCACTCCATATGCACGATGACACAGTGCCATCTGTAGAATGGGTGGCTCGCAACTTGACATACATGGAAAACCTTTATGCTTGCGTAGACTCAAATGACTATCTCACTTTCCATTTCTATCAAACAAAACCGACGGAAGAATGTGCACCAGGGAAAAACTGGATGTTGGTTGCGGATATGCGAGAGTCTGCTTCCAGTAAAGAATTTATTGACTCTTGGTTTGCACAAAGCATGTCCATGTTCACTCCACAACCTGATGGTGAGCAGATGATTATTTGAGATCACAGAAATTATTTTTTGCAGATCATACAGTAGAAAATAATATTTGGGGCAAAATAATAGTATGTCTGTGTACAAATCTCTAGTGGACTATCCAAACATAAACGAAGCATGGAGGATATTTGAAGCGAAGATCACAACCACAGCAGGGGTAGCACATTATGAGCCAGCCCTAAGGCAACATTTTTATCGAACATTGCAGGAACACTATGATGACAACGTCATGTACATTGAGGAACGTGGGCTTTTAGTGGGCGTAAGTATCCATTGGGACAAGATATCTATAAAGGGGCTGATACTGACGTCATACATAGATTCACTGATCATATCAAATCAGCTGTTATGGAGATAAAGCTCCAGCCTTTGCGACAGTATTTACCGGTAATGTTATAATTGATGCTGACGTTCTCAAATGAATTGATTTTAGGTGTACTTGGCCAACCAAACTACTCTGAGTACTATTGACACACTGAGAGTATTCTACGAAGTAGCTCAACAATTCAAACAAGACCATCCGGATTTCTGGGGGGCTAAATACATTTATGCTCCTCACCGATTTCACTCACCGGAAGTTATTTCTGAATTGTATGGAATCAAAAGATGACAAAATGTTAAAAATTACAGGAGTTTATTCCTATTTAATTCTGCAGTAACAACAAATATTTTTAATCCCACAGAATTAATGAGGCTGTAGAGATGAAAGATAAATTCCCCACTTTTTTTGCTGGGTTTGATTTGGTGGGGCAAGAAGATAAAGGAACACCACTTTTGGGATTCATTTCCCAGCTTTTAGACGCTGCAGAAAAAGGAGTTAAATTTTTCTTTCACGCTGGAGAAACTGGTATGTCTTAAAAGTAGTAGTGTCCAATGGCGTACTAAATACCCATTGGGAGTTCAGGTATCAATAGATCTACATACAATTCTGCAGGTTCAATTGCTAATTTTGTGACGTGTGGTTTTAGCATGGCATGGGACTCCAATTGACGAAAATTTAATTGATGCCATACTTCTTAATACAACTCGGATAGGCCACGGGTATGCCTTAGCATCACATCCATCTCTTGCGGAGGAGGTTCAAAGAAGACAAATATTTGTTGAGAGTTGTCCCATTTCAAATCAGGTGGAAAAAAGTATTTACTTTGTCATGTTTATGTAATAATAGATTAAGGAATAACTAATAGCTCGTGGGGATTTTTGACAGGTTCTGAAACTAGTGGACGACTTCCGAAATCATCCGGTTATTCCTTTAATGAAAGAAGGATTTCCTTTAGTTATTGCAAGTGACAATCCTGGTAGGTACTTTTCCCCAGAAAGTCCTCACTAGTAGCATTTTATGTTGCAAATATATATGTAATTATCTTTGTGCTGGTGTGATTATATTAGTCTATATAAAAATTCAATAATAAATTATTCTAATTAAATTTTAAAAGGTATTTGGGGAGCTAGCGCCCTCTCCTATGACTGGTACGTGGCCTTCGTGGCAATGGCCGGTGCTAAAGCTGACTTGAGATTTCTCAAACAGTTGGCTTTGAATTCTATTGAGTAAGTTAATTCTACTTCAGTGAAACTAAAGAATTTATTTCTTTTGGATGAATAACACTATTGTTTTAATTTTACTCTCTAGAGCAACTGCCATGAACCCCGTGGAAAAATCCGAAGCGAGGGAGAAATGGGATACATTATGGTCGTCATTTTTAGATCGTGTTATTTCCATTTATGAACCCGAATACTTTGAATATGCTCAAAACAAATCCAACTTCTACTAGCAACTAAAGTCAGAATTGTGATAACGTAATCAGTTTCACAATTATTGTATGAATAGAGCTCTCACAAAAAATCCTGAATTTGTGGATTACACTTACTGTGTATACTAACTGTTAAACTAGTGTATATATGTACATATGTACTTATTAAATATTCTGTATTTATTGGAAATCGTCGGGTTCAAACGCCCCGATTTGTGTTGTTGCAATCATTTCAATTCTTTGTTTTGATTCGAAATGTTATAGGGTATAGACGCGTAACAGTCAAGGAAATAAATACAAATTATTTATTGGAAGGGATCTCAAAAGCAGATGTGGCACATATTTGATGGATACAGGGTCGTTCGTACATCCTTGGACCGATTTTTAAATTTAATTTGTGTAACTAAGAAGGCGCCTAAATTCAGAATTAAAATTATTTTGTGCTCCTCATATATCCTTTGCTATGCCCTCGAAGTTTTATCGGGTTTCTCGGGTTCGGTTAAAATCTACAGGGCATAACGTAAGACCCTCTTCTCGGGGGCGTTTCCGGAGTCCGGCGCTAGGCGAGACCCTAGTTTGTACAAGAATTATTTCCCTATCCCGAAATTAAAAATATGCAAGTGTTGATATTCCAGATGCCTTCATGGATACGTGGGCCTCACTTACTTTCATCATAATAGTCTTACTCTTCAGATTGCCTATTTATGCCCGGGTATATTGGGCAATCTATGAGTCTTCTCTGTTATCACGTCCATTAAAACTTGCGGTATCATCCTCATGGCGCTAACCAAAATTTCCTTGGGGTAAATGGCTTGAGACACAGTAAATATAGTGGGCTGCACTGGCGTGAACTTTAAAGGGCACTTTTAATCGAAGCAGAAAGCCCCTTCCTGTAGTTACCCGGGCGTGAATTTGCTTGTTAACAATCTCACCTCCGCCTTTACCTTAGGTATGCTGGTCGCCGTATGTTTCTTAAAATATTGTTTATATTAGTAGGCCAGAGTTCCAACCACTGGAGAATATCCCTTCTTCGATTTCCGCACACAATATATATTTTATTCCTGCAGGGATCCTACAAAATGCCCGGGAGATTACCCATGTATGAATTCCGTATGACCTTCGAACACGAATCATCTTTTTGGTTCTTACAACAATATCCATGCGAATTATTCCATTCAAAGTACACACAGGAATCTCAGGGTTCTAGGAGATTTCAATTTGACGCAATGAATTTACCCTGGAGGTCAATAAGCCCACTTATAGAAAAAACCGAATTTCGGGCTTTTCCGCAGGTTATCTTTGTTTGGCTCTGGAAGCTGTCATGGCAGAGCCAACCCTCTAGTTTTTACGAAAATAAATCCAGCTGTCACTGTACTATGAAAAAACACGAAATTATAAAATTATAAGTGACCCCTGCTATGACATCAGGTCAAGCGCTCGCCGGAAACGTATATTATAGACCTCTCAACTTTGGAGGGTATTAGCGGGTAAAGTTTTCGGAGAAGCGCAATGAAACTCTCTACACACGTTGTACATGTTATTGCTAACAACATTTCAAAATATATAAAATGCCCTGTAGTCGCGCTAAAAGTTATGAAGCATGACGTCACTGTCCAAGGATGTACGAACGACCCTGAATTTGAAGCTTGTTGGCTTAACATTCCGCATACAGCGCTTCAGGCGTCTTTCGCTTGGCTTTCAGTTCTCAACATGTGCTTTATTACGAGTCCTGGAGTTTTTAAGATTAAAATGTGTAATTAAGTTTTTAAAGAAAATAAAATGGTGTCGTGTTTTGTTGTGGGATGTTCTTCGGGTTATAACAGAACAAAAACACTCACACGGAGCACCAAAACAAGCTGATAAGTTGGCATGGCTTAAAAATATCCCCAAAAAAACTCCTTTCGACTTCAAAAAGTCCTGTCTGTTATTTACATTTCGAGAAATCCAGCATAATAAAAAGTGGAGAGTTTATTGAAATAAACGTTGTGTTATTGTCTTAACTATTGACAACAACGATAATTTTCTTCTAGCCGTAATTTCTTCTTTATATTGTTTCGAAGGACCAGAGACTTAGTCTCCTATTTTCTATTATTCTTTTCTATCAACGAATCCTGTCGAAGTGCCAGCCTTTGCTAGCCAAACGCGAGATGAAAATCAGGATTAATCGTAAAAGAAAATAGTAAAGTGCTTTATTAACGTAACACGTCTGCTTCACTCGCGTTCCAATTCTATTATGCGTAATCTTCCTTTTCTTATCCAAGTTATACACACCATATAATACGTTCTTTACATAAATCCAATCATTTTAGCTTAATATCTATTGTTTGCAGTATCAACTATTCCTTAGTAAACAGATAGGTAATAAATTAGCTATGGTAACATTATGTAACATTCCCTATCTAAATACATGGTATATGCATATGTGTACTAATATCACTAAAAATGTAACTAAATTAGTTATAAAACTAACACTTACATTTCCATTTAACTATCCTAAAATCAAATACTAGGTATGAGGGCACCTTTTGATGGTATCCGCATTGTTGGACATTAGGTCTACTACCCGGGTATTCTAATGGTATATGAATATGTGTGTTAATATCACTAAAATTGTAACTAAATTAGCTGACAAACTAACACTTACATTTTCATTAAACTATCTTAAATTCAAATACTATACATGAGGAGACATTTTGGTGTCATCCGCATTGTTGGACATTAGGTCTACTACCCGGGTATCCTAATTACAAAATATGTGAACTTATGCCTATATGTCACATGCTATAATTATTTCATATTTTAACACTTGGAACATTATTAAAGTATCTCCCCTCCAAGGGTCCTATAATGAGGTACTTAATTACTATATACTCAAAATTCGACATTAGGTCTGATACCCGGGAAACTAAAATTACAATTATCGGGTATTTAAGCTACAGTGTGTTATGTGCGAGATATATGTACGCCATCTATGAGGTTATTATGTACTAATACTATATATGTATATACATGAAACATAATGCCATAAACGAAACTACTGTTGGTTCCCACATCCTTCCCCCTGATGAAGAGACGTTTCTTCATCACTCCTACGAACATCAAGTACGCCGATCTTGTTGCTGGTCTCTTGTATACTCCATCCTTGGTCTTCACATCTACAATACGCACATTACCGTCCTTTCCAGGGTAGACATGCTCTACAATTCCCAGTGGCCAAGTATTCCGGGGACCATTTTCGTCCACAATCACGACCACATCCCCGACCTTGATTGAGGTCTCTGGTTTTAACCACTTTGGTCGTCGCAGTAACGTCGGCAAGTACTCCTTGACCCATCTAGTCCATACATTGTCTGTCAATCTCTGCACGACTCGCCATTGTTTCCTTCGCAGCAGATCTTCATTAGTAAATGCTCCGGGAGGTAGGCTACACCTATGATATCCTAGTAGAAAATGGTTAGGAGTAAGACATTCGGGGTCATCGGGATCAACCGATACATGAGTTAGTGGACGGCTGTTGACTATAAATTCAACTTCCGCGAACAATGTCATTAATATGTCCTCTCTGGGTGAACGCTCCTTCAATGTTGACAATAGTGCAACTTTTACAGATTTTACCATGCGTTCCCAAACTCCACCCATATGAGGAGATGCCGGTGGATTGAACTTCCATCTAATCCCAGTACCGGAAAACTTCCTCAAAATCTGATCTCGATTAATCTCTGTAATAGCTTTCCTCATCTCGTTGTTTGCCCCATGGAAATTGGTACCGTTGTCTGACCAAATCGTCTCAGGTTGCCCCCGTCTAGCAATAAACCTGCGAATTGCATTTATTGCTGCATCTGTCGACAAGTCATGGTCTACCTCCAAGTGAATCGCTCTAATTGCCAAACAGGTAAAGATGACACCATATCGCTTTACTTCGCTTCGTCCTTGAGTCACAGTCATAGGCCCAAAATAATCTATTCCAGTGACTGCAAATGGTCTACTCTGTCTTGTCACTCTCTCTTCTGGAAGAGCTCCCATTATTGGACTTCTAGGTTTCACCTTCTGTATTTTGCACCACTGACAGTCTCGGAACGTTTTCCTGACAGCCGATCTTCCACGTACAATCCAATGATTTTCACGAACAGTGTTTAAAACTGTTTCCATTCCTTGATGAGCGTTTCTATTGTGTAGGTACAAAAGAAGTAGTTTGGTGTATCTGTGATCTGGACTCAAAATAACAGGACATTTAGCATTCCCTACAACTTCATTAGCTGCATCTAATCTCCCCTTCAATCGCAGTATACCATTTTCATCAATCTTCAGCTCAAGGTTTCTAATAACGCTGCTTTGTGGAACAACTTGACTTTTTCTTACACATGCCATCTCTGTACCAAACTGTTCGTGCTGGACGATCTTCCACCATATCATTTGTGCATCCTCAATCTCATCTCCATTCAATTCGCCAATCCTAGGTGTATCATGTTGGCAATTAAAGATGAATCTACGTACCCAAGCTGTCGTTCGAATCAATCTTAGCCAAGATGAAAACCTGTTGATATCTGGTACATAGTCAGGTACTTCAGAGATGGAGATGATATGGACAAATTCTTTCTTCAGCTCTTCTTTTCCAATCTCGGGAATTTCTTTTTCCTTCGGCCAACTCGACTCTTCTTCTCGGAGAAAAGCTGGACCCTGGAACCATCGACAATCAGGTCTGAATTCACTTCGACTATTCATTCGGGTGGCTTCATCCGCTACATTTTCATCCGTGGGTACCCACCGCCAGTCGACAACTTCCGATGATTCTAAAATCTCACCAAGTCTATGAGAAACAAACTGCTGATACCTTCTGGAGTCTGATCTAATCCACGAAATGACCGTCCATGAATCTGACCAATAAACAGTCGACGCTATTGACAATTGGATCTCCTCCTTGATTGTCTTCGCCAAACGACTCCCCATTACAGCTGCTTGCAACTCTAACCTTGGGATGGACAGCGCTTTTAACGGTGCTACTCTTGTTTTCGCCGCTACGAACGCTACTGCAACTTCCCCCGCGGTTTGCATCCTCAGGTAGACTACTGCTGCAAAGGCTTTCTCACTTGCATCTACGAACACATGAAGTTGTAATTCATTAGCATCTCTTATGGACCACCAATAGCACCTGGGAACTCGAACTTCAACGATTCTTTTTAGTTCCTCCATCCATTCCTTCCAAAGATCAAACATCTCAATTGGGATTCGATCATCCCAACCAATCTTTGTCAACCATATACTTTGAAAAAGTATCCTCGCTTTGATGGTGAAGTGAGCTATAAATCCGACAGGATCATAGATAGAGCAGATCATCCCTAAAACTTCCCTCTTCGTAGGAATCTTTGCACACGCTACTATTTCAGGTTTTACTTTATTAAAGCACAGTGCAAATGTGAACTCATCCTTTTCCGGGTCCCATCGCAATCCAAGGATTCTCTCCACTGGGAGTTCTGTTTCCGCAGACAGGTCCACCCAATTCTTTGCCCTCATATCAGGGGCCAACTTGCAAATTGCTTCTCTCGAATTGCTTGCCCAATTACAGATGTGAAAATGGCCGCGTCTAAATAGTTCTACACATTCTTCTATCAACTCTGATGCTCTCTTCTCATCATCTGCTCCATGCAAGTAGTCATCCATGTAGATGTTCTTTCTCGCGCTATGGCTTGCTTCAGGAAACTGTTCTTCCAATTCTTTGGCGTTGATATCTTTAACATAAAGTGCTGATGAGGGTGAACAGGCTGCACCAAAGATCATCGCATCCATAACGTAAACATCTGCATCTCTTGTTCTGTCCATTCCTCGCCAGAGGAATCGTTGACTGTCCGTATCCTGCTTGATAATCTGGACTTGATGAAACATTTCTCGGATGTCCCCCACAATACCAAATCGAAATCGTCGGAATCTCCACAGGACTGCTGGTAAAGGATTCAACAAATCAGGGCCTTTCATTAAACAATTGTTGAGACTTACTCCGTGCGATTTGGCTGCAGCATCAAAAACAAGTCTCAGTTTTCCCGGCTTGTTCGGGTTGAACACTGCAAAATGAGGTATATACCACGTCCTTGATCCAGTTTGGGCTGCTTCCACAGATGACAATTTTCGACAGTAACCTTTGCCGACATAATCATCAATCTTATCACAGTAAGCTGCAGCAAACGCAGCATCTTTATCCATTTTCCTCTCCATGCAGATAAGCCTTCTAGCTGCGTTGCTCCTACTCTCAGGAAGATGGATACCCTCTGACTTCCATAATAAGCCCGTCTGAAATTGATCGCCAACTCTCATTGTTGTAGCTTCCATTATTTTCAGGGACCTCTCGTCTTCTTTGCTTCTACAATTTCTTTCGTTGACACGAACTCCGAAATTCTCAGTTGCAAAAGATTCTCTCACCAAGGCAGACAGCTCTTCATCTTGATTTGCCCCAGAGCAAATATGAAGGTTGTAGTGCTTGTTGGGAACTCCGGTCTTCATGATGCTTCCATGTACCACCCAACCCAACCACGTCTTCGTTGCTACTGGGTCGTTCCAACGTCCTTGCCGAAGTTGCCTTGGTGTGGTTAACAGAATATTATCAGACCCAATTAAAATGAGAGGTTTAGCATTTACCAAAGTTGGAAAAGTAACATCCTGAAGATAAGGCCACGCTTTCTTCAACTCTGCCATATCCACCGACTGCTGCATCAATGACATTCCAGCCACTGTTCGAACATTCCGAAGATGGTATTGTTTGGCGCCGTTTGCTTATTATTGTAGCTCCCATTATTGGACTTCTAGGTTTCACCTTCTGTATTTTGCACCACTGACAGTCTCGGAACGTTTTCCTGACAGCCGATCTTCCACGTACAATCCAATGATTTTCACGAACAGTGTTTAAAACTGTTTCCATTCCTTGATGAGCGTTTCTATTGTGTAGGTACAAAAGAAGTAGTTTGGTGTATCTGTGATCTGGACTCAAAATAACAGGACATTTAGCATTCCCTACAACTTCATTAGCTGCATCTAATCTCCCCTTCAATCGCAGTATACCATTTTCATCAATCTTCAGCTCAAGGTTTCTAATAACGCTGCTTTGTGGAACAACTTGACTTTTTCTTACACATGCCATCTCTGTACCAAACTGTTCGTGCTGGACGATCTTCCACCATATCATTTGTGCATCCTCAATCTCATCTCCATTCAATTCGCCAATCCTAGGTGTATCATGTTGGCAATTAAAGATGAATCTACGTACCCAAGCTGTCGTTCGAATCAATCTTAGCCAAGATGAAAACCTGTTGATATCTGGTACATAGTCAGGTACTTCAGAGATGGAGATGATATGGACAAATTCTTTCTTCAGCTCTTCTTTTCCAATCTCGGGAATTTCTTTTTCCTTCGGCCAACTCGACTCTTCTTCTCGGAGAAAAGCTGGACCCTGGAACCATCGACAATCAGGTCTGAATTCACTTCGACTATTCATTCGGGTGGCTTCATCCGCTACATTTTCATCCGTGGGTACCCACCGCCAGTCGACAACTTCCGATGATTCTAAAATCTCACCAAGTCTATGAGAAACAAACTGCTGATACCTTCTGGAGTCTGATCTAATCCACGAAATGACCGTCCATGAATCTGACCAATAAACAGTCGACGCTATTGACAATTGGATCTCCTCCTTGATTGTCTTCGCCAAACGACTCCCCATTACAGCTGCTTGCAACTCTAACCTTGGGATGGACAGCGCTTTTAACGGTGCTACTCTTGTTTTCGCCGCTACGAACGCTACTGCAACTTCCCCCGCGGTTTGCATCCTCAGGTAGACTACTGCTGCAAAGGCTTTCTCACTTGCATCTACGAACACATGAAGTTGTAATTCATTAGCATCTCTTATGGACCACCAATAGCACCTGGGAACTCGAACTTCAACGATTCTTTTTAGTTCCTCCATCCATTCCTTCCAAAGATCAAACATCTCAATTGGGATTCGATCATCCCAACCAATCTTTGTCAACCATATACTTTGAAAAAGTATCCTCGCTTTGATGGTGAAGTGAGCTATAAATCCGACAGGATCATAGATAGAGCAGATCATCCCTAAAACTTCCCTCTTCGTAGGAATCTTTGCACACGCTACTATTTCAGGTTTTACTTTATTAAAGCACAGTGCAAATGTGAACTCATCCTTTTCCGGGTCCCATCGCAATCCAAGGATTCTCTCCACTGGGAGTTCTGTTTCCGCAGACAGGTCCACCCAATTCTTTGCCCTCATATCAGGGGCCAACTTGCAAATTGCTTCTCTCGAATTGCTTGCCCAATTACAGATGTGAAAATGGCCGCGTCTAAACAGTTCTACACATTCTTCTATCAACTCTGATGCTCTCTTCTCATCATCTGCTCCATGCAAGTAGTCATCCATGTAGATGTTCTTTCTCGCGCTATGGCTTGCTTCAGGAAACTGTTCTTCCAATTCTTTGGCGTTGATATCTTTAACATAAAGTGCTGATGAGGGTGAACAGGCTGCACCAAAGATCATCGCATCCATAACGTAAACATCTGCATCTCTTGTTCTGTCCATTCCTCGCCAGAGGAATCGTTGACTGTCCGTATCCTGCTTGATAATCTGGACTTGATGAAACATTTCTCGGATGTCCCCCACAATACCAAATCGAAATCGTCGGAATCTCCACAGGACTGCTGGTAAAGGATTCAACAAATCAGGGCCTTTCATTAAACAATTGTTGAGACTTACTCCGTGCGATTTGGCTGCAGCATCAAAAACAAGTCTCAGTTTTCCCGGCTTGTTCGGGTTGAACACTGCAAAATGAGGTATATACCACGTCCTTGATCCAGTTTGGGCTGCTTCCACAGATGACAATTTTCGACAGTAACCTTTGCCGACATAATCATCAATCTTATCACAGTAAGCTGCAGCAAACGCAGCATCTTTATCCATTTTCCTCTCCATGCAGATAAGCCTTCTAGCTGCGTTGCTCCTACTCTCAGGAAGATGGATACCCTCTGACTTCCATAATAAGCCCGTCTGAAATTGATCGCCAACTCTCATTGTTGTAGCTTCCATTATTTTCAGGGACCTCTCGTCTTCTTTGCTTCTACAATTTCTTTCGTTGACACGAACTCCGAAATTCTCAGTTGCAAAAGATTCTCTCATCAAGGCAGACAGCTCTTCATCTTGATTTGCCCCAGAGCAAATATGAAGGTTGTAGTGCTTGTTGGGAACTCCGGTCTTCATGATGCTTCCATGTACCACCCAACCCAACCACGTCTTCGTTGCTACTGGGTCGTTCCAACGTCCTTGCCGAAGTTGCCTTGGTGTGGTTAACAGAATATTATCAGACCCAATTAAAATGAGAGGTTTAGCATTTACCAAAGTTGGAAAAGTAACATCCTGAAGATAAGGCCACGCTTTCTTCAACTCTGCCATATCCACCGACTGCTGCATCAATGACATTCCAGCCACTGTTCGAACATTCCGAAGATGGTATTGTTTGGCGCCGTTTGCTTATTATTGTAGCTCCCATTATTGGACTTCTAGGTTTCACCTTCTGTATTTTGCACCACTGACAGTCTCGGAACGTTTTCCTGACAGCCGATCTTCCACGTACAATCCAATGATTTTCACGAACAGTGTTTAAAACTGTTTCCATTCCTTGATGAGCGTTTCTATTGTGTAGGTACAAAAGAAGTAGTTTGGTGTATCTGTGATCTGGACTCAAAATAACAGGACATTTAGCATTCCCTACAACTTCATTAGCTGCATCTAATCTCCCCTTCAATCGCAGTATACCATTTTCATCAATCTTCAGCTCAAGGTTTCTAATAACGCTGCTTTGTGGAACAACTTGACTTTTTCTTACACATGCCATCTCTGTACCAAACTGTTCGTGCTGGACGATCTTCCACCATATCATTTGTGCATCCTCAATCTCATCTCCATTCAATTCGCCAATCCTAGGTGTATCATGTTGGCAATTAAAGATGAATCTACGTACCCAAGCTGTCGTTCGAATCAATCTTAGCCAAGATGAAAACCTGTTGATATCTGGTACATAGTCAGGTACTTCAGAGATGGAGATGATATGGACAAATTCTTTCTTCAGCTCTTCTTTTCCAATCTCGGGAATTTCTTTTTCCTTCGGCCAACTCGACTCTTCTTCTCGGAGAAAAGCTGGACCCTGGAACCATCGACAATCAGGTCTGAATTCACTTCGACTATTCATTCGGGTGGCTTCATCCGCTACATTTTCATCCGTGGGTACCCACCGCCAGTCGACAACTTCCGATGATTCTAAAATCTCACCAAGTCTATGAGAAACAAACTGCTGATACCTTCTGGAGTCTGATCTAATCCACGAAATGACCGTCCATGAATCTGACCAATAAACAGTCGACGCTATTGACAATTGGATCTCCTCCTTGATTGTCTTCGCCAAACGACTCCCCATTACAGCTGCTTGCAACTCTAACCTTGGGATGGACAGCGCTTTTAACGGTGCTACTCTTGTTTTCGCCGCTACGAACGCTACTGCAACTTCCCCCGCGGTTTGCATCCTCAGGTAGACTACTGCTGCAAAGGCTTTCTCACTTGCATCTACGAACACATGAAGTTGTAATTCATTAGCATCTCTTATGGACCACCAATAGCACCTGGGAACTCGAACTTCAACGATTCTTTTTAGTTCCTCCATCCATTCCTTCCAAAGATCAAACATCTCAATTGGGATTCGATCATCCCAACCAATCTTTGTCAACCATATACTTTGAAAAAGTATCCTCGCTTTGATGGTGAAGTGAGCTATAAATCCGACAGGATCATAGATAGAGCAGATCATCCCTAAAACTTCCCTCTTCGTAGGAATCTTTGCACACGCTACTATTTCAGGTTTTACTTTATTAAAGCACAGTGCAAATGTGAACTCATCCTTTTCCGGGTCCCATCGCAATCCAAGGATTCTCTCCACTGGGAGTTCTGTTTCCGCAGACAGGTCCACCCAATTCTTTGCCCTCATATCAGGGGCCAACTTGCAAATTGCTTCTCTCGAATTGCTTGCCCAATTACAGATGTGAAAATGGCCGCGTCTAAACAGTTCTACACATTCTTCTATCAACTCTGATGCTCTCTTCTCATCATCTGCTCCATGCAAGTAGTCATCCATGTAGATGTTCTTTCTCGCGCTATGGCTTGCTTCAGGAAACTGTTCTTCCAATTCTTTGGCGTTGATATCTTTAACATAAAGTGCTGATGAGGGTGAACAGGCTGCACCAAAGATCATCGCATCCATAACGTAAACATCTGCATCTCTTGTTCTGTCCATTCCTCGCCAGAGGAATCGTTGACTGTCCGTATCCTGCTTGATAATCTGGACTTGATGAAACATTTCTCGGATGTCCCCCACAATACCAAATCGAAATCGTCGGAATCTCCACAGGACTGCTGGTAAAGGATTCAACAAATCAGGGCCTTTCATTAAACAATTGTTGAGACTTACTCCGTGCGATTTGGCTGCAGCATCAAAAACAAGTCTCAGTTTTCCCGGCTTGTTCGGGTTGAACACTGCAAAATGAGGTATATACCACGTCCTTGATCCAGTTTGGGCTGCTTCCACAGATGACAATTTTCGACAGTAACCTTTGCCGACATAATCATCAATCTTATCACAGTAAGCTGCAGCAAACGCAGCATCTTTATCCATTTTCCTCTCCATGCAGATAAGCCTTCTAGCTGCGTTGCTCCTACTCTCAGGAAGATGGATACCCTCTGACTTCCATAATAAGCCCGTCTGAAATTGATCGCCAACTCTCATTGTTGTAGCTTCCATTATTTTCAGGGACCTCTCGTCTTCTTTGCTTCTACAATTTCTTTCGTTGACACGAACTCCGAAATTCTCAGTTGCAAAAGATTCTCTCACCAAGGCAGACAGCTCTTCATCTTGATTTGCCCCAGAGCAAATATGAAGGTTGTAGTGCTTGTTGGGAACTCCGGTCTTCATGATGCTTCCATGTACCACCCAACCCAACCACGTCTTCGTTGCTACTGGGTCGTTCCAACGTCCTTGCCGAAGTTGCCTTGGTGTGGTTAACAGAATATTATCAGACCCAATTAAAATGAGAGGTTTAGCATTTACCAAAGTTGGAAAAGTAACATCCTGAAGATAAGGCCACGCTTTCTTCAACTCTGCCATATCCACCGACTGCTGCATCAATGACATTCCAGCCACTGTTCGAACATTCCGAAGATGGTATTGTTTGGCGCCGTTTGCTGCACCAGATATCTTTAAGCTGACTTGCATAGAATTCACTTCTTCCTTCGTCTCTTCGCTTGTCCATTGAATACAAAGAGGAACCTGAGGTCCGGACACACCCAGCTTCTTCGTCAGCTCAGCATCAACCAAACTAACTGTCGAACCTTCATCCAATAAAGCAAAAGTTGAAACTTCTCCTCTTGGACCATGAAGTTTGACCGGAAGGATTCGCAGCAGTACTTCCTTTTGTGCGTTGATAAGTCCAACAAAATCGCTAGTCTTCTCTACCTTTAGTGTAGACTTCCGAATTGGATGAAGTAGTTTGTGATGCGCCTTGATACAGCTATCAATTCCGCAGGTATCCTTCTGGGAACAATTCTCGATACGATGTCCCTTCCCCAGGCAGCGAAATCAGCATCCAAAATTCTTCACTGTCTTCCATTTATCATGAGCAGTCATCTCCAAGAACTCTTTGCATTTCTCCAGAGAATGATCAGTTTTCCTACAATTTACACAAGCAACTTTATCATCCTTGTCAACAATATTCATGACCGGTTTTCGCTCATGTTTCTTGAAATCTGTTGACTTTTCCTGGGAAGTTTGTGTCGACGGAACGTAACTTATAGTTACGGCCAGATCACCAAGCCAGATTTCAAAATCTTCTAAACTCGGCCCGTTCGTTAACTTCCTTGCCTGTTTGTACCATTTTTCTTGTCGTTGCTGGGGCAACTTAAGAACCAACTCTTCAATTAATGATGGATTATGCATGTGATTTTGCTGGTTCAACGTCTTCACCATAGCAACCAGGTTCGTAACTTTATTTGAGAAATGGATAATGGATTCGGGCTTACTTGTTGTTGGTGATGGAGTTGATCTAACCTTTTGTATCATTGTCCGAATGATCTGCTCAGCCCTTCCAAATCTCATTTCCAAGATTTCCATAACTTTCGAAAGGTTGCCAGGTATGCTGAGAATGGGGAGTACAGCTTCTCTTGCCTTTCCTTTTAGACATTTCTGCAATCTGATCGCATTCTCCTCGTCCGACAATCCGCATAACTTCGTCGTCCTGATGAACTGATGTAGAAACATTGGCCACTCTTCTGCTTCCCCACTGAAGAACGGTAGCTCCTTTGAGAATGCCTGTCGAGAAAGAATTTTCTCCAGCTTCTTGTTCGTGACCTCCTGGGGTGTCAGGTTCTCTGCTTCACTATGCTCCTGTGAAATAATAGTGTCAGAAATTAGTTTCTGCTGGAGCCAACTTTGAACCATCTCCGTTGACCCTTGCTTCGGTTGCTCAAATTTCAGATCCATCCCAGTTAGGTCTTGCTCTCCTAATTGTTCATCAATCAGTTGCTTCTCCATAGTTACGCGTCTCATTTCTATCTTCTTCTCTAACTCCAGCCTTTTCTGCGCCAGAGCTAACTCTTCCTCTGCCTTCTGCAGGCGCTGCATAGACTCAATTTCCGCCTGCATCTTCATTCTAATGGCCTCGCTATGTGCAGATGATATAGAAGAGTTACTTTCCTTAGATTTTCGTGTTCTAACCGACACCACAGAATCATTTTCGCCGAACAGCAACGATTTCCCCGTAGATATGCCGACTTCCTCTTCTCCACTTTTGTGATCACCCACTCGTCCCTTTGGTAACGGTGTTTGCTCACCCACTGGATAATTCCCTTGGAGCCGCATACTCCGACGGACGTCCCCGTTGTTGCTCATCTTCTATATTTCCACTGTATTTCCAGAGAACTTGTAGATCCGGTTCGAAGGACCAAATGTTATTGTCTTAACTATTGACAACAACGATAATTTTCTTCTAGCCGTAATTTCTTCTTTATATTGTTTCGAAGGACCAGAGACTTAGTCTCCTATTTTCTATTATTCTTTTCTATCAACGAATCCTGTCGAAGTGCCAGCCTTTGCTAGCCAAACGCGAGATGAAAATCAGGATTAATCGTAAAAGAAAATAGTAAAGTGCTTTATTAACGTAACACGTCTGCTTCACTCGCGTTCCAATTCTATTATGCGTAATCTTCCTTTTCTTATCCAAGTTATACACACCATATAATACGTTCTTTACATAAATCCAATCATTTTAGCTTAATATCTATTGTTTGCAGTATCAACTATTCCTTAGTAAACAGATAGGTAATAAATTAGCTATGGTAACATTATGTAACATTCCCTATCTAAATACATGGTATATGCATATGTGTACTAATATCACTAAAAATGTAACTAAATTAGTTATAAAACTAACACTTACATTTCCATTTAACTATCCTAAAATCAAATACTAGGTATGAGGGCACCTTTTGATGGTATCCGCATTGTTGGACATTAGGTCTACTACCCGGGTATTCTAATGGTATATGAATATGTGTGTTAATATCACTAAAATTGTAACTAAATTAGCTGACAAACTAACACTTACATTTTCATTAAACTATCTTAAATTCAAATACTATACATGAGGAGACATTTTGGTGTCATCCGCATTGTTGGACATTAGGTCTACTACCCGGGTATCCTAATTACAAAATATGTGAACTTATGCCTATATGTCACATGCTATAATTATTTCATATTTTAACACTTGGAACATTATTAAAGTATCTCCCCTCCAAGGGTCCTATAATGAGGTACTTAATTACTATATACTCAAAATTCGACATTAGGTCTGATACCCGGGAAACTAAAATTACAATTATCGGGTATTTAAGCTACAGTGTGTTATGTGCGAGATATATGTACGCCATCTATGAGGTTATTATGTACTAATACTATATATGTATATACATGAAACATAATGCCATAAACGAAACTACTGTTGGTTCCCACACGTTGAAAAGGTGAAATTACCATCATGATCCAGGTGGACATTGAAGCCGGACGCAAATCCAACTCGATTCTCAAACCTGCAACTGCCATCCTATTATGACAAGCCGGGAAAAAGGAAGTCCCCGAAGAAAAGGTTATTCGCGGAAATTAAAATGCAAATGATAGAATCCGAAGAGGAGTTAAAGAGTACACCATTCAGCGAACTCAAAACGGACCCTTCTGTAATAAAACTCCCGTCCGGTTTGTGGACAGTACAGACAGAAGATTCTGGATTGATTATCCTCACCATTACCGACTTGGAAAAATTAATCGAAAGAGTCAATGATATGAACATCTGCGTGGGAGCTACTTTTCAGATTTAGGAATTGTGACGGGAACTTGCATCGTCAATGACCATTTATTTTCGCAGAATTGTGAGATACTCAGTGCAATTACAAAATGTAAGCAGTGTCAAAATCAAAAGTTTCTATTAGTCTTTATGTATGTACATTTGTATGCATTCATGCTGAATATTTTTATGAAGTATTTTTATACTTGGAAATCATACCTGAGAAAAAATAAAGAATTCTATGCAAGACATTCCAAAATTTCATTAAAAAACTTTGATATTTGTATGTTTTTAGTAGCTTTCAAATGTGTCATCACTGTGAAGCTAGCGAAAAACGCTCGCAGCGCCACTCTGAGAAAGTTAAGTTGCGAGTCCCACCATTGCATATGCTAGTGACTTCACTATTGAAATCTATACACTATGACTTCCTCTGTCATCATCTTCAAATTATAGTATTTAGATATAGATTATGGATATATAGCATATGTATTCCATTCCCAGCACGACAGCACGAAGCACGATGGATGCGGTGATTCCTAATCTCCACGATACAAAAAATGTTATCAATTAATCCAAAGCAATCTTATTCTCATTCCAGGAGTATCTACTAAATTCACTGAAAAACAATTTGCCACTATACGCAAAGTTTTGGAAAAAAGATGTTTTGTGATGTTGCGCTAAATTCACCTCAAAACTGCCTTGAGCAGTATAAGTATATCGAAACAATTGTGAAAATATCGAATACGCCAACGAATACACCAAAAATGTCAAAAATTCTCAGTTGTGCCCGGATTTGAAAATGCTAGGATATTTTGGGCTGACCTTTTGGCATGATGTCTTGGCACTTTCATTTTTACAGCCCCACCTATACATATAATTAGCAATAATAAAAACAATAAATTATAAAAAATAAACTTTTTTGCTGGTCCTTTGTCAAATCAATACCAACTGTTGTCATTGATTGTGATGTCAAGGTCCTTTGTCCTGCCCAGCTTAACAAGAAATGAAAATCGCATCATGATTCAACTCATCATTGACTCTCTATACACACACTTACAAGTAGTGTTTAGAATGAGAACAGGGACACAAGGGGGGGCAGTTCCGGCGTGGCAGCAAAATCGTGGGAAAAAAAATCGTGATGGGATGGAAACAACAAATTTGTTCCTGAAGACAATCCGGATGGGACGCGGAAAACCAAACTGTCCCCATAGATAAATTGGACAGGGACAACAAAATTGTTCATAGCCACAATCAGAACCGGAATGGGGACAAAATTAAAAAATAAATATCGGGACGGGACGAGAAATTTCGTCCGGGTGTCCCAATATTCAGGATGGGTCTGCGGATAAAATTTAAGAAAAATATCGGCAACCTTTTACCGGACAGGACTAGGACAATTGATTTGAAAAATCGGAACAGAAAGCCGGAGAAAATCGTCCCGGTGTCCCAACTTTCAGGGGGAACTGGGATTACATTTTTTTAAAGCATATGAGAACGGAAAAAAAATTTCTGTCCCCATTAGAAGCTCTAGACACACATAGTGTCACCAATCAAATCACTCACACTGCCGCTTCCGATAAAACCAAACGAGTTCCAGCTCCTTCAAACAAGCCCTTTTTAATCCCATATACTAATTACACATAAAGTTGAGTAACAAGTCATGCGTATGTATGTACATACATATGTATATCCGCATACGCACCCAGTAACTTTTACGAAGGGATAGTCACTCCGAAATAATGCAGAACATATGTCCTCCCTAGAATAAATCGGTAGTTTACTACTTAAAATTTGTCTAAACCAGAATTGCTATAAAATATGTTACTCCGTCTCTGTAAATAAACAATGTTACAAGCTGTATTTATAATTTGACAACGGTCTAAGGTACTGCCACCTATGAGCGACAATTGCAAGTCACTTGTAATTACGCTGGTATATGAAACTTAATAATCGTAAATAATTGTAGATAATTTACAATTTGTAATTTTCCACTTGTAATCGTCGGATGTTTAGTTACATTGTATAATGAAGTAAGGCCCTGGTATTTGTTTCCATAGCAATAGTCCCTATTAAGGTAACAGTTACTGCACATTATCTTGTTAGGGTCGTTTGAAAATCTTGAGTTGAGACTAACGTCCCTTGCATGCGTTTTGAGGAGACCTTGAAGGTGTTTGGCCATGGCGAACTGACATTTCCTGTACTACCCGGTTCACAAAGGATTATCCGCGGGAATTGTAAGAGGTCATCGGGGTAACTTCAATCCTCGAATCGCATAACCTTCCTACGTCACTTAATGCTATATTCCTTAAATTTTATGCGTTTCAATAACTGCAGCACAAATTTTTTGTGCCAAAGGGATTCAAATACAAAGGCTTTGGAAATATTTGATCGAGGAGTGTAAAAGGACAGTCCCAGAGACAGTTTCCTAAGAGGGAAACTCAGTTTCCACATAAAAAACTATGGTCAACACCATGAAAATGTGAAAAAAATTCTCCAGTTTTACCTCTTCGAAATAATAGTTCAAACACGGTCAAATTTATAGTAAACATCCCCAGTACACAATTAGACGGCCCGCATATCCTCGAAAACAAACAACTCACGATGAGTTACTTAAACTGGCCGTCGGAAATATATTACTGTTTGCGTGTATGATAATTAAACCGAGTAAAAGTGAGTTCTTCACTATTGAATATTATGAAGGTTGAATGAATAGCCATTAAGGCTAGCCTCAACTACGATTACCCGTATCGTATATTGACTATAAAATTTCTGTGCATCAGTAACTTCCACCCGTCTTCGTCCGTCTTCCCACGTTAATTAACGTTGCTTTCTGTAGCCAGAAATATGATTACAAGTGCGAACTAAACATACTGCACTACCCATTGTATTGAAACCGATTTCATGCCTATACGTTCAAAGGGAAATGAAAAATACTTAACTGACTTGACTCAATTCGGTGTGGTTATGGTTCACTGGTTTTAACAGTAAAATTAATACAACAGAAAAAGTGTTTCACATTTCACCTAATAATCAAAATTGACAAATTTGCTCAACATTGGAAATTTTACAGAAAAAATGTGCTCAAACTGGGGGAAACAAATTAAGAATGAATTGAATGCTTCAATTGTTTTGTGGGCTAGAAAGGGGCAAGTGATATGACTTGTGGCACACTTGGCGGCAGCCTCTGGGCAGATTGGAAGTTACGGTGGAATCGAAGGTAAAGATGATGGGTAAGGTGGTTGGTATGATGGGAGTTGTCGTGGATTGTAAAGTGGGAGTGGGAGGTGGTAGTGAATTATGTGGCCGGGAAATCATGGAACTCACAGTGACGATACGTACGATACACACGAGCAAATACTTATGAACTATGTATTTTAAAACGTTTGAAGTAAAACGATTCAACGCAATAAAAATGCTTCGATCTAAGGCCTAAATTTTGTTTTTAATAGAATCAAATAACATCTCCGTCGTCCCTCAGATGTCTGATCCCATGAATCGGTAGGGTTTGTCGATTTCAAAATGCCTTCGCATATTGAAACTTTTTGTTTCAGGACAATAACTTACCCTAGCACATTGGACATAGAACATACTATATACATATGTACTTTACGAGTTAAGGTATCTATACTTGTGATGTTGTGATCTTTGATCCCCGGAATGCACCTAATATTCTTCGAAAGGAATTCGAATTTATTTCTTCTTCCACATATATTGCCGTTTTTTTCTTTAGAAAAAGAAGGCAAGTCTATTCCGTGATGTCATCATGCGACTCCAAATATCTAATTGTAAGTAAACATAATATATGCAAACTGAAAATATGTAATACTACAAAAACGTACTATCATCTTTTAAGGACAACATTTATTTTAGACCCACGGGCTGTCTTATTATTTATTCTGTTTTAACATTTAATATTTATTTTTATACGTTTATTTATTCAAATAACAATCACATCCTCTCTACTAAGTTTAAAGAGTGGGCCCTCTTCGTCTACGTCTTCGTCTTGGTGTAATACGGATTTGAGCAAATTTACGCGCGCTTTATTTTTTGAATGAATATTAAAAATTCTTAATAAAAAATATTTAAAAAAATAATAAAATTAATATTATTTCATTATAATATTATCTATAAAAATTCATTCAATTAGAAAAAGAAGGATGCTAAAAATAATTCTAAATCTTATCACTAAAATATAAAATCAGCATTTTTGTGCACGAATGAAAGAAAAAAATGAACCGGTATGCTCAACATGTCATGTACATAAGTGACCTGTAATCAAACTTAAGGATTCAACTAATATTTAAGGGGTGATCCCTTAAAGATCGCATCACCAAAATTTTATAGTAAGATCCCAGTTATGAAAAGCGTCTCACAATAAAATTTCATGCATTTCTGATTAGCGGAACACCCCCAAATATTTTCTAATGTTAAATGAACGGTCACCATGCAACTTAAATTCGCAATTTGCCTCCAATTTTTGTTTATTTTTCCGAAGGACTCAACGACTTTAAGTGTTACAGGAACACAAAAATTCATGGAGATTCGCAATGATCTCCCATTGACTTTAAGCTTTTGATAGTAGAATTACATCAAGCTTTTCAGGAGATATCCAGGAAAGTCACTTTTAGAGGTATGGGTGAAAGCATAGAGGGTTGCTTTTTTAGAGATTCTGGACAGACTTGGGCATGCACGCAGACATGGGCGCGTAACCTTTAAAAGCAACTTCTCAAAAACGCGCGTGATGGGGCGATAATTTCAAAACTTCCCTCCCTCTCCTAAACGCGCTTTATAGGTTCGCGGATACAAATTACCGTAAAGGTTATATGGCTTAGCAAGTAGTAGCAAGGGCGGTGATAATGCCACGGGCTACATTTGGATTACCATAAACGGTGGCTACCCATTTATATTAAAGAGAAGAGATTAATAAATGTCGGGGACAAAGTTTTTGTAAAGTTGGTATTAATTTTCACATAGACAACTGTTTGCTGCTTTTTCGAGGGATAAGTCTGAAGAAAATATCAAGGTCGGTAAAGGTACATACAAATGTAATTGTGTTTTAAAGAAGTTTTGTAAATTGTTGCAATTAAATGCTTTCTTAATACTAGAATTTGACGATGAGGGGACATTTTTAAATCTTCGTTATCTCTCCTAAACGCGCTTATAATCATACGGAGTTGTATTTCAGAAGCAAAGGTCATTTAAAAAATATTCTATTAGAAAAAAACTATTTCGGCAATGGAATTTTAATACTGGCGGATCAAACCACTAGGCTTCGTTGGTGTTGCGGTGTTATTGGGAAATGGGGGTTATCCACCACCTTCCGTCCTGTGGTGGCTTGATCCGCTTTCGGATAACATCTCCTATTGGTTTGCGATTACCAATTACCTTAAAGGCTAACTACCCGGCTTATTTGTAGTATGTAATACGAGTGTATTTACAACTGGGGTGTATTTCTGAATCATGTGCTAATCGACTGCAACAAGCTATGAAGCCTTTCGAAGCCAGCAATAGCTGGCTGTGCAGTGCTAGTCCTTTATACAATAATTTGGTCATGTCATAAACTTTTTGAATTTTCGCGCCAAATCTACGAGCCAATAAGAAAGCTACATCGAATTTAAAAATTAGTACAAAAAGTAAAAGAGCGTATTGCTAAAAAGGCGCAAAAAATCCTTGAAACAATAATTTGGCCGTGTCATAAACTTTTTGAATTTCGCGCGAAGCTTAATAAAGATTAAAAAATAAAAAATATTATATTAAATAATGATTAGTATTTTTAGCTTTGGGCCGAAGCTCAGCGGATTCCTTTTTTTCCATTGGCGAAGCCGATGGCTGTTTATGCTCGTATGGAGCTAAAATGTATGTTCAGTTGAATTTTATTTTGAATTTTCGCGCCAAATCTACGAGCCAATAAGAAAGCTGCATCTAATTTAAAGATAAGTATAAAAAATAAAAGAGCATATTATTGCTAAAAAAAAGCAAAATAAAATTAAATATAAAAACAGCTGCGTAAATAAATACAAAAAAAGTAAGATCATAATATTAATATTGTAAAAAAGCAAAATATCAAAATGCGTCTTCGTAAATAAGTACAGAAAGTAAAAGAGCACATTTTAAAAAAGCAAAAAATAAAAAACCATCGTCGTAAAAAGTTACAAAAAGTAAAATGTACAAAACCAAAATTAATAAAAAAGTATCGTCGTAAATAAGTACAGAAATTTAAAGCATTGTTCGAAAAAATAACAGTCACATTGTACTGATGCTCCTTTATTATTGACAAATAAAATTAAACAACGAATGAAAGCCAATCGGACCAGGGATCGGATTTTTTTAAATCTCCTTGGAAGATCATTTCTGAATTACCGTGCTGAATCAAATGTCCCTGCAGGGAGGCCCTCACTGATTTCAAAAACTCCTGCTGAAAATAAGGTCAACGATTTTCAAAATCCCCGTTGGCAAAAATAATTTCCCTAAAAGACGTCAAATCCGTCAAAAAAGGTCAGCCAATCTACAAATCCGTTTGCCTAACAAATTTCCCTCAAACACGCCAACAAGTTTGAAAATCCCTGCCATAAAAAAGATCAATGAATTTTAAAATCCCTGTTTCAAAATAGAATCCCTTCCCTTTGAGTTTTTCCCTGCCAGAAATATTTTTCCCTGAGAAGAATCTTCCCGTCTTCCTACAAAAATCTGACCCCTGAATCAGACTATCCATCACGTTGTACTGATGCTCCTTTCCAATATTTGCAAATAGAAATAAAGAACGAATGAGTCAATCAGGCTGCCCATCATATTGAACTTATGCTTCTATCTAAAATAAAAATCAAATGAGAGCCAATTGCTTCTTTCTTATTTTATTCGAATTGAAATGTATTCGAATCGGCACAATCAATCGGAAATCATAGGACTGGCAATAAGATTTACTGAACGTTGCCCATAAAGGTCATGCTGGCGAAATCCTTTTGAGATGCTACGCAGGAAAATTAGTCAGCAACTATAGATAGTGAGAGAGGTACACGTAGAGGTACTGCAGAAGTTGTACATTTTTATGTAAATAATCTTATTAGTTATGCCGATATTTTCATTGAGAATACTCGCAATTGCCGGTATCCGTAGTTGATTTGTTGTAAAATGTTGGTAAGTAATTTTTTTCATATCAGAAAGCCCCGTTTAGAGGAACTTAGCTGAGCTACATCTGGAAGGAAAGTTAGAGTAAAAATTGTCGCAATGATGGTAAAATTTTTGATGACGGAAATGAATTTACAACAAATATGGTTTTAAGGAAGTTTTTAGCCTACAAGTTTAATCATTTACAATTTAAATTTGCAATATATTATTGAAAATTTCTTTTTTAAAATAAATTATTAAAGCATTATACAGTAGCAATAACGGCGGGGGCAGCCATTCACCACCAAGACGGCCCACTCTTTCAAATTAGAAGACATAATAATTTTTTTGTTAAATTAAAAACTAACTTATTAAAGCAAGACACAGTAGCAAGGGCGGCGGCATTGTCACAGTCATCCGTCCTGGAGTCTCGCGACGTGAGACCTTTGGACTTTCTTAATAATTACTATAATTTAACGTAAGCTTTATTGTGACGATTAAAAATTCTCAAGGACAAAGTTTGGATACAGTTGATTTTTATCTATCGAAGCCAATGTTTTTACATGGTCAACTGTATGTTGGATTTTCCTTAATTCTGAATTGTGTCCGAACCTCCATAACAAATATTTTAGTTTTCATATTTTCTTTTCAATATCATCCGATTATTTATGTTGTAGACTGTTGTCACGAATAACACTTAATAAATACATACATACGAGAGAAAAGAAATTCCGCACTGCTAAACAAGTTACCAACAAGTTACTATCTTGCATCTTGGAATTTGTATGGTTAATTCGAATCAACTACTACTTGCTTATTGTGTACGCCTTTGAATATTTAGTACAGTTTGGCTAATATTGATTGGCCATCGTCTTTTAACTACCACGAAGTATTCTAACTTTGGATATGAGAGTAATTTAGAGTATAAGAGTAACTTTGGGGTACACCAACACATGTCACATTAAATTAATTAAAATGATGTAGCTTTATGCATTGACAGCGTCCTGGATTACTAAAAAATTGACTCATGGTCAAAAATTAGGGTCTTATAGATTTATTAAATTAGGGATAGATTTATTTTGTGGTCAATTCTTATAATTTTAATAATGGGTTCCAGCAAAAAGCGTATAAACAAAGACAATTTTAAATTTCAAACATTTGCTCAGCTGAAATAATTTAATTACCATTTTATTAGTACCCTGTAGAGCACCTATTTACTAAACAGCATTGAAATATTGTCAAAACCACATTTATGCCACGGAAAACTTTGAGAACAATAATTCTAAAAATTATTCTTTGAGTACCGACTTCACGGAATAAAAAGAGAGGCTTCAGTTTTTTAAAATCAGCTAATTATATTTTGACCAGCCTGTGGCAATGTTGCTAACATAAATAGGATGGTTTTAGTTTTCCTAAGAGTTGTTTTTATATCTAGCTACTAAGCCAGTCCCATTCGATGTTTAATTGTGACTACAGATGAAGCCAATACAACAGTGAAGTTACTTCAAAAACCTATATACGGAATGCAGGTAAAACAGTTAATATTAAGCCATTGCTTATGTAGGTCAGTGACGGGGAACTTTGAATAACAGAAATAGTCAAATAAATAGAAAGGCCTTTCCGCATGGAATCTGAGGGCCTATTTTGCACCCTGGTAGGACCAGAGTTGACCCCCCTTAAATTCACGTAGGGTTTTAAATAATTTTAATTTAACTTACCTTTGCAAGGAAAGTAATGAAAAAATTAATGTAAAGCTATTAATAAGCGACGAAGTTGGTTTCTGTCACAGATTTTACCCAATACAAACGGATTCGTTTTAAAGGATCCGTTGCATTTATTTAAACGAAGAACAGCCTTATGTAAAAACGGCCTAATTATATATTGTTAAGTTTAATATTCTTTTATGGTTTACAAACCATTGCTATCCCAGTTTTTCCATCCACCTTGGTGGATGGCTTGCATGCTAGTTTATATAATATTAATAACATGCACAATGTGGTTGCGGAAACGCAAGTAGGGTTTTGGTGTTTGCTTGCTACTAAACCAACTCATCTCTGATTCTGATTTTCAAGTCTTAAATAATAATAGTATTTACTTACATTAGAATAATATAGTAATAATTTCTTATACCTCCCAGGAAAGTCAATACTCCACAAACCACTTAAGAAAAGTTCAGGAAGGAGTTAATAAATGATGGTTGCATGATGCAACCATGCAACTTGCATCTATGCCGCATTAATGCAATTACCAAGATTCCATCACATCAGAGAGAAACATCTTCTTTACAGCCTCTAAGAGTACTGCTTTTTTAAAGGCTGGCTATACATTTCTTTTTCTACCTAGATGTACATGCATAGGTATAAAATAGAAGATTTTTCTGCGCAGTTATACACAAGACAAAAGTTAAGTAACTGAACTAATCATATGAAGGACAACATCTATGTGTGCTTTTAACATGGCATCATCAATAAAAAGGACAACGATTGAAACGATGAAGTTTCCCGTCCCAGTCCCAACCCCAACCGCAGACTTGAGTGACGATGATGACGAGTATTACGAGGATCGTATCAAAACAGGATGGAATGTAACATCATCCTTTACTCACATATTAATTCCACACGAAATGAAAATAATTTCCTATAGCAAGCTATTTTTTTAAAAAGTTTAAACTATTTCTAGCTGTATGAAAAAATCTTTGAATTCTTTGACTCCTCAAGTCTACTCGAGTCCCGATTGGTTTGCAGAACCTGGAACGAAGTCATCTGCAAAAGCAACTTACTATGGTCATGTTTATGCATACAAATTTACAGCCAAGCAAGATGGCCCAACTTCAAGACACCTTTCTCAAATTACCTCCCAAATTTCCATTTTGAAAAGTGTGACTTTCGGGAAGAATTCTTCCGGGACTTTTTCATCTCCCGTGGAAGTGTCTTAAAATATTTGAAGCTAACCGACTGTATAGTCACATTACCCAATTTACAAACCATACTAGTTTCCTGTGAAAAGTTAGAGCATTTGGAGATCCTCGGAGTTACCAGTGCACTCTCTTTCTCGGAAACAATCTTCCCAAAGCCCTTTCAATTCCGACGGTTGACTCAGCTCAAAAGACTTGTCCTGAAAGCAGTTGGGACTCCCCCGCAAGTTTTGAGTGAATCATATCTCCGTCCCGGTTTCTTACAAGATTTCATAGAGTACTCTTCCAACCTGGAAGCAATACACCTTGTGAACTGGTCCGGGAAAACCATTAATAACTTTATGAATATTGTAAACCAGCGATCCCACTACAAACATTTTGTAGAGTTTCACGCCACTGAGATCCGGAATCCAATCAGATCCATTGACCTCATTCCTCTCTGCGTACGTAATGCTCACATTAATCTCAAAAAAATATCAATCTGTCCTGCGGATCCCTACCAACGTCATGACTTCGGTATAATGATCCTTCGTGGGTTACTTCGGAATCATCGCCTGACCCTCGAAGAATTAAATCTGACGAACTGTCCCGTCAATTCCACAATTTTTCGCTTACCATTCCCGAAGCTCCGGAGCTTTGTCGGAATCCATACGAACATCTCAACTTCCTCAGGATTTAAAAATCTAGCCCCGAATTTGACAAACGCTATTTTTTACAGAGGGAAGGATACCCCACGGGAAAGCATTGGGCAACTCTTTGGGGCGCTAAGACTCCCATCCCTCCTTGAATTTGAGAGACATTTGGCAAATCGATTAGCCACACTTCGTCCAGGGAAAGTTCAGTCAAACCAGCAGTCTGTCATCAAAGAGTTTGATGTTTGTTCCATGTTCGACTTTGTCTGTTTGGTCCTGTTTGCCATGTCATTCTTGGGCTTGTTCGTATTTGGCTTGAGCATGTTGTTTCAAAGTTACTCGCCTCTGATTTTAGCCATCTGCGTCATCGCCATCTTTATCTGGGAGATTTACGACTATTACAACGGATGCAATTATATTAATTATCGAATCAACACACAATAAAAATTACGAGCTATTGAGTAACCTCCACGCCTCTATTATCCATGATTGTTGTGGGCTGGGAGACTTTTGACTCTACAAGAGGGAATCAAGGCTGATCTCAGAGAGATACAATCTTACTAAATTAACTTTCCCATTTTAGTCAGGCCGTTCTGCCTTCCATTATACAATGTTTCTGTAACCTACTGTGTCAGTTTTAATTTAGGACATGGTTTGCATTTCTAAATTCTCAGGCAAAAATTGTAGAGTAGGATATCACTTTACATTTACAAATGTGCCCTTACTTGAGTATCATGTCAGGAACAGATACATTTGTGTTTATGTATCTACCAATGTGTTTTTTGATATTTCACTGTAATTGTCCTAACAGGGTGATTGATGTCTTGCCAGCTCATTTGATTATAGCTTGTTGATAATGAGCGAAAGTAATCAGAAACTAATCATTTTTACCTCATTGCTCCATTGCAAGCCCTCAAAGTTCTAATTTGCCTCTAGTAATTAATTAAATAGTCATTGGAAAGCATGTCCTTTCAATATTCATGTCTCTTCGTACCACATCTGCACTGGTGCCACATGAAATAGAACGCGTCACTGTGCGACTATCTAAACTGTAGATATATACACTTGGTTATAATGAGAAACATGAAAATGCAAAATATCCCGTGCTTATCCCAGCATAAGATATTTCAATTTTGCTGCCGGAAATTCCCTGATGCTCATATTATCATCAAAGTCTAAATTCTGACGTTACGGTATGGCTCACATGAATAAAATATTAATCCTATTTGGTCCGCTAACTAATATGTAGTTGGGCCATTTACATTAATAATTACTGCCGTATCTTCAAAAGCTTCTGTTTCCTTTGTGAAGACGGAGAGTAGATATTCTGTGTATCCCTCCCCCCAACTTTTTACATGTGACATAAATCTCGGTATACATATAAATGCATTTCCAATGGAGCCGAATAGGGCTTTAACACAAGCTGACAATATATATCTGGCGAACTCAGAAAAAAATACCATTCAAATTCAAAGGGCTCGTTGTTTACACGGGAATGGGGACTACAATGCAATTCCGCCCTGGTTCACCACCAATAGTTCAGGATAGCAATTTAATTTAGGAATTCGTTGAAACCCCGTACAATATGTAACTGTGGGATGATAAATTAGTGACCGCAAAGCATTAACCTTTTACAGTACTACAAAGTTGAATTTATTGTTTCACGAAGAGTTTCCTGAGAGTCAGTGTGGAGTAACTATGCAGATTTTATAAACCCTGACTCTATAGATTTGGGGAATTTTCCCGTCTTATATGGCTGTGTGGTTCACGAACTCATTCGAATTCTACCAATGAGCAATATCATGAGGAAACCACAACTGTGACTAAAATGCTGAACAAGTTCAACTTGATGGAAGCATCCTTTGAGGTATGTAATGGTTGTTGTTATGCAAATTCCTTGGGGAGTTTCAGCTTGGAGAAACATTCGCAGAATTAACTCATCCATTGGTGTTGGAGTGTTGGGTTCGGAGTCCCACAATTCCTTCACACGGCCTAACAATAACGACAAAACGACATGAGCAAGTAACCAAGAAAAAATCCAGTTTTCTTCCACTATCTACTATATACACCAAAAAAGATGACTCATATTAAATTCCGATTCCACTGACTGCTCCTTATCCACATAGACACAGACAGAGCCTATACTCTCAGATGTTTAGCTCGAGGGGAAAAAAATGACGAAACCGTGTCGTGTCGTCTTGTACGTTTTAAGAGCACAAGGGGTGTTTTACTTGTGTCTCTCCACACTTACCATATTCAATGTGTACAATATATATGCCACAATTTAACTCCAACACTTGAGATAGCTGCACTGCCCATCAATGCATCTGCTTGCAGTTGGTAAGTGTATAATGAGCACATAAATTTCCACCCTAGCATAATTTAGATTGTGCTAATTGTGCACCTAACTGTTCACAGTTCGTTCAGCTTCCACAGCCGTAAGTATCTCTCTGAGACGAAAAGCCTACCTAGGTCAATTTAATGCACACTCACTGCACCCTTTTGTTTCCATCTCCTCGCCTTATTATTTCCTTTGAGCGTGCAGTACTGATAAACAGAAATGAGCAACAAAGTTGCCCTATTCTCATATAGTACAGTGGGTTTGGAGCATCTGTATAGAGACCAGTGAATATGATCAACAACGTGAGCGTGGGTGAGTAACCCGAGAAAGCCAGATGGATGAGTCCGGAAGTTACCAGGATACGAGGATTTATTTTGAAGTCTCCTTTAATCCTCCCCGGATTCAGGAGCTATTAAATCCGGAGGAAATAGCATCCGGAGTACAGTCATCCAGACTCCAGACTCATGTATATGTAACTTATAAGTACGGTAAGTATTTCTTATACAGGAACTTTTCTTCTGCTCGAAGGGATCTCTCCAAGTAATTAAATGCAATTCTCATCCCGGAAATATTGATCTGTCCAGACTTGTTAGGAGTAGATACATATGTCTGGAGCATGCACAGATGAAAATGTGAGAGGTGATTACACTTTACAAAATCTTCCTCATGTTTTCTTAAGTTCTGCATTGGGACATCCCAATGAAAGGGAAATCTGTCCCAACAACAACACCAAGGATATTTAAAGTCGAGGAATGTGGGCTATGCGAAAATGCGGAGAGTCTGAGGCTCTGAATTTCAATAAGTGATGATCACCGAGGGAGAAGAATATGCCCGTTAACATGTTACATAACCCTTGAGAATTGAGAGGAATGCCTGGCGGGAGATCTTCCAGAGAATGTTGGCATAAGGAGTCTTGTTGTGTATATCTGTTTACTTGCATAATCCTACATTGTGCCTACTCCCAGCTCCACGTACAAGGGTCTTAATTGTGCTCACAAGTCTGGAAGGTATTTTTATAGGGGAGTCGGAAGCTTCCCAATTTTATGACATATGTATTTTTATGAAACGGGTCCTTCCCGAGTACTTCCCTTAAGCCCGGCTGATAAAGGTGGCTGAACTACAACGAAAATGAAAGCTACTTGGCAGATGTTTTCCCCCCCTGACACTTTTTCAGACCGTCAAACTTTTCCGAGGTTACGTTACATACTACTACTGCGGCTGTAACATTCCCAAGTCCAGGCTCTATATCAAATGTTTTTGTCCTTATACTTTATGAGTAGAATAGATATAGATAACTGTAGAATTCTACACACATGTTTGCATAAGCGTATTTCCCTGGGTACCACAGAACCAACCACCTTTTTCATTTGACAGGAGTAAAGGTTTCTCGTCCACAACTGCCGAGTCTCGTGGAGGAAGTAAAGGAAGAAAAATAACGTCCTAAACTTTGTGTCATTAGTACGAACAGATAACAGGATATTTCATGCAAGAGTTGTAGTACTCCTGCTCCAAATATAACCTACTACAGAAACAGAGATAATTCAAAAAGACAAAAGCTGCCAGAAAACTTGTGGAGTTGAAGACTACTACGGCACACGCTCTTGTGTATTGTATGGAAGTAGTGCCCCTCATGGGTACAGGTTTTACCCGGGTATTTGGGTACAGGTTCAGGTACAGGTACGTATCAGGTACATACTTCTTGTACCCATCCAATTTGGGTACAGGTTCAGGTTCAGTCGTTAGATACCAGAAAATTCAGGTTCAGGTTCAGGTATGGGTACAGGTACAAAAAGTAATCTTTTGGGTATAAACCCATCAGGTACGGGTACGCACTGGGTAAATACCTGAACCTGAATGTAAAATACCTGAACTTTCAGGTACTTTTCAGTCAATAATAATTTCCAAGTAACGCCTGTAAAGGTGTTGTTGAGCTTTAAAAACTCCTCCGAATTTTTGACCTTGAAACATTTTACATTAAAATTTATACGTATAAGCTCAGTCAGGAAAACTAATTCCACCGTATAGGAACACGTGACTAGTTACCCAGCATTAGCTGGAATGACCAGAGATTTTTTATCAGTTCCTGGAACTGCTAAAGAACAGAGATCTAAGATTGAGCGAGCCTTCTCCCATGGCCCAGATCTTCTGACGCATAAACGCTTATATAAGAGTGGAGTTACGGTAGGAAATGTTTTTGTTTCAAAGCTTGGCTGAAGTTAAAATCTGAGGAGTTTGAATCTAAAAAAAATGTTTTCCATTGCAAAAGCAATTGCAGGGTGCAAAACAAATTCTTAATCGTTTAATTTCTCGCCATTATTGAACGTTTAGAAAATATTACACTGCATTTGTATTGTTGGATTGAACTTATTTATAGCGTAGATTTTGCTATCTATTATCCTTTTCAACCTTTATGTAATCATTTTTAGCCACTGATAATTCCAGTACTTAGTCATTCTTTCGAAGAATAAATAATAAAAATATATCTAATCTGATAAATAAATTTATTGAGTCAAGATGTCTTGGTCGCAGATATTTTAATTTTTTATTTCGTGTAAAATATTTGGTAATCCTTTAAATTTGTACAATGGAAAATACCCGGGTAGGTTCAGGTACTTTTAAAATATACCCGGGTACAGGTACTTTTTTGGGTACTTTTTGGGTACAGGTACTTTTCAGGTACAGGTACTCCTGATTTGGTTTGAGTGCAGGTACAGGTTCAGGAAAATTGAACCCGGGTATTCAGGTACAGGTACGGGTATAGGTTCAAAAAATCCATGTACCCATGATTCAGGTACAGGTTCAGGTCCAGGTACAACATTTTTGTACCCATGCGGAGCACTATATGGAAGGCATGGTAGAAGTGGCCGAAAACTTTCCTATCCGTCATACATAGATATCCTATACATTCCTAAAGACTCAAGACATTTGTACACCCTCAGCAAAAATTACTTCCATCTTCTTCCCTAACAAAATAAATGAATTCTGACTGTTTTGACAGGATTTTCACCAAAAGGTAATTCCATGTCTGCAGCCAATGTGTACAATTTCAAACTTATCGGGAATCTTCCATGGGGAACTTGTGCACATACTAAGAGGTATGTACAAAATCAAAATTCGGAACTCATCTTTAAAATTAGACCCCATCAATTTTTTTTCCTTCTTTTACTTTTTCCTAGAAAATAAATCTTGACATAGATTAAAGTTCGTGGAAAATTCTGTCAAAAGGCTGTAATTATCCGCTGGGACGTGAACAGAACAAATAAACTGAATTAAAGTAAATAAATCAAAGGATATAAACAACATGCCTTTCTCCTGCAGGGATTTTTAAGTGTAATTGCCTGGAAGAATTCTAGGATTTAAATTATATATAATTCCACTTGAAAGGAGACTTCGATTTAGTCAAATCCATAATTTCTGCGTCTCATACTCTCCCGAGGATGTAAGCAATGCATTAATTTTATTTAATTGGCTATACATGCATCTCTCTCTCTCTCTCTCCACCAACGTTCCGTATTTCTCGAAGCAAATGAACTGGAGTCCTTATAGAAGACAAAAAATAGTGTTGGGCTAATCCAACCGCCTATACAACAACTCTCCTGACTCTCTCACTCACAGTCTCGAACA
Source organism: Allacma fusca (assembly GCA_947179485.1). Taxonomy (NCBI): domain Eukaryota; kingdom Metazoa; phylum Arthropoda; class Collembola; order Symphypleona; family Sminthuridae; genus Allacma; species Allacma fusca. Next base: position 5,979,723 of record OX359248.1, read on the forward strand.
CAGAACAATCCAAAGACCACACTCTATTTAGACTTTGGGAATTGTGAAGCGCACGGCAAAAACGAGCCTTCCCTGAGTTCTTAGAGAGTGAATGCGTGTGAGAGGAGCCGAGTGTTGTAAAGGGAGCCAGAGGTGCCCACGAACACGAACAACTCTGAGCAAGTAACTTTTTGCAGTTTTAATTGAGCATCGAACGTGGTTACAACTCCTGTAAGGTTCTCTGTGACAGTGCATTCTCTCCCTTGCTATATTTGCCACTCTCTTTTTCCTTGAGTGCACTCCATTGAGAAAAAGTTTATCCTACAACAAGTCTTGGAATTTCCGCCCTTTAATTAAACCTCTATTATTGGGGATATCAGTGGCCAGACGGATTTTTCTGGAGAATTCCCTCTTTTGAAGAAGGTACGTAAAAGTTGGAGCCAGACCTTGCACATTTCTATATCTATCTAGTCCCAGAAAATAATCAACTTCGATTTTTCCCCCTCACATTCCCAAACCTGTATGTACAAGCCTTGCCATTGCCACCAAATAATGTGGGTAGCTTCCAATGCGAATGTACAAGCATAAAATCAGATACAGCAATTAATTCAAGTCCTATCAGCTATCCGGGAGTGTTTCACTCTTGACAGTTTCGAGTGCAAACTACTTTACCGTACGTACCAAATTAGCGGAGATAATTAGAGGGGAAACAGTTGGTAAACTCATTGGAAATTTAATACCTTACGTCAAAACTGGGATCCTATGGAAAGTAGAGTGTTGTTATGTTCCGCAGTGCCAAGTACATGCCTGTTAATATCCCATGTATGTATGTATGTACATAGGATGGGAGGCTTACAGATAAGGTGTGAACTGCGGATTATTCCCTTCGAAAGACACGACGGACTTAAGGAAAGATTGGATTAAAATTCGACTTGAAAGAATTTTTTAATAAGAGTCAAACCAGAGTATCTACTTTTTATTTCATTCAAATTAAATACAGGGAAATGGTATCATAGGAGCGAGGGAAAATTCCGAAAATTGAGTTCAAGCATGATAAAAAAAAAGGAATTTAGGATTTAAATGACCTAAAGCTAAATTATAATGATAACTTTATTCAGCGATGTTGTTTCAACTTACTTTGACTACATGGAATTGGTCTCAAATCCTAATTTCTAGTTCCTTCATGCAAGGTAGCTCAGACTTGTGGATTAAAGTGTAGCTCTAGCGTGAAGTATAATGTTCCATTTGCATTAATAAAATATAGCATTTGAATTAAGTATGATGATGTATCTCCTTGAGTATCAGAGTGCTCAGTTTTTAATGCAGTATTATGTTGAATGAAAGACGGGTGAGGGATAGGAGAATGTAAGTGAGTGTCTGTTAATATGTACATATTTTGTATGCATGGAGTATGTATGTACGACTGGATTGAAGGTTTAACGATTTCTGGCTCCACGTTACAATGTCTATGTGGACGCGTCCGTCCCCACATGTATCTGTCGAACTGTAGGAATTGATTCGATTTCGAGGTTAGCAAGTTGTGCATCTTCCTTTCGAGTAGTTTCTTCCTATTAGTGTAATACAAACACTAGTTTACATTGTAGCTAGGTCTGTTCCCTTATCCTCATCATTATGCAGTTCTCTCTTGTGGTGATGGGGAATCTCACTGTGACCGTTATGTATCTATCTATCTCATGCTGAAAAATACAATTCCCTCTGGAGATCAACCTTTGTCCTTCTATGAGAATAACTCTCATCGGAATCAGCACGTACTGTACATACGGATGATAGGAACACCTTCGAAAGACTTGCGTCATCCATGCCCGTATATGCATCTATTTACTTTTTTTTTGCCAATGCTCAGGATGCGGAGGGGAAGTGTGCAAGCAGATTAAACGAGTGTCAATAAGTAACATCTCTATACAAGTAGCATTCCTGTTCTTGCAGTCGTAGTTTGTATTTTTATTCACCTACCTCTTAATGCCTCCACGAAAATGTAAACTTCCACATTGCGAGGGAAAAAAATTAAGAAAACAAGTCTGGCAAGAAGACTATGTCCTTCCGGGTGGATCATTTTACTCAAGCTTGAATATAAATTCTCAGGATCTCTTGTTAGTCTTGGCATGCTGCTCGGGGGATCTCGAGGGAGGCTTGAAACCAAATTAAGGAATTTTCATTAGGACGCATTTGGGAGTAAGAAAAAGTCCACTAAATTTCATACACGTACTCTGGGCCGCAGTCACTTCTCTCCGAATATGAAGAAAGAGTGAGGAATTGAATTCTTATCAAAATGAATGGTCCTTTTCCATAGACAAGGTCGAGCCTTGCATGATTCACGAGGTTCCATCATTGACAAAGTCCTATCTTTGAGGGCTATGTATCACATTTCCTGGAATTTGAGTCAATCAAATCAACCATCATCGTCGGAATGCTAGTCCAGGAAGAGTCTCTGGTCCCTTTCAATAGAGAATTGAGCGGAGTAGGTTTGTCGAGCAGAGTCGAAAATAAACAAGCCTTGTTTAGTGCGAGGGAATACACAGACGACCACAGCTCTCGACCCACCCAAAATGTTTTGTACTATGACAGCCAGCAACGTATGGAGTCTCCATATCATTTTATTCCTTGAAAGATGAACTTATTCCTCGTCCCATTCAAGAAAAGCACTTACTTAAGGAGCCCCCATATATGTGTATCATTTTATGTTACTTTAATCTCTTGATTTCCTCTTGAATGCCTTCCTTTCCTTGCTCCCCCCTCCCGACGTGTATTCCTTCCTTTTGAATTGTGAATCCCAAGTTGAGTATGAAAAAGGACCTGCACTGCAGCTATTTTTGCTTACTCTCCAACTTAAAGCCAATTTCTACTACAGTGCACAAAAATCTCTTTCAAATAGAGAAAGTCGTATATTTTTTTAACAAAAATCAAGTAATAAAACTCAACTTAGAAAGAAGCAAAGTTTGAGAGAGGGACAAAGTTTCCAGGTGTTCAATATTATAGAAAATGATTTTGAAACCCCATACACCATCAATATCTTTCAGCATTTTCAATTTACAAGGATTACTTGTTAGAAAGAAAAGCAAATAGCAAGCATTTTAAATAAGTGATCTCAGATTATGGGATGGTCCCACATTCAGAAGTCAACAGTAAATCTCTTGATATATTATTCATGAAAATCCTCCCTATGAAACAACTACTCGTAAAATCCGCCTTGCACTCTAAGAAATAAAGTTGGGGCCGTAACTTTGAGGCAGATTTTCCAGAAAGAGAACCTGGGCATCAGCAAGCTGCTTTTTTTTTTGATTTTATGACAAGTTCAGCAAAATGTTACATGATTCTCATTTCAAGAAGGAAACACTTTAGCGGGAGGGAGTAACTTATGTATTGAATTCTAGTACTATCGGTGAAATAGCCAAAGTTGGGACGAGCCTGCGTTTTATATATAACAGCCGGTGTGAGTGCGGATGGGCTGGAACGCGTTGTGTATCTTGAAGCAATTCCCAAGATTTTCTCCTCTCACTTCTTTCTCCTCTTTTTATTCCTTTTCCTTCTTACACTTATTGTGTGTGATCGCGCAAGGAGGTTGACTCGGCTGGGAGCTTCCAGGCATTGCTGCGTGCCTTTTCTCTTGCGGGACAAGTAAGCTCAGTGGAGTTTTGTAGACAAGCGGATTCCATACATCTAGTCTAATGTTATAGGGTATTGAAAGGAGGGAAAAAAATAATGGGACTTTGTCTTGGGATTTACTACCATGTCTGGTATAGAATAAAACTATAAAAGTTTAAGCTCTATTGAAAGTCATCCTTTGGCAAGTTCCACTAGGCCAATAGGAATTTACTCTATACCTATCTATGTAAGTATATCTAGTAGTATAAAAAATAGCAACTTTCACGGGCTGTGTCTGGAAAAAAGATGTGAGGATCGTCATCGGTTCGTTCAGGGATAAAAGGCAACTTTGACGAATTTCAAAACCTTTGGTTTCAGCAAAAACCTCCGGGTTTGAGGAAAAAGTCTTACCAAAAGACCTTTTGGTTCTGGAGAAATTAAGACTGTGTAACCATATGTATGAAGTTTTTGTTGTCAAACTTGCTGGGTAAATACTTTTTTACACAAAAGTCGGGACGAATATTTGCCGCATTGCGTTCGGCGGGCAAAAATCATACGGTTGTGGAGAACTCATTCAAAAATTAATGCAACCTGTGTGTAGAGGTATATTAATACAGAAGGACGCATGTACCTTTTAGTGATTTATTAATTTCCTTCATGCCAGCACTACAGTATACGGGTTGCACTCAACTGGGTTCCCTCTAAAGGCTTTCTCATTCATTAGTGAGCACTCGAAAAGAAATCGTCACGCTGTATCAAGAGGATATATTGCTTCCATATAAGTCCCGTATATTATTCCATATAGCTGTAGTAATGACTTGAACTTTTCCCCTCCCTCTATATCTTATTTACTTTCTTCGTCCCTATACTCTCTGGTCATCCGGATGTGATCCCATGGGAGACTAAAAGATTTGTCTGTGAACTCCGCCTGACACGAAAATAACCACAGGAAGAGTGCCCCTTACGTCAAAAGCTTCTACGCACAGGAAATTATTACATTTCACGGAATCTCATCACTGGGTCAATTATAGTCGGAGTACAGCGGGCCTCGTGACATTTGGCATTCAATTTTATCCCTACATCAGCTTTTCTAAAATGGGAACGGTCACAGACACGCCTGGCTTCAAGGGAAAAAATACAATGTGGAAGGGAAGTGGTGTCTTAAATCAAAGTCTTATTATTTTTCAAATGTATGCACACGTGTGGAAGTTACAATGCGGCTTGCAAGGTCTGACAATATCATGTGAATACTTTGGAATGATTTAGTTACCAATAAAAAGTTGTAAGGAAAGATGCAAATAACCAAGTGGAAACTTAAGATGTTACAGCCGATAGAGAGAGAGAGAGAGATAGAAAAAAAACCCGCACGCAGCCGCTTTTGTAGTTTCATCAAAAATTGTCATGTCATACTGCATTTATGATGGCAATTGTTTCCTCCAAGGATACAGAGAAATATGGGAATGAAGTTGTTAAAATTATAGAAATATATATTGTGAGTTTGAAAAAAAGAAGCTTACAAAACATTTTCCTCAGGAATTACCCTCGTATCCTATTATTTCTGTAGAAGACAATTGTTCAAGTGGAACTTGAGCCTTAATGGAAATTTTCTCTCGAGCTGGAGTACAGATATGAATTTATGTGTAGGGGCTTCTTTTTCAGGAAGCTTTTTCATAGAACTGAGTGAGTTAGAGGGGGGATAGAATATAATTAGTGAGGCTGTATCGTTCTGTGAAAAACACCCGGAACTTGTAATTTAGCCAATGTGTAACCATCACGGATGGAAAAGTTCATTGTTTCCCTACCATATTGTTTGACTCTAAAATCCCTAGAAAGGATTCTTACCCAAATAAACTCCGGCATGATGACAATGCTAAATATTTCAGAGGTGAGGGAGGAGTTTCGAAATATTTGCCCAACTTGCTAGCATTTCGAGGATCCCCTCTCATCTAAATATCTTGTACATGTCAAATAATGGATCTAATCTTGTGCGATCTATTTAATGCCCGAGCCGCAGTAACTATACATAGGAATTATATCCTATAAGTCAGGACTTATTTAGAAGGCTGGAGCTTAATGAGATTTCCATTGCCTCAGGAAAGTTCTAATGAGAAGAGAAAAGTTGGGTCTGCCGGACGAGTGGAGCCTTTTGAAATCACTAGAACAATGTTGGGTCTCTCAAATGGGATGACAAAAGAGTCTCAGCAGAAGCCCTCCCAGACAGTAGGGCGGCTGAGAGGGATAGTAGGAATGATAATCGATAGAGAAACTACTACTTTGCAAACCAAATATTTAGAGTTTTTGTCCGAGCTCCGTGACAGGTCTGGTTTAATTGTTGTTTCAAATTGGTAAGTTTGCAATTCCTTCTGTCGTTGACACTTACCAGTCATTAGGGATGGTTTTGAGAGAACTCACGAGGCTTCCTGGATAGTGCCAGTGTGAAAGGGAACATGTCAGGATGAGGGTGTCCTCCAGTGATTATATATTATCAAGTGACTTTCAAGTACATATTGTATTTGGGTGTCTGTCTGTCGTAGGGATTCACGTGGTCTGGGAAGAATTGGGAACAGGGGAGTACTAGTAAGAGGATTCCCTAAGAGCGTAAAGCCAAAAATAAAAGCAAGCATGGAGAGTCCGGGTTGATTAAGTTAGAATCCAGTTGGGCTAGGGCCTGCCATAAATATTTGCGAATTCCCTGACAACAAATATATTTCTAGCCAGGAAAGCTCAAGAGTGAGAGAAAGAAAATAATCAATAATCGTATTGCTTAGAGGCTCCTTCAGGCTACTGAGACAGCACATGAGATAAGGACGTGCTTGGAACTTTCGCAATTTTCGGTGTTTTTTTTTGTGTGGATATTTGAGAGATAAGCAGAGCTCCCCTTCCCTATCGAGAATTACCATAATATTTAGTAAACATCAGACTGAGGAAACATGGAAGTGTGTTTTGCTTGAAGATATTTATGTGACAATGTGTCCTATGTCTTGTGAATAACATAAAGCAGACATGTGTGAGGTAGGATGGGGAAGCATGAGCGAACATAATGTTACTTCCACCTTAGACCTACACTCAGCATGGCTCGTATTATTTTCACTGACCCTGATACCACTCTTCTCAGCCTGACAATGTGACGAGAACAATTTGGATGTGGGAGCTGTAGCAGTCACTCCCTGGAATACAAAATTCTGTCTTATGTAAAAGCACACATATGCTTACATACATATATAGATTTGGATGAGAAAAAAAAGAGGAAAAAAATTCTCGTACGTCGTAACTACAGGCAGTCTTGATTATCTCATGTACTTATTCCTTATGGGTCAAATGGACGGCAAAGGAAATGACCTTGCTTATCTATATTTGCACTCTGCTATTTGCTCACTTTCCATTGCAGGATATTTAAATATTTTGTCACAACCCCTACTATAGCTCAAGTCAGTCCCAATGTGATTTTCTGGTACGATTTTACATCCTCTACATATAGAAGGGGGCACAGTATAGTCATATCACATTATGGGGAGCACATTCATTGGGAACATGGAGTAAAGCTACTTTTGCTTATTGTTAGACTAATACTAGTGTTTACTTAGTGCACATCATCCTTTCAGCGTGATCTTACAGAGAGTTCATGTGTTTATTATGGAAATTCGGAAAAATTTGCGTAGGTTATAGCTAATGACAGTATGCAATCGCACGTGTTCGGAATGTAATAAAAACTAAATTGCTTTCAAAAGATTTCACAGTTGGTAAAGGTTAGAAGGAGTCAGGAGGCTTAACCAGGGAAATAGTACGGCTCTTTGCGAAAGCTGGCAACCATGAGCCTCAGTACAAAGGAAAATACACAAAAGTGGGATAACACAAATGTCATTAAGATTATTTCCCTGTGTCGACCTGGAGGTCACCAGGACGCTGGAAAAGAATTAGAGCTTGAATAAATGAGGAACACAGGAGGATTCGTCAGTTTATGAAATCGCTCCCAGGAGGAAACTCAATGGGAAATTTACTACAGATTGTAAGTCGTTAGTTCCAAGTCGAGACTGTGCTCGGAATAATAAAAAGAGGAGTCGCAGAAGTGCACAGTAGTAACAATTACAATTATTACTACTACAATTAAATCTACTGCGTTTGGACGTTGGCATACACTATAATACTTACTGCCAGTACGGAGTGGCCACATTACGTAAGTTCTGCGCAAAACAAAACTTTCTGTGGTTTTGGTTCATTTTGTTATCTCCTCCTCTCCCCCCCACCCAAGCTGATTAACACTTGGCTAATTGTGCCATCTTAGAGCATTATTACCACTACAAATAACTCCAGAAATGTTCAACTTTTTAACCAAGGGGCTTTTAGCAATACTCATAAGCTGAAAACATTCGTCACTTGTGGATATAGAACACACAATAGGAGGAAATGATGAGTGTTTACATACTGGGAAGTGCTATATTTCAACGTAGCATGGGCAAACAGTAAAACCTTTGGTTGAAACAGGATTATTATTACGATAAAGCCTGATTGTGAGTGGTAGTGGATCCACTATTTACAAATGCAATTTGACATAAAAGTTCTAACGCTCCTATTATTCCTGTGGGCCATTCTATCATCACAATGAGTAACGTCCGGGACATAAATGTTTAGCATGGCACATTCATTTTTAAAACTAGGTTGGAATCATCATACTCAATTATTGCCGCAATGAAAATAGTTATCTCATTACAACTTAATTAAGTTTTACGGTATAGTAAAACTCTAGTGAGAGCAATGACTCAGCCTCGTTCCAAGATTTAGAAACCGCAGCTTCTGTCTTCAGTTTGTTTTTGTTATTCTCATACTTGCGTTGTTGACTGTCATTCCGTTGAGTACAAGGAGTTTCGATTATTCTAATATTTTCAACTTGTCTCTCTCTCCCTCTCTAAAAGATAATTATCGGCGCATTTTAAAAATATTTGTAGAGTCAGGAGAGTCGTCTACACTCAAATACTTTACTCCAAACTACAATATTGCATCATACTTTAGCGATTAGGTATTAGTACCTGATAAAAATAAACAGGGGTTTGACGACAGGAGAAAAATTAGCAGACTCAAGTCCTCACTTTCAATCATCAAGAAAATATAAGTATTTACAGAACGTCACATCCTCCCCCTCAAGAAAATAAATACTTGTGGGAAGTCTCCCCAGAATTTTTTCTCATTGAGTGAAAATAAGTGAGAGCTTTAGGGACATTTATAAAGACCCAGTGGAGTAGACAGGACTGAAAATACACCAGAACATTTCACGCCTGGTTGACTGACGAAGTAGTCGTAGTAAAAACGCATCTGGATTGGATCTCTTTTAAGGAGGCTAGCAGTAAGGTAATAATTTGATTAGATTCTTTCCCTCGCAATTCCCTGTCATGTGGGGACGATATCCGTCAGGTAAATAAATAGGATTGTCTGAGCGTATTTTTCTTTTAAGTCAGGAGAAGTTCCATGTAAATATTGTGAGCAATTCACCGATTATCTCTAGTATTTACTCGGGCGTTTATCAAAAGCTCTAACTATATATTTATTTGAGGCTGATAATGGCTTTGACACTTTCATGGGTTCGATAGACTGACGGATTTCCTATTTCCTATAATAGAGAGATATGTAAATACTATTTGCACCGCCTGCGTCGAATTAGTTCGGCTTTCACTCCTGTCATGGACAAGAAAACACGCTTGTCCGTCAAATGGTATATCGGCGTAGAAGTAATTGATACAAATCGGTCTCTCATTGTTTTAACCTTCTCCATTTTCGGATATTGCAGATCGCAAGGGTAACCAGTGAATTGGGAAAGCTGTGGGGCGTGTGAAAAAGGAATCAGTACAAAAACGGAGACACGTGGAGGCTAATTTTGGTGGACTGTTTGCAACCTGGGAATTATCCGACCTCCAATGAAATTCAGATCCTTCAATCAACAGTAAATCAAACAATTAATTACCATAATTCCAATTAATAACCACCTCTCAAGCCAAATCAGAACGCATCAGGATGAGTGCGGATAGTCAAACTAGTTTCAAGTCCCATGATTTTGCCCTTCGAGCCCAGAAGAAAATTCTTGGACAATTTTCTAGTCGAAAAACAGCCAAGGTCTTCATAAGTGACAACTTATCCACCCTTCTGGACCTTCTTTACCAACTTATTAAATCACACGTAAGTTTTTTTCTCTTTGCCCTTGAGTACTGTAGATATAACATTATACAAAGAGTTTTCTGACGTGACAGTGACAGGCATCTCTCCGGTAAATAAACAAAAATGTAAATGTAATCAGTACATTGGATGTAATTTGACATACATTTGAGTAAATTCTATTTGAAAAAAAAACATGCATTATGTCTCAAGGCAGCTGCACTTAAAGCTACTAAATTATTTATTTGTGTCTACAGACCCAAGATAAAAAGACTGCTGAAAAATTTGTCAAGAATATTATCAAGCTATCAATCAAGGTGGGACTCTTGGCTCAAAATGATCAGTTCACAGACGATGAAATTCGTATTGCAAATAAGATGGCCGAGAAGTTCCGAACCATCATAATGACAATTACGAGTTTCACAGAGGTGAGCGGAATAATCCAATTAAATATAGCGTGTATTTAGTACCTTAATGTACTTATTATGTAATCAAAGAGTTGTCGTCAGATTTCCTTTGTCAGGTAGTTGTTACTGCAGACGGCGTTTTTGGTTTCAGTGGTTTCTACTGACATCACACTAATGAGATATTATTGTTTTGATATTCTGTTCTTGTTGTTATGATCTCTGGAGAAGCCATAACAAGAATGAGTTTGTTAACGCCAGTCAGTCTCTGACTGAAATAATCTCCTTCGTTTATTTCCACGCTGATGTTCACATTGATGTATTGTATTCAAAGCGACATTCTCATGATGATGTTTACGATCTTTCTCAGGTTGACTTCAGCTACGATCGAAATTTCCTCTTGACTTCTGTGAACCAATGTGATGAAATGCTGATGAGCCTTGTCAAAAATCATCTGACGGACAAATCCAAAGGGAGAATACAATTTGTAGCTAATCTGCTCCGAGACCCAACGCTGCTGGACTCCTCCTTTAAGAAGGGCACTCCTCAGAATGAAATCATGAAGAAAATGGTGGCGGAAATTAACAAAGCTATCGAGAACGGAGAGTTGTGATAAACTATGTAGCAATCGGTTTACTCTGCCATTGAAGAGATGTGCAAATTTTCAAACGCAAAAAGTTATTCAAAAATGTCTCCCAACGTATACTGTACCTACAGATCTTGTGTGTTTGTCAAAAACCACATGCCCAATAGTAGTACTTGATACGTTTTGGGACATAAAGGTACAAAAATATTGAAGAGAAATATATGAAACCTCTATTTAGCAGTGGGAGCCAAATTTTATCTCATCTGTACATAGTACATTGTTATCGTTGTGGTATAGTGATAGTAATATTAAATAATCATCTCTTTGAGAACTTCTCCCACGTAACTATTTTAGAACGCCTTCTTGCACAGTAGGAAATTAATTCGGACTCACATTTATTCACACAGATTCATTTCAATATCAATCGTCTCTTGACAGAAATTACAACCTTGTACACGTCGAAGCCCACGTCACTGCTGACAATTTCAGCCTAAGTAGTAAAAAAACGAGAACTAAGTTTAACTGTAGGGAGTTCTCATAAAGGGATAATACATATAATAATATACTGTTCTTACGTTCTAGAACATGTTCCATGCTGTATGTAACTTAAAAATATGTATTTAAATATTAATTTTTGTACACAAAACTGGGACTAAAATAATATTTAATTTAGAATCCCATCTATACTAATATTCAAGGACACAATCCCTGGTGAGAGGAAATTCTTTACCTGTTCTTCACAGTATATTTACATTTTTCAAGGCCAAATACTTCTACTTAAAATGCAGAACTTTTCCTTATTACACGCTGCTTGTCATCGTGCATTTGTAAATACCAAATTAATATCTAAGAATAAACCTACCGGGAAGACACTGTCAAATATCTTTAAATACCTTAGCAATCTTACTTAGAGTACCGGATTGAGGAATAAGTTACTACCCTAAACCTTTTTTACCTGCGCCTTTTAAATATTTGTCAGGAAAATATATGTATCTTCAATTACAATAAGATTTTTCTTGGAAATAAGATATTGAACCTCTCATCAAAACATGTTTGATTTCACGGAACAAAATCGATAACAGTCAAAAACCGACTACAAATTTCATTACACGCAATCAATCATTCAATAAAATTATTAGGTATAATAACAAATGTTTGTATTTTATACCGGTCTTTTCGAATGTACCCGCGAGTAAAACTGGACCCCGCATATTAATAATTAATACATTACATATTGTGAAACTTTTGTGAGGTACAACAAAGAGCCAAATAAAGATTTACGCCAAAAATGTGCATCTTTGCGTCTGATTTTATTTTCAATATTATTCCTCTATCAGCTATGGATACTACACGTAATGAAAGTTTTTCTACAATATTACTTGTCATCTCTATTTATACATTTAGTAAAGGCACTTGTACATAAATTATCTAAACGATACTTCATTCATATGATGTTCACGCTCATAACCACTCAATCATTCAGATGTGACAATTTACACTAGTTTAGGTATATCATACCAAATGACAACTGCTGAGCTAACTAAAATCGTTATTTAACTTACTCTTATGACCCCTGGAAATATCTGCATTTCCCACAACCAGGTGGCAGCACCATAACTCGTCAAAGTTGAATGTTCCGCACAAAACCTTTTGCTACTTAGCGTAACGAGACACAAAATTATTATTATTATTAACACACAGAAAATATTCAAGAGCTTCATTCCCTGCAACAAGCTGCTAATCCACGACATTTAGGTCCAGGAGCCTTTTATGTGACATTTACAAATAATTACATTCGGTTTGTTCATAAATTCAAAACAATTAAGAAACTTATAAGTATACTTACACGCAATGAAAACCAAGTGGAAAAGAATCAATGCTGTTGCAAGTATTGAATGCAAAAGCGAAGCAGGCCAAAAGATTTTTATCACATAATGACCGAATGTACATTGTATATTGACATACGAAACAAGAATATTATAGACATTTTAGTATATCTGATATTAGCAGAAAAAACTACGTACGAATCAAATATAAAGACAACAATTTCCTAATACACATTAATGAGCTAGTATAATTTTCTGTATGATCAGGAGCAATTTAGGCTTATACCATTGAAGCAAATGTTTATATTAATGTACGATTTAGCTTGTGGTAAAAACGTTGTGTAGGGTTGCACCGGCTAAAGCCAAAAAACTTCTGTTCTATTCTACTTAAGAAACTTATAGATACTATTATACAACTACTAAAACTGTAGGCGGAAAAATTATAAGCGGAAAAGTTAATTAACTAATAATGTTTTTTTTTCTAACAGTCAAAACAATTTTCTAAAGTAGCTGAAACGTCAGGAATTTTATGTTCATATATCTATTTTCGTACAATTTATTATAATCACAGGATTGCATACTATTCTTGCTGCAATTTCTACAACTTACTCTCGCGTGCTAAACGATAATTAATTATTCAATCTTAAAATAGCACAAACAAAGCTTAATAAAAAATATGCAACGCTTATTTCCGACTGAAAATTTAAAAATTGTGCATATTATACGCAAAATAGTTCAGTAGCTCCCAAGATTTTTCAAAGCTTCTGTATCCCAAAATAAATTGTCCATAATTTTAAACAAACTATTATCACGGGTAACTATTGCATGTACTTAAACAAAACCTTCGCGGAAAACACAAAAACAAAGGTCATACCGAATATGACCGTTATAAATAGATTGCAATTTACAATGGAAACCATAATTCTAAACTCTATAGCATAATTGCATGAGCACAATTTTATTTCTCCATAAATACTTCATTCATTCAAGTTTTGACGCAAGCAGTAATCTGTCGACAAATTACAGGGAATAGTATTCAGCGATATGGTTGGAAGATACGAAGTGACGTCAAACGGAAATTATTCAATTTTACATAATTACTAAATACTGACGCTCAACGTTTATTTTAGGAAATCTGGACCAGACTGCAATGCAAATTACATGCAATATATTCATTATTGTTTAAATTATGAAATAAGTATACACTGATACACGACTTATACACTAAGCACAGAGCATGAGGATAGAATTTCCGGTATAACAAAACTTGTGCAAGCTTACAAGTAACAAAAGTTCATGTATATCCTATATAACTACATGCATCATATTACAATATACATATATAGTACATATGTACGTCTTCACTCATGTACTTCCATTTGAGGAGTAGCATGTGATACATAATCCATTTTTATCCCACGCTTAAACCTGAAAACTTTACTTATTTCGTGTAAGCGTCCGTTGCTTCTCACCAAATTCAACAATTTTCTCTTCCACTCTCAGTCCCTTCCGCTTTCTTACTGCATTCATATATTTCCTTGCTCTATTCTCTGTGTCAGCTTTCTCACCAAAGTGTAAATACTCTTCTTCCGTCGTGGGTTGCCAGAATGGGTCGATTTCCAAAACCTTTTAAAAATCCAAAGATAACAAGATTTATTAGATACCTTGCTTATTTTTCTACAAGGAAGTGATTCCCGAATGAAGTTTACCCTTGAAACCTCACAAAAAGACATAGGGTTCGAAAGTACGTATGTATGTATGTACATTCACCTATACATACTGCATCCATCACCTTGATTCTAGCAAGATTTTTGGGATAATTAACCCTAGAAAATTCTCCCGGACAGATGCCTTACATCAGCACTGCCTGTCTATCAACACCAAATCTAATAAAAACAACTACTCTTTATTTTTTCTTCAAAAAATCCAATGTAATCACGATTCGATACTTGATTTCAATGGAAGAATTTTGCAATTTGAGGATAGCTCACTACAGGTATTGATACTACTGTATCGTATGTCTACATATATAATTATATATATTTATTATTATGCACAAAGGCCAACTCATGTAGAACTAATGTTTTCGCAACTCTCATCCCTGATGCTTAATTCTGTGCCGTAGTTAGAATACAAATTCACACAAGGCAAGGGAGCCCTGCTTATTAAAATCAAGTTTGCCATTCCCTCGACCTTTCCATCCACATCCATTATAATCATTCATGATTATCTGGAGACATGAATGAAAACAAGCAGCGTATGAATGAATGAACTGCTGAAATGGCCCACAGAGTACATATAAGGTGTCCATAATAATAATTTACGTAGGTGAGCTCCACACACCTTGTTAGTACATATAAATCATATAATAATACTGGAATGAGGCTCACACAAATTACGAATCTCATCTCCACAGAATCCCCAGCTAATGTCATACACACTATATGTACTTTAATTACATACACAAGTCAATACTAGTATATGAGGTAGCTACCCACAAATCTATACCCTCCGAACCGGCATATAATATATAGTAGTAAATGTGTTTTAATTTAATGCAAAGTCAAACCATTTTGCATGTACAAGTCCCACAACAACAACAACCACAACAAAAACAACAACAACAACAACTACTTATATACTAAATGCTACTCCCTCTGCTCCTCTCTCATTCATTCTACTACGCAGGTACACTTAATTATAATTATACCTCAGTAATCAGTATATACGCATAGCAAACTCCCATGTACAAAAAAAAAATCTTGGCTGAAACAAAGAGTTTCGGTATGCCATTCATTCATTTCATTCATCCATTCAGTTGTTAAGTTGGTCCATTCATGAATCTCTTGTTGACTCTCAACTCATACATAAAAGAAACAATGAGGAAAATTCATCGTCATGTTTACTTATGTACTTCTACAAGGGATACATACAAGCCACGGGTTAGGGATTTCATATCTTTCAATATATATAGATACATATGTACATAGACCCACACATATACTTATATATCATTATATCTATCTACATATATACAAGTACATATCAAATCCTCACAGCCAAACATGAATGGTTGTACGCTCAGCTCAAGCAACAAAGTCAAATAAATTAAATCCTAGCAATCCTTACGTATGTATAGTCATTAGCCTGTCTAAGCACTCGTTTTTTCCTTCGTCATTTTCGCATCCCATTATCACCGTCAGCATCAAATCACGTTAACATCTTTAAAGAAGCTCTATTCTATAATACAAGGATATATAGGACCAGCTGCCTTTATATTTATATATACTTATACCTACAAATATAGTGTACTTTACAAAACACCATTCACTTAATGACTAGTAGATTATATGAGAACACTTGTGCAAGGAATCTTTCAGAGACTCCACTACTAGGCTCACTACTTCTGACATTCTGAGCTCATCAAGGCAATAATGTCATATATACCATGGCAATATAATACTGGTTACTATCATTTACTCCGTGTGATCTTATATGTTAATCAGCCCTACGAAGTCTATGGCATCATTAAGTGAACAAAAACTATTAAAAAGGAAACAAAAAATAAAGCTTGTTTACAAATTTTTATGAGTGAAGTAACAATATAACAAGCCCACCCTCATTCATCATTACTATATATTCCCCTTGAAGCCCAACCCTCATCGTGCATATCCACCCTATGATTTTCCCATCAAAACCATGGAGTCAATTGAAAAATTCCTTAAAAATAATCCATTCATTCATTCGTCCCTCAGCAGTAGTAATTACAGCGTACGCTAACTGAGAGTTCGAGCCAGTCCAATTACGCAAATATATTCAAATTCAATTGATACAACAATACAACACCCCTCTCACAAGCTACACCGTAATATATGTAGCTAGATGGGAAACATTTACAATCATTAATTTAATTAATTCCGTTTTTAAGTTTTTAATACACAAATCCTAACACTACTTGTAAAAGAGCTACAGGCATTCATTCATCAAGGAAAAATGAGCTTACTGAAACACCTGGGAAAAAGAAATCCCCATGAAATCTCCGTTTGGTTCATTTCAATAGATAGATACATATATATATAATGATTACACTATAGTATTGGATAACTACCCAACTATGTACACATATATGTACATATGATTAATATTCCCAACACACATTCCTAAATCCCAACCTCCTGTAGAACATATTTTATTTGACGCAAAGGTCACACACGCAATCGTTATATCACACACCAAGTCAGAAAAATAGTAACAAAAAAGAGACAGAAGAGAGAGAGAGAGAGAGAGAGAGAGAGATGCATAGATGAGGAGAAAGAAAAACAAATTTGAAAATAGTACAGCCCCAAAAATTTTCAAATATGAGTTCAGGAGTACGTACAACCAAAATTATGACAAGGACACAAGAATCATCAGCCAAACAGCTTCAGTAATTTAACTAGCAAATTAATCTCGGTCTGCCTTTGGGGAGATTGATGGTCCAAGATGAGAAACACGTGCACCATTACTCTTCAAAAAAAAAAAGAAAAGAAAGAAACTCCTGCCCAGATACTCTTAAATCCATCAAACCACCAAGGATCAGCATTCCTTGACCACGAAAATAACTGAAATCTAATCAACAAAATTGAAATTAATGAAGCACGTGCGTATACACGGAGAAAATTCAAATTTATGCAGATGCATACATACATAAACCTTCACAAGAGCCTCTCTCCAATAGAGACAGAGAATCTCAAAGAATCCCTCTTTGTATTCATTACAATAGTTCCATCCCATAATCTAAAATAGTGACAAAAAGTTCATTTGTACCTAAAACATTTAAAGTGTTTAAAAAAATTCTGCAATCCTAGCAACAAAATAAAGATATACATACGAGGCAGACGAAGATAACATCTACAGCCTCCCAGAAAATATTTTTTCTCCCCAAGACAAATTGCAAGTAAGAAACACACTAAAACATAAAAATTGATTTTGAAAAACAAATTCACAATCAAATTTCCCTAAATTATCACCAGAAAATTCATTGATAGCTCAAATTCCCTCTCATAATCAGCCGCTAAAGACATTACCAAATGGGATGAACCAAATTAATTTAACCGGACCTAAAATTTTCTCCAAAATTTAGACTAAATTTTAGAAAAATGCTTGAGAGTGACAACAGCCAAAATAATTTTAACACGCCAACCAAATCTGGAACCAATTGAACGAAAATGAACTAAGGATGCCCCCCTTACATAAGCATTAGTAATAATCATCAGAATAGATACTTCCAGTGAGATCAACCAGAGACGGAACATGATTTCCTTGAGAGAAGAAAATGTTTCCCAGGACCCTGTACATAGAGCACTTGCATGCATAGATAATGTAAAACGAATGATGGATAATCAAGAGGGCATACAATGGAATGCCAATGCTTTCATTCAAGTTTCTTACGTAAGGTTGCTCAATAAGTATAAGCTGACGGAATTTTCTTTTTTTCAGAGATTACCCTTTCATGCAAATCTACTCCATTCCAAATAAAACTAAAAGACAGCACGGGATGGTACTAACTAACCATTCATTCCATAGAAAAGAAATGCAAGCAAGTAAGTATTTATAGCTGAGGGAATACAGGACCTAAGCTGGCACATCTTATGCAGATAGCTGTAATAATTATGTATCTATGTATGCACATATGTACACATAATAAACCCAAACCGGAGAATTAAACTACACACACTTACTAATACCTACATACATATGTACGCAGAGAAAAATCCTAGTAAAACTAGAAACCTAACCCATTGATAGTTAGTTGCACTTTGCCGTTTTTTATGATCCTTCTTTCTCTCCAAAGGGAATGGCTGCATAGCATACGCTGATGGCTCAAGTTCCAACAACAGCAACAAGTAGATAGATACTGAAACTGGCTGCTAGCTCTGAGACCATCAGTGAGTTGGTCTACGTGTGAAGGGGAGAATAAGAGAGGTAATTTTATGAATGGATCTGCATATGAATGAAAATGAAATAGACGAGCCCACATCAAATCCATGTTATTTTTCTTATTATATTCCCATGAGACGGACTAATCTTGAGATGATTTCGAGTCCACATACTCACTACAAAGGCCAGCCTAGCAACAGCAACTTCACCATACCATCCTCATATTAAAATACAGGGAGACACATACCACAGTCGTAGAGAACCAGTACTGTCAGATACTCAAGATGCAATGTATACAGTATAGCCGCAGAGCATAATCCTCACTCATAACATACACTCATATATATGTAATTGAGTAGTAAATGGAACCCAAATATAAATACAATATTTACAAGACACTATAAAACAATAATAAAAATATTTCGAATATTTCCTTCTGCTCCCACAGTCAAGTCAGTACCACATAAGAAATTATAAAACTTAGCGATACTTAATTACATATCCACATATGTAGATATGTATATCTATAGATACTTTATAGGACAGGACTGGACCAACAGTAATTAATTCCAGAGCTAAAACATTTCAAAATCGATAGGACAAGAAGAAGAGAAAAATCCAACCCCTGCTACTTGTTATTACAATTGTTCACTTTTTTGTTCGAAAATATTCCAACAAATTTCAACCTTACTACACCATCATTGTATACTCGGACAGTTTGTACTTACAACTACATATACATACATATGCACAATATACACCTGTAATAAGAAGGCCAGAGAGAGACAACGCTGTGGAGAAGAAACTACACGGAACTTCTCTGTCTACAGGAACATCCAATTACCTTTCAAGTAGATTATATGAAATTCCTTCGGACAAAAAATACATTGCAAAGTTTCATTCATTCTTCTTCGTATACATAGGTATACGTAACGAAAGAATGAGTCCAGAGAGTAAGAGAGAGAGAGAGAAAATAGTTTTACGTATTAGGCAACAGCCTTCACTTCCAAACTCATGCCTTCGTATCCTTTCATACCTTGAATTTTGTAAGCAAAAGGTAATATAATTTCCTGCCCGCTCAAAACCTGTACAATCTTTCTTTTCGCATTTTTTCTCATTCTTTTAGTATCTCATTGTTAGGGCATTAAAAATATTACGCTCCACCATATAAGAAATAGATACATACATACATACATATGCAGACACATTTACTCCAAATTATTTTTAAAACCTCTACCTTATTTTACTGTAACACAACTCAAAATTTAATTTCAAAAGTCCAATTCTTTCTGTCGACACTTCTAGTACTACAAGCTAAGAGTCAAGACACAACAGCAAAAAATTCTAAATGAAAAAACAGTTAAAGATAAACCGCCCCAAAATGAATTACTAAGCATAATCCGGTGAATTGTGCTCACGCGCACACGTAAAATGATAAGGATTTTCCAGCCCCAAGGTACCTTGTACTTTAGTAGTTGGAACGAAAACTGTCGAGAACAGTCCGAGAGAGAGAGAGAGAGAGCGAGAGAGACAGAAACGAGGAGAAAAAACTTAAAACATGACTGTCTCGAGGAAAATTTAAAATTGTACAAATTAGTGCAAAAAATAGATAATAGCTAGATGACACTAAATTCAACCCGCCTTCTCCAACCATACAGGATGAAAGTCTCGAGAGAAGAACGAGTCCGGAGAGACAAACAAGAAGAACGAGCTCGAGTCCAGAAAAAATGACACCTAAACGAATTACGGCCCATGGGCCATAATTCCACCCAGTAATGTCATAAAAAAGAAGGCCACTTACACAACTTTTTCCCATTCTCAACTTTTCGCCCATGCTGACTCCACTACTCCACTCCGTCCTTAACAACGAGAAATACACTCCGTCAGATAAATACTGAAAAAGGAACTGGAGGAAATATTACATATCAAGAAGAGGGAGATCCTCATATCTACAAACAACAAGCTGAACACACATGACCTTTGACGTTACTAGTACTTCCAGTCTGAGGAGCAAAAGTTTGTACTTCAGAGAATCAAGAAATGTCTCAAATTTTGGAGCTGTAGAAGTTTCCCTCATTCCCTCTCTTGAAAAATACTACGGTAAGAATATTCAGGAACGAACTCATTAATTTACAACATTTTCTGTGAAAACATTTTTATCAAACAAAGTTCGGCCAGATGAGCTACCAAGTTTCTTTCACCACACCTGGGAGTTAAGTTTTTAGCCTAAACAAAACAGAATAAAAATTATTAAAGAATGATCCTAATTTCAAAAAAAAAAAATACTCCAATACAACAAAAATAACAAAATTCCCTGGTTACGTCAGGAGTGAAAAATGATGATTTGCTACATGTTAGTCATTCATAGTCAAGTATACTCAACCGGATATTCTAGGCCATGAATATTTGAAGGAATCCAGGAAAAACTCAACCCCATAATTCCCCTCCTGCCATTATATAGTTTGTCTCGAACCAAATGATAATGATGATGGCAACGATAATCATGATCTCAAGATTGCGTGAATGCACCAAAAAATCACGCTCACGCTCCAACAAATTCCTCATCTTGTACTTTTGCCTCTCTGTTTCTCTCTCTCTCTCTCTCTCTCTCTCTCTCTCTCTCTCTCTCTAGTATAATATAATACGTTACTGCACATTATTTAATACAGGTAAATCCTCCGAGTGAAGTAACAGACGCAGTGAGAAAGAGAGAGAGAGAGAGAGAACGAGAGAAAGAGAGCCCCATAAGACAGAAAAACATACATTTACATCCATGAATGGAAGAATACATCACATGAGAGAGCTCGTGTTCCATCCATTTTATAATACCTTGAACAATATCCTCATAAGGTGTTCTTTAAAAAATCCACACTGCTCCATCCCCTGAGAGGTAAATTACCACAAGAAATTCTTCTGCATTCCAATCCAACTTTAAAGATAAATGATTCACATTCTTTGACACGGCCGGACTGCCGAATAGCATAACAACTTTTAATTCACACCATTAACACAACAACTTGTGCCCGGCTCATAACCTACAATCTACTATTTCAGCCTTATTAACATTTTCTGCACTCCCCCCTGCATACATAGATATAACGTCTTTGCCTATAGAAAGAACACAATGAACTACCAAGTATCCATCCCATATCTAACCAATATAACAAACTGCCTCAATTTCCATTATTCCAAGTTTCCCATAACCCTTCCACAAAATGACCGCCATTTCATCCTAGAATACATACATACATAGACACACACATCAATTTACATACATATAAGTACAAGCCTCCTTCCAGTCCAACCACCAAATTGTACTTATATATCTATCTACGTACAAAAATCTATAGATACCCATATAGAAAAAAAGGTGAATCGAAGAATTCCATTTAGTATTTGCCAAAGTGATTTACAATCCTTTTCCAAACCTAATACTATTGTAATACTACATACATATGTATGTATGTACATGTGTAGGCATTGATTCCGTGATGTTGTAACTTCTTCCACTTCTTCAGTCCAAAGCTTCAGCTCTACATTACCCCTTCATCAATTTTCAGGTCAAGAGACAAAGTAAACCATTATTCTCTCTGGGACTATCCTATATCATTACACATACATACTTACTTTGCATCTTGAAACTGTAAATGATAGTACTGTAGAGCCAAGGAGAGTGGTAATAATAATAATGATTTCAATTCGTCATTCCCTGACGTATTAAAATAATACATTGGAACACAGCCTTTGTAACCACTTTGGCAATACCACGACTGAGGAAGGAAAAAGGGAAGCTTGGGCTTGGGACTTTTGGAGGACATATGAAACAAGTACGGAGATACTCGATATCAGTACTACATACAACACAACGTATGCTGAAGCCGTTAACTTTCACCAGAGAGCATCTCCCTAATTTTCTTCTCGCATGATTTGTATTACGTAGCAGGACAGAGCTAAAGAGAGATGCTCATAAGGAGGTAACCATAAAAATAATTAAATCAACTCCCTCATTACAAAAGATTTGAAACAGTAACCAAAAGGATGAAACACTCATCCGCCACATGATCACAATGTTGAAGATGATCAAGGAGGAGAAAAAAAAATCTTCCTACTGGTTTTCGTTGTTACGACCAGTAAGAGCCGGCAGAGCCCTGGTGACTGAGCCAGAGCTCTCACACAGCTTAGCGATATTATGTAGCTAGTTCCGTCCGTCGGACATTGAAACTGATCTGCTTATGATGTGATGGAATGCGAGCAGAATAGAACAATCATGTTCTAAATGCCTATGCAGGATACGTTACTCGTGTCTATATGTTCATACTTATATTTGTATGTATCTACATATGTATAGACATATGTATGTACCCTTGAGTATTCTAGTATTATAATCCCGGCTTCACTCTCCTAAGTAGATATCTACAAAATCCCTATAGGATTGGATCAAGTAGACAATAGTGAGGCTGGTAAATTATATTCCCATCTTCCCTGTCTCATCTCCGTACTTCACTCTTTCGTTTACACTATCTGCACTTTAGTAGAAAGAAGAAGCCTGCACGACAGACAGACACGTACACAGAAAATTCCATTCTTCATTCCTCGTAACCATTCAGTCGTAACTAACAGACTAGATTAATAAAATTGAGCATAATAACATTTGCCCATGGCTCATTCATGGTCCTGCCTGTGTGCGTAAAATGTAACCAAATACTTTTTCCTCAATGGAGATGGCAGAGTGACCGTTGAGTAACCGAGAGAAATAAAATTCTTTTTACGTAGAGACAGAGAGAGAGAGAGAGAGAGAGAGAGAGAGAGAGAGAGAGAGAGAGAGAGAGAGAGAGAGAGGGAGAGAGACGAGAGATCCTTTACTTCTACTACATACACTCCAGAGGTAATATGTAAGTACAGTTATATAATACATATAACTAAGGATCTGTAAACTACTACAATCATTTTAATCCGTGACTAAATTACAATGTCCATGTATGTATCTATTTATTTTTATATATACTATGTATGCACATAGCAATTATGTATGTACACATCAGTATAATTATCCATCCGAAGGCTCACATTCCCACCCTGCTTCCCTATTACTCGGTCATGGTGGAGCACTGCGTCTCTCCTGACTCCAATCCATTACAACGACAGTCCTCCGATCCAAATGTGGTCAAGTTTTGAAAATAATGAATAGAATTCTTTTCATCATTCTTCTGAATCCATCTCACAAGAGCATGCAATTAGTCCTGTTGTGTCCGTCTCCACTCTGCCAGAACGAATCGAGATAATCAATTCCCATCTTTAGTAACACCAGTAATTGTGAGGCTACAATAATCCTTGACAGACATTTTTAAGTAATTCTTTCATAATTAGGACAGCAAACAATAGGTGTCCGTGTCAGAGGCATAGATACATACATACACATACTTTCCTATGAGATACATATAATTATATACATATAAATAACCATCCTAAAATTATTCTAGCAATGGTCATTCTCTGAACTGGGTGGACACTCAAATACTAGCAACATGGAACAGAACAGAGTTACAGCGAAATCAGTCATTTCTGAATTGAACACGTTGGGATACCTAACATTAGAAGCTTTTAGTTTGAGTTACCCTCCCATCATACAGTCATGTATGTATGTATATACTTACATAGACCCAGGGACTAGCACACTTGTCAAACTACGACAGCAGGATCTACTCCATACCTGACAATTATCAAGAACAAGTTAAAATGTTTCTAAATTACAGATTCTACTCAATGCTTACAATATTTTGACATTGTCAATTACTGATTCCATCTGGAGAAGCTTGGATGTTCCTCCAAGAGGAGTACATGTTGAACACAAAATAAATCCCCTTGTTCCAAACAAATACATACTGCAGAAAAATGCAAACCTTTTAAATAACAGACATGACGCGGACCCATGACTCTGAGTACCTACATAACTCTGCGGCTCGTATAGACATGACTTTATAGACAACTGGCGACAGTCGAAGTGAAATTCCCGGCAAAACAAGCTCACTGTCTTTTATCTTCTTCACTCTTACACAGATAAGGTACACAAATCTTCATTCATTAACAATAAGTACACACACTCTACTTAGCCTACACAGTCTTGAAAACATTTATTTATTTCCTGTTCAACAAATCCCTCCATACTCATTTCACACATCCATGGCGCATCATATGTATACATACATACATACATAATTACATGTATATATTCATTCATATATATATATATTACATATATAATATATCTTATATATAAGTACACGAACAAACTATAGCTACACACTTTTCAATTTAACTCTGAAAGCTCGAAACTACAGATATTGTCGAAACCTTCATGGCAAATCCTAGAACCTCAAGAGATAGGTGAAAAACAATAATAATTAAAAGTAGCAGGAAAAGAGAAACTCCATGCATTCTAAACAAGTTGAAGAAGAGGAACTGATAGGCCATGCTTAAAAGGCTACCATAAAATTCCCAGAGAAAATAACATGAGAATGTCATTCACACATGGAAGTGCACATTATTGTAATGAAAAAGTAGTTCTAAAATCATGTTGGCAATATCCAATAGTACATAAAAAAAGGTCAGGCTTTAAAATTCCTTCAAATGTTATACCTACATAGTATATTATAGTACTTTAAACCCGACAATAAGAATATTTCAATGAAATTCCTTCATCCTTCACTATACATATATCTACTTTAATAATTATTATTCTCCCTTTTTGTGACTACACTCACAGGACTGCTGTTGTAGTTCCCAACGGAAGATGCATAAAAAGAACAAACCCTGCATGTCGTACTATCCCCATATATTTACACATACTAGTAATACTGATAATTACGAATGAATGAACATAACCTAGGTTGCACTTAACACGATTTACTACAAGAAAGTGGGAAAATACCAAAGCTTTATTATCACCCTTCTCTGAAATGTCTGACAAGTTCAGACAACATTTATGATAAACGGTAGCAATGAACAGTAAAATATAGACAACGGGAATCAGGTAAAGTCAAACGGCCGAAAGTGCAGTTTGAGCAGTAACATCATACAAGAATATGTAAAAAAAAACGAGCCTAATCTCATTTTAGCCCATCGTTGGGTGAGAAGAAAAACCTGGACAAATGATGAAACAAGATGTCTTGCCAGGGAGTGAGAGAGAGAGAGAGAGATACAGAGAGAGAGAGACAGGAGGAGAGAGAGAGAGAGAGAGAGAGCAAGATCGAGCGAGAGAACGGGTCCAACCGTCCAACTGATATAAATTACATACATAGAGAAGCTATTACAACTCCTTGTGGTCAGTGTACAGGGTCAAATTTCAGACATTCAGGCGCCAATCTACTCCTCACCAAAAACATGTTCTAGTTTCTTCTACATTTCTTATATTCTCTCTCCACTGGTTATTGCATAGGGTTACTTTTCTCACTACTTCTGTCCTCTCTTTTCTCTTATGTACTTCTCACCCGTCGTAGTGTAGTCCCATTGGATTCCCTCTCCAACATTCTCCTTCAGCCCTTCTTAATAAAGACTCGGCATAACACATGATCATTTTACAGGATGAGTTCCACAGACCTTAATGTCTCCTCAACCCAAGAAAAATCAAAATTCCAGTCTTTACGTAACAATCAACCTCAACTCACCCTTTTTTTTTTGCAACACTATTTTAATATTCAACTTTCCCAATTTTTTCTTATTTATAACTTCAATGGGAATCTCATTCATGTTAATTTAGCTTTTGCTACGGTCCAAATTTGTCCACTCCAACTTCACTTTTTGTTCGTCACAATCCAATGACACCCTCAAATTGTCATATTTATACAGAAAATAAATTACACTCATGGACACAGGTTTCAGAGGGCCTTAATTAAACTAAACTCTTAATACGCAGACACTTTTACTGTCTGCTCATTCAAATTATAAGGAATCAGGACAATCATGAATGACTTGAAAGAATCAATAGGAAAAAACTCACCTCCCAACCACTGAATACTAATTGAGGTAGGGCAAGGCCAGAGGTTTGTCGGCGAACTTCATTGGCAAAATCAAAGCTCTCGACGACGGGTAGCAAGGCAGTGACTTCAAACATAGTCGAGCCCTCCTGCAAATCTCCGTGTAAAATCCGGCCACCTCTCTTCCCAAGAACGGCATATAACTTCCCTGCAGACAAATAAAAACACATCACAATTAAAATTACAATTACCTGAAACACATGAAATATTAGCAATCGCGTACCCACAACCACAGTCACGTCTATATTCTGTAGATACTTATGTTTGTGCATATGTAGTTCATAAGAAAATACAGAGTCACCGGATTCTAATAACCAGTAAATGAATGGAAACTCTTATGTAATCACCAATCCACAGCGGAATTACAACATGAAATGATAGACCTCCTACCCCTTCCAATAATTCAATCTAGTAAGTAGGTAATTAATTTTTGCACCTGCATCAAGAATCATGAAATAATAATTGCCGGCTCACACCATTACTTAACCCGAAGCACCACTGACAGTGTGTTTAAAAGGTATGAGCTGTCAGCAGTAAAATAGGACAAAAATATCCAAGCCCAAACTCGAAATTTAAAACATCCATATAGTTGTAGCATGCCTGCAAATCATTGCTCAAAAAATTAGGATTTTGTGTGTGTCAGGAACGGAGAGAATGCTTATATTCAATTTCCCATAAACTTTAGCAATACAAAAAAAAAAAGAAACAAACTAAAGTATACTCATATTTATTTGAGTAAATCAGGAATTCCCAACCCAGCACGCCATCATTTTAAAAAGTAAAGGTAAGAAAGATTAAGGCACAGATAGCAATCCATATATTTCAAAGGTGACGACGAGCTGTCTACGTGTTTCTAGAAAAATTCAATTTGGGAAAAAATTGGATAATCTAATACACACATCTGTGTGCTTCTCACTACTGCCTACATTAGAAAGATCTCTTGTAATTACATGTGTATGCGGGGGCACACCTGCCTTCCTTTGGATACTACAGGCTGCCTTACCCATAAGTAGTGTATGATATTTCACAAATTCCATAAACTGGCTGCAACACAATCCATGGGAATATGTCATCACTTATTTGAATACCACTGGGTGTATTGAGCACACACCGACACACACACACACACACACGTGTGCTTATACATATCTACATTCTTCATGAACAAGTACTTGTCCAGGTCCAGGGGAAGAAGAAAAGTACAAGGAAATAAATCCACATGAAATCTCATTGAATTTCCACGAAAGCAATTAATATTGCATTAAGTCAAAAGGTTTTCACAATACACAGGATAAGGATTCATTGTGTGTGTATGTGTGTGTGTGTGTGTTGTATGAAGGTGCTCTTCTGATTGTAAATGCATGTGTACACCTGTGCAGCCCCAAGACTCATCAATGGTTCACCATGGCATGAACTGCCACACCTGAAAGTAATTGCCTCATATCATTTCAAACACTGTATAATTTAAATGACTTTCGTTCCTTTTGCTCTTTCTTTCATATGAATTACCTTTTCATGTACAAGAACGCGCATGCTAGTGAGTTTTTTAATCAAGCCCTAACAAGTCTTCATCTCCTTCCAGCAACTCCACACAAACACACAGACACACACACACACATTCACAAATAAATTGATGCTGACCAGTATGAGTTTTAACCACAGATTCCCCAATAACTACAAGGCATTAAGGTCCTCATTCTTAGGAACTCACTCTCAAGTTCAAAATGTGCAATTAAATTAAATTAATGATTGAAAACAAGTGTCCCTTAGGAGGGATCCTCAACCTAAGTACATACTAATTAAATTACCAATACATAACCACACCAAATATCGTCTCTATACCACACAAACCTCTCTCCGTCTCTCTCTCTCTCTCTCTCTCTTCACTCCACAAAGTAGAGAAAGCTTGACAGCCCAAGGGATGTAAAGTACAGTGAAGAAGTAACCCATAAATCTAGATTTGACACTTTGATAAAGGGAGCTACAAATCCGAAAAAATCAACGCAGGTAGCAGCTACTAAACTGAATGAGACTTGAAATCAGAGGAAGACAAAAAATTTAAGTACTCTTAATACGCACACAAATACAGAAGGACGAGCACTCCCTTTAGACATACATAAGTACACCTTAACAACAACAACAACTATGTACCCCTTTCCTAGATCTACATACAGAAACAATCCTGTCAAAATAAAATATAAGCACTACATACTTTAATCCTGGCGTAATACATATGTGTGCCGCATCAAAGTCTTTCGCCCACCTTATCACTAGTCAGTCGCAGGCCTACAACGCAAGTTGCCTTGTCCTTATACACAGCTCTCGTCCCTCAGCAGTGTATAATGTAATACTTAAAAAATCTAAGCCCCGGCTATGTTGAAAAAAAAACAAGGGGGGAAAAAACTACAATTTACGATTACAGGATAATTTAATTCGGTAGGCTTTTACATTACCATTAACATTAGGTTTTACTCAAGAGAAAATAAAACTTGAGCCTGCCTCTCTTGGTCCTACCAGCTCTGCGGAAGACTGGGTTGGGTGCAGCCTACATAGACTCTACACTTTTACCCGTGCTCACGTACTTACTTCTCAGATAAGGTTAAACACTAAACAGAATCTTAGGTAAACAGTAAAGCCCCGATATTCCCCGTAGTCAAATACAATCATCATTTAGAAAAAAAACTCTCTGCACCCTGCTTGTAGGAGCCAGAGCAATAGTACGCTTACAATTTTTTTTATGTAGGAGGACGACGAGAATCTGTACACCGGTTTATCCCAATAGCTGTCCCATACAGCCACAGCCTCTAGGAACATTGTTCCAGACTCAAATAATACGTATAGCACAAGTGTATAATTAACAGGGTACAACAATGACAAAACCCGTATTTCTTGCCTAATTTCTGGCCATGGGTTACATTCGACATGGCCCTGCTCCCTACGCTTCAACTAAATGTGGTCATAGGATAAGAAAGTACATCAAGTGCACACGGATTTCCACTGGGACTTTAATCACGTTAGGGATACCGGACCCTTACCAAATTATGACCCTTACATCCTAAAAGATAAGGCGTTCTTAGTTTTACTGAAATAGAAACTTACAATTAAAAATCAGAAGAAAGAGAGAGAGAGTTCCATGAAATACATATTTAGATACCCTTTAAACCTTTAGACTTACCTTTGAACTACACAGGAGCAACCAAACTGCCCCAAACTCCCACCCTGTACTTACTACAAAAGGGCAAGCTAGGAACAAAATCTCTAAACGGTTTTCTCTGTTAGAGAAATACAAAATTTTGAGCGTCCACAAACACACACACACACACATACACACACAGAGATCAGGTCATTAATCAATAGCAAATTACTATGGTACAGAGTCTCAGGATGCTTTCATTAGTTGTGTTTCATTATGTACATACGACTGTGAATATGTAGATACAGTCTTGAAAATTAATGGCAACCATCTCATCCTATGGATTTGTATGTACGACTTGAAGTACCTACATAAACTTAAGTGTCCTTACATATTCTCCATGAGTGCGTGTGTGTGTGTGCTGGAAGCATACCGTACTGCGTCTTGAAAGTTCAACATTTAAGAGACTACAAAGTCGTTCACAACAAAAGTATAAATCAAGGGAGCCCCTTCGTCCACTTTTTTATACTTACTTTACAGCTGGTTCACCAGAACAAGACAAGAGGTAACCACAAAACATAAGAGTATGATCAACTTGGAACGAGGCAGTTAGTCCCTTTACTCCACACCAACCAAAAGTCCACTCATCAACTACATAGTATATATTTCCAAACGAGAAAAAAAAATCAGAAAACCCAAAATTTATGAGCCACATCTTAAATCTTCCGCAGTCTCTCCTCCATACACCTACTATGTACTGGGTAACTTTTTCCTTAACTTGAGAGAGGACAACCATTTGAAAAAAAAAACTTACAATTTTATTTACTTTTTTTTTTAAAGCAAATCCTCTCCCATACTTTCTTTAACACTCACTATCCCAGTGAGTCAAACCTTACAAAATTGCAGACTATACTCAAAACAAATGCCTCACTCCGAACTCCCGAACATACTTACTTACTTACCCTCACTAATTTACAACAACTCCAGCTCTTAACTCTAAGTCCCCTACAGAGGACTCCATAAATAAATCTTCCTCAATGCTATCTCCCAGTTACGTAAGTGAGACAAAACTGTGTGCTTTAATTACACAAGGTATTAGTCATGTCAAGGGTATTAAAAAAGTACATATGGAGATGTTGAATGGTTCAAAAAAAATATATACCTCATCCAAAAATAACACATTGCATTATTTTTTTGAGGGCCAAGTTCCAATATAATAGTACTTTACTTGAAGACTTGGGGAATCACCTGGTGAACCTACTTTAACTAAAGCATTTTCATTTTCGCACCTGCTGCTGATTCTCATGGTCGTCGTCCCAAAAGGGTGTTCACATTTACTCTTCCTTGCTACATAGTACACAATAACAAGACGTTATCAAGAGGAGAGAGAGAGAGAGAGAAAGAAAAACTCAAGATTTTCCTTGAAGCTCCATAAACCAGAAGACAGGGCACAGCTGTGTGTCCCAACCAAGGCAAAGCCAAAGAACTAACCAAGTTATAATCGGGGACGGTAGGTTCCTTCCGTGTGAATTCAAGGACCCATCTACATACGTAGCTCTCTACCTTGCTCTCTCTCTCTCAAGTTCACAGCAAGGTTGAGTCTCTCTCTCTCTCTCTCTCTCTCTCTCTCTCTGTACATGTATCTCTGTATATTTAGTCTGATCCATCCACTTATCTCCGTACATGTGAGTACAACTGGAGAGTTTCTTCCTCACATTTCCACCCGAAAACCCAGATAAGCCAACGTAGAGGTTGTAGCATCAGTTGTAGTATGAAAGGAAGTAACGAAAAGAAGGAAGATAGAATGGTGGAAGAGCAAAGGGTACGGTGGTGAGTTAGTCAGACTGGATAGAGTTAACAGCTGACACACAACTTTTACTTTACATGTCAGTAGCTGATGTATTCCCCTTACGAAACTTTTTTTTTTCAATCAAAACTACTGCATCAGCAGACTAGCAGTATCAACTACTACTACTACTACTAGCTGTAGTTACACTATAGGTATTCTAAGGGTCCTCTCATCTCATCATCTGTCTCTTCACAGGCTAACACACGGTTCCTTCCCAAACCCTCCTTTACTATTGACAACATCCCCTTTAAAAACGTAAACTACACTCATAATCCATGGATACATACATATAAATCATGACATTAATAACGTGAGTCGAATTAGTTGTTCTAAAACATGTAAACTTTTACGCGTCGAAAAATCATGAGGCGTACAAAAAGGACAGGTTTACACGCATCAAATAAGTACTCACAGGTTCAAAGTCTCAAGTTAGAAAACATACATACAAACATAGATACATACATAGAAGACTCAACTCCTACTCCAACAGTTCAAAGAAGAGGAGACTCGACGGAGTAGGAGAATAACAAGAGAGGAGTTCCAGGAGCAAATCATGCAAGAAAAAAAAATTAAAATGTGAGAAAAAATACAGTAGTCGTGTAGTAGTAATAGTAAATAGTAGTAGTAGGGTTAATAAAAATTTCAAGTACATCCATGTACCTACGTATGTACTTATGCATGTGTGTGTTTGTGTACGTACCAAATCATAAAATACGAACCTTCACACATAAGGCTAATTCCTACCTCTGAAGCTCAGTCAAGATATATCCTAAGTAACTGTATTACATGTTACTTTATCCAGTGGACATATCATCCTGGACCCGAAAATACATACATAAATCTCCTGGCAAACAACCGAAAAAAAAACTTGGAGGCAGTGTCATATAATAATATCGTTGGAAGTTGCTGAGACAAGAGAGTGAGAGAGAGAGAGGGAGAGAGAGAGAGATTGAAGAAAAAGGAAAGAAAAGCGAGGAGTGAGCGAACGGCAGGCAACAGGTGGGTAGGAGGAGTAAAGTTGACGTGAGTTGAGGCAAAGATTAAACTTATCTCTGAAATAGCTATTATGAATCTCTAGTTTCCTCACATAAAAAATTAACCAGCTACTGTGTTACGATCGAGAGAAATAAAAGGTACGAGCACGAAGTAAGTCCGTCAACATTCTCAAGTCAACCATGGACCAGCTTCCAATACTCCAACCGTTCCGAGGCCTTCACAAGAGCCTACACTACATACATACATAATTACACAGACTGTAATTGCATCTACTTACATATAGACAAGGACATCCAATGCTCATACCCTATATAAAGTCACTTATTCATCAGTTCACAGGTCTTCAAGAGCACACAACTTCGAACCTACTCACTCGGGATACTCCAACCTTCCATCCTCAGGGGTCTCTTCCCTTCCTCACATGCAATTAAGTATGCAGCATCCCCGTCTTTACACCACCCTGACTTGATTCCTAAGAAGATTGCTCTAAAACACCCTGTTCCGTATAGTAACTGGTAGAGAGCTCTGTACTGGTATCTACCTGTCCCAGGAGTTCCCAACCCCACCACACAAGGCAAGCACACTTGACTTCCAACTCCCAAGTCCACACTCGCCTTTTCACCCATTAAATGTCCAAAACCTTACAGAATACTGTCCTTAGGATCATAAGTCAGGGTCAGAATCAATAAGCTTTATACCTCTCCTGTCATTTCACAAATGAAATCCCAGCCCTTCACTTCACTTATTACTTCCAAAAGCTCCATTAACTCTTCCCATTACACATGTGGGTAAATATTTTACACCTCAAAAATTACTTCAGTCTATACATGATCAACTTCACAGCTGCATAACAAGTCGGGAGGGAAAAGCAGGAGGGAGGGATGTAAGTACAAAGTACATATGACGATACATAATTACTAGTTGGACTACAGAACGAGAACTCTATAGAACGGCAATAACCACACTGTACTAGTCGATAGATAGATATCCATGTGCTCAAATTCATAAGTATGTAGAATGAACAAGCGATACATACAACTTCAGAGAGAAAGAGAGAGAGAGAGAGAGAGAGAGAGAGAGAGAGAGAGAGAGAGAGAGAGACGGAGAGAGAGACTCTTCACCAGGGAACAATACACTCACACACACACACACACATTCACTCACCCCTTCCGTACAAACATTCACACACACACCTGAATTCATTCATGAATTCACATTGTATTTCATATTCATTCATAAAACTTGCTCTTTTGGTAGAAGTCCATACATAGAACCAAACCCTCTACTAACTTCCACGTAGTGGCTAGTAGTAGTACAGAGGTTCAGGAAAAAGTACAGAAATTTTATACCGTAATCATTCCAAGAAGCCCCATGGGATCATTCCCCAATAAGTTGTCTACGTATGTACACAACACACACACACACACACACAAACAATATCCCCATATGATACACCAATTTAGACTTCATTTACATTTGTACGTACCCCCGCTACCCTTTATTCTCCAGCCTGTCAAAAATTCTAAGGAAACTAATAATTCCCAAGTTCTAGCAAATTTTTCCTTCACTTTTACTGCGGCAAGTGTGACTCTTGATCTTGACTGCACTGGAGACGACAGGACACGGTAGCATGGTAACCACGCCAACTGTCTCTATCTGTATTCAGTTGGCGTTCGAGGCTCGTAATACATGTTAAGCCTAGGAAGAGACGAGCAGCAGGTACCAAGCCCCTTCTTAATTTCCTACACATTCTTCCCTCCTAAGTGCTGCAGTCATTCATTAGAATTTTATTGCTGTATGTGACTACCATACGACATATCCCAGATCGCACCACAACCGCCAGCCCTGTATTTTAGATTCCTTTGAAAAATATTCCTTACTTTTTTTTGTTGGTAATTTAAGTTACTAAATCTAAATTTACACCAGACGGCTCACATTGTAATAATTATACCCACTTGGCTACTACATAATTTAAAAGAATTGGATGTGGATATTGACATATGTAATAATTGTATACTGTGATGAGGCAACACTATTCCCAATAAACCTTCTATTGGTCCAGCACGTATTTTACGTATGTACAGTATGTATGTATATCTACATACATATGCTCTTGACAAAACTGAACATTTGAACCTCTCAGACTACTCACACACATTTCTTTGCCATAGGAAAAGGGAAACAATTGCAATACAAGCATAATTGCGTAATAGTGTGCAATGCCAGGGTGAGAATAATTATGCACGCACCTTTTTTTAAATCAAGGGCATTATTTTGATGGATTACGAAGACTGGATTGGATACTAAAAATTAGCAAGGCCAGCTGGGAATTGCTTACAGTCGTACTATATAACGATAGGACTTGATCCGTTCACCTGGTTTGGGTATTATTGTAATTATCTAAATATTCCAATGCATAATACTTACATGATTGTAGCACGTGTTTGAACTAGATACGAGTGACTAGGCTTTTAAAAAAACACACATCCAAAAATAAACAAAATCCATTACTTTCCAAATGTAACCTTTCAAGATTGAAAACATAGAGAGTGATTTCACAAAAATGATAGAATCTTACTCCAACATGAAATTACACACAATGGAAGGAAAAATGCATATGGGACTTTATAGGGTACTATATAGGACTGTCTATAATAATAATAATAATTATTATTATTATTATTATAGTAAATCCAGAAAAAATATATACATATACTGGATTGAAAATGTTATAGCAAAAATAGAACCATTTCATTTTCATTTGAAAGGCCTTCCCTTCATAGAAAGCTGAGAATACAAAAGAATCTAAGAAGATCCTAGGAATAGTCCCTATCTAGCACAAGACAGAATCTAGAATAATCGAGATGAGCAGATAAGAGATCCAAGACAAGATAAGATTCCAGGTCGCTATTATTGAAGAAGTAGACGAAACCCAGGAGGAGTCAAGTTGTCCATCAAATTTAATTTGACTGTAGAGTACAGCAAGTCATGACTATGGACAAAAAGACCCACACAATCCATACAGAGAGTACACACACAAGACTTACAGGAGAAACTCCATGGAATCGACAATAACAATGACCCTCTCACTCCACACTTGTACATATATCTATCCTCCCATGCCCTGACAAACCTATGTAGGAAAAACGACGACCTACGAAATGAGTTGAGTTGAAGTAAGCAAAGGAACCACAGTCATCAAAATCGACCGGACCATTCATTCATTTTTATCTATTCCATGTCCATTTTGCTTCCACATCAACGGTTCCTTACACTACACCCAAGCCCTGTACAAATATATCCATCCATATCAACCATTTGTATACATAACTAAGGAATAGCTATGTATGTATGTACATGCTGTATGAGAGACTCCCCCGACACACTGACTTTTATACGTCAGCTCATCCAGTACAAAGACAAGTACACAAAGTCTTCCATTATGACACTACACATACGCGTTTCATGTTTGTTTACAGAAGGTCTGTCAATAAGTCATGCATTGGACAATTCGAGTACAGGTGTTGCGAGACTCGACCCTTGCTGCGACGAAGAATAACTTTGGACAAATAGTTTGGTTTCGTTTGTTCCTTACTTGACTTTTATTTTCCAAATCTACCAATCTACTCTCCCGTCAGCCCTTCTAAGGATCCATCGTGTAGGATTCCCTTCTTTTCCTTACAAGACTTATACTGTAGTTTCTATAATTATCTAATTGTGAGTAAGTACGCATCCAAGTCTCAGTCCCGCACACCTTCTGACTCTTCCAGTGTACATTGATGTACAGATACATACGTATGTATGTAGAGTACATATCTTCGATTGTACAAAATTCCCTTCAAAATGAGGAAACCACGGTGTTAAGTACCTCAGGTCCCCAATCATTACAACTGGAGAAACTTTTACAGCCGGATCCCTCCAAAAATCATACGATCATAGTGTAAAAGCTACAACATTCTCTACAAAAAATTCATGTATGTACTTGCAGTACTACAGCAATGTGTGCAATAGTCCACGTATAAGTTCAATGTGCATATACTCAGATATACATATGTATGTAGGTACTCCTTGGGTCACGTGTAAATGTTCGGACATTCAAACACTCACTTATCCCCAGCAGCTTAAATTCAACAATCAATTCCCAAATTCCTATCAAATATACTTCTCTGGATTAATTTTGAGCCATAAGCAGTAAATAAGCTGCTCGCAAAAAAGAGAGCACAAAGTTTGTCATCAAATACTGATAAATAGTAGCGTACGCAGGAATCTAACATTCTCTTCACTTATCCCGTCCTAGAGAAATAACTAATCCAGAAGAGTACTACAAACTTATGTATGTGCACAAGATAAACAAAATCATTTAGGCTTGATGTCCCGCCAGCTCTATGTATCTACTTATATATAAATGTCCACATATATTTTATATCCAAGAAATCCTGGCATTAAATTTCTTACGCAATCTTAAAAGAACCCTCAAAAAAAATCTGAAAGGCGAGATGTATGTATGTATATATGAAAGCACGAGAGAGAGAGAGAGGAGAGAAGAATTGACACACGGCTTCAGGGTTTAGTTATCCACAAATACACATCATAGGGAGAGATGGAGGGAGAGAGAGAGAGAGAGAGAGGGAAAGCACAGTGCTGATAGTAGTGTATTTAAACAGAGAGCAGGTGCGTCCAACCAATTCAATGGATTACCAATTTCTTCCCAATACAAAGACAGAGCTTGTGTACTGCTCGTACTGACGTAGCTTAAAGATATGATTCATTTCTCAGTATAAATTTAGTAAATAAGTTGCTCCAGCTTCAGACATGCCTTTGTAAATGGCTGCCTCAAGTTCTGAGCTAATGTAGCTAATAATATGCATTAGAAAATTTAAATGTGCATATAATTACACTCTCTCATTCGTTGTCTGTATGGAAGTAAATACAAATATTGAGAGCCTTCGTCCCAATTGAACCCTTGCCTTTTACATGTATCTCTATTATTGACAGAATTATTCATGAAAAATTCTTTCAGATCCTGCACACGCAGAAGGCTTATTCACAATAAAGTCTAAATATAAAAACTATCAGGAATTGATATGGTCAATCTTCTCAGGGAAATACAAACGTATCTCTACACCCAGAGATACGTATAGTCCTTCCACAGAGTAAACCATAAAGAGAGAGAGAGAGAGAGAGAAAAAAAAAAGTATTTATATGAGATAATGAAAGCCCAGCACACGCAAGAGACATGGGAAGTAGCTTAAACCTGAACAATAAGGTAAAAATGACTGCTCCGAGCAAGCCACTAGACACACTGGTGTTCTGACATGGTCCAAAACCAGAGCAAGATAAAGATAAGCCCATGCACGTATCATCACGTGGCGTCATTTCCACTTCATCAGGCAGAAGTAAAGTGACCATCCAGAAAACACACTCAACTTGCTGCTAACAAGAAAAAAAACTATTTTCAAAAGAAAAGTCCACATGTAGATACAATATATACATACGGGTCTTTTTTTTTGTATAAACACACACATACACACATATGTATGTAGATACGTGCACACACACACACACACACACATGAGAGCCAAGCTAGAACCCTAGGAGCAACAACCACCGAAAAGATAAGGAGTTCCAAAGAACGCTATTGTATTTTCCAAGAGCCTTCCACAGGCTAATATGATTGCCAGGGAAGTGATGATGACTGAAATGATAGGGTGGTGTTTGGTTTTTGTTGCTAGTCCAATATGATACATACATGTGACACACACACACACACACATGCGTTATGGAAGCCCATCTTTTTAAAAAATTACGTCAATTTGCATTCCCACTCCACTCATAAAAATGTGTCGGTGTAATAGAGAACGGTCCGTGTAGCAGTAGCAGTACTAGTAGTATAGTCCTGAACAAGCTAAAGCCACATATGTTTCTCAATGCAGTAATAATAATAATTGTAGACATTCATATATCCGGATCCTATATGTACTTATGCTACTCTGGACAGTATGTACGGCCGTACATACAAGAGGTGTCTCATACTCCGTTCCAAAGGGGAAGCCATGGTCCCAACATCCAGGGAATGCTGTTCTGCATACATACATACATATGTACATACATACATTCAACACTGACTGTCAAATTATGTGCGGGTCAGTCAATGTTCTCAGGAAGGCATAATACGCAAGACTAAGGAGCTGCAAGGAGAGAAGTGAGAAGAAAAGACGAAAAAACCGCCTTTCCTTATATATTAACTTCCCACCTGGGAAAAAAATAACTCTACCTGTGTGTGTGTGTATGTGTGTGTGTATTAGTAGATACGGTATAGTCAGAAGTGCAAGTAAATGCACACCTTGCATGGCTGGACTAAATAGACAGGCCTATTTCAAAAAGTAATGGAACACATTGCGAGCTTCCGAATCCCATGAAAATGGGATATTATTTTATTGTTATGACGCTTTCACAGGCGTAAAAGTCTTTAAAGAACTAATGGTAAGTTTATTTTGAGATTTTCTCAATGATCACAGCCCATAAGTATGGAACCCATTACCTCCGTGTAATAAGTATCTACATTCCCGTCTCTGAAGGGACCACAAGTGTGCAATCTATAATAGCATCCGTGCCAGTGTAGAGTAGTGAGAGTGAGTAAGTAGCAGTTATTTTTTCCTTGAAAGTTCCTTCCCATAAAATATTTTTGGCTTCTGTTCACAATTCTCTCTCTCTCTCTCTCACTCACTCACTCACTCACTCACACGTCTCTCGTACATATTTTCCCTTGTGGAAAAATCACCAGCTCATTTTATTTAGATTTATTGCCACTCAATACAATAAGCCACGGAGAAACTGTACTAAAATTAATTATACCCAGATATTTCTCGGCACAGTAGTTATGAGACGGGAATCCTCAAGGAAATTCATAATTACTTTCCCTGTACCTTTGACACATAATACTTCACAATTATATGAACTTCAGACTTCCCTTCTCGTAATTATTTCTGCTTCCGATGGCCATAATATTCCAACACATTCCTTATTATCCAACACACAAATTATTCAAGTTTGCATGCATAATGTGCATTTCAGGACTCACTCTAAGGTTCATGGGTATCACAACCCAAACCATTAATTTACCCCCACATATGTAGCACATAATAAACCTACATATAGATATAATTATATCTAATTATATGTAGGTATCTATGTACACATACCTATAAATTTTTGTACTAGGAGCTAATAGCACATAAGTCATATAAATGTATCCCATATGTCTTCCTAGATTCCTAGAATGCAAAAATAACATTACTCATTTTAGAGAGGCCAAAGTTTATCTCTGGAAGCATGCGATTAAACTAATAATATTCGGGGAAAAGCTTCACAATGCAAAGAAAAACATTCATTTGTTTGGACATTAATTACATTTTTCCCCCCCTGGGAAATTTAATTTAATTAAAAACTACATCCCATTCCACACGATAGAGTAAACGAGTATGTGCTACCTCTTTAACACACATTAACACGAAATTCTTATCAGATGACCCAAACACACCCACCACAATTTGTTTTGACGTGTACACAAACCA
This sequence comes from Allacma fusca, assembly GCA_947179485.1. NCBI lineage: Eukaryota > Metazoa > Arthropoda > Collembola > Symphypleona > Sminthuridae > Allacma > Allacma fusca. The sequence continues at coordinate 6,019,766 of OX359248.1, forward strand.
TCAGAGCGATACTCATCATATAGTATGAGAGTACACGATAAGCGGATTAGTTGGTGACGCAGAATTCCACTCACAGCGGTTTGTCCGAGTCGCAATTTCATATGAGAGATTCTACTCAGTATTACTTGATGACCAAAAAAAACAAAAACAGCTTGATGCGCAATTATGCGGATTCATGCGAGCCCTCACTCAATAACAGGAGTCTTTGGACTTCGTAAAAGGAAAAATACAAATTGACACAAAAAAAGTTTTTTGCCGATAATTACGCTCTAGTCAGACATTCCATTCCCTTGATTTAATGCAAAATTTTGAAGGATTTTAAATCATGGCCTTATATACTAGTACGCTAGGTCATGTCCAAAACCAACAGAGGTTAAAAGGAAAATTACAGAAAATCACATCAGGGTTACAAAAAAAATAATAGGCAAGTATTTTTATTTCAAAATCCTCCCACAAATAAAACATCTGCCAAAATTTTGAGTCTTGGATTGAGTTTTAAAAATCTTTGCAAATAGATACATTTTCACAACCTTTTTTCGGTCGGACAATAATCGACCAGATAAATACGAGGTACATGATCTGACCATATAATTATGTGTGTATGTAATACAAAAGTCTACATTCAAGTACACTCTCAATGATTTATATGAATGTTATGTATAGATATGTTGTAATCTATCTACAAGGAAATTCGAAGAGCATCAAGTGCATCGAGCCTCTCTGGATGTTTACAAAGATAGAAGAAGGCGAGAAGGCCGAGATATTATTATTGCATCACAGGAACAAACCACTCAAGTCCAGGAGCACATCTGAGCCACAAAAAAGAAGGAATGGCCTTTTCAATCCCTAACACATCTTTCACATGTATGTATGTTATGTATGATGTACGTATATAGTAGAAACTATTGAAAAAGGCGTAGACTCTGTCTGTGGAAAACCTTACCTAAAGGTTGCAAGAGAAAGAAGACAAACGGGGAGTAGTACATGAAGAGCCAGAGGAACCAGAAGGAGAAGAAGAAGAAGCAGAAGAAGAAGAAGAAGAAGGAGGAGGAGGAGAATAGGAATAAAATTGACGAAAACTGGATGAAAGAACAAGTGATCAAGACGGGGAGAGAGGAGAGCCAGTTGAAGATGAAACTTTTTCTCATTCATAAAATACAAGAGCGATTCACATTTACTTGTATTCTAACAGTATTCACTATTCTACTAGTAGTAACCGTATATTATTATAGATACAGCATGCACACTTTCGTTCAACGGTTTTCCAGTAATACAATAAACCTTTTCCGTCCACAAAATCTACACAGGCGAAGTACGAGAGACAGTGAGAGAGAGAGGGAGAGAGAGAGAGAGAGAGAGAGAAAAGGTGGATTCTAAACCGAAGGTACATAGTACACTACACACACCTCAATCCTTAATACACACTATCCACCATAAGTACAAAAATACAAATAATATAGAGGGAAACAATAAGAAAGCACATACATATGTACAAAGTCCCAATAAAGTACCTCAGGAACCTCACCTGTATAATTCTTACACAAGCCCCTTGTATAGCAGTAGTTCACATGTTCTTTGAAAGTATGTATAAGTATAAAAACTTCAAAAATTACTACCTCTACTAGAGAGGAGTGTTCACGGAGGATTGGAAGAGACTACGTAAAATCTACCATTACATTATGTTCCACATATATTTACAACACCAAGTAATTTTTCATGAGTCAGTCGTCCAGACGATTCCTTACATACAAGTGTGCATGTCTGCTTCTCCTCTCCACTTACGTAAAGGGCACACAGAAAAGGATACATACAATATGCACACGCTATCCCATGTACATACATAGGTACTTAAAATACAATCCACACACATACATACATACATAGTAACATATCCCGCCAGACCTGAGAATTCATAATTGCTACCGCCAGTTTCTAGTCATTAGGCAAGCATATAAGCCTTTTCCCCTCATGAAAAAGTAATCTTAACCGGAGTTCCATCATTCATATACAAGCCCAACTCCAATCCAATCCGATCACCCTACATTCAATTATTTCCGCGAGGAATCCGATGTCGCTCCTGAATTCTATAATAATTATTACCAAACTCTGTCCACACATGTATGACAACAGATATGTAGAATGTACGCTCATATCTAGTCACTCCATCAGTTCGTGAGAGCATTAGTATATATGACAGCTGAGTCATCATATGTTTGCAAAAATCCAGGGAGTTCCTCCATGACTATTTATAGAAACAATTTTCAATATTTTGCAAAGCCCAACTTCTGGTAGTGACTTCCTTGGGGCTCGACATACATATGTGGGGAAATAACCACTCCAGCTTTTTAATGACTGAGAGCAGCTTAACACGGAAACCAGGAGTTACGGAATATGCAGCAGCGTACAAGTAAATATCTTACACATGAATTAATCCAACCGTGGGTGGAAAACTAACTTTCTCAACTCAACCAGCATTGGTACTATCTATGTATGTACATACATATGCACCTGCATGGGAAACTCTGATGCACACTCACACACACACACACATACACACACATAGAGAGTAGCAGTAGTAATAAAAAGAAGTACCTTTTCTATACAGATGAATGTTCCACGAAGGAGAGCCTAATAACTGAGTATTCAATGCCACTAATGACTAGTGCTGGGTGCTTCATAGTAGGACTCCCTACGAATTTATAGCAATATAATATATACATACATGTCCTTCCACCTTGGAGTCCCAGCCTGGACTCATATATAATTTCTTATAGTCATATATATTATATATACGTAAATTACATAATATCTTCGATACATTTATCTTCATCCCAGAGTCACATCTGGGCAGGCTTTTTAGTAATAGAGTAACTTTGCAATAAGCTGAGCTCATCTGCTTGTTTACGTTCTTCAGGGGCTCCTACTACAAGGAGCATATGTACGATAAGTACCTTCCTTACTTACAGAACCAGGGGGTATGATACGCAGATAAAAACAAGTATACGCACATTCCCATATACAGAGATACATATAGACATAGTGTCTACTCTTCTATAGGAGAGTATATACAATAGTATCTGTGTATGGACACCTTTGGGCTCACTCCCGATATATAGGAAAGTCCAAGTCACTCACTCACTCACTCACACAGATACAAACACACATTTTGTTACTTCAATGTACTCACGAGAGATAACAAGTAGGTATAGGTAAAACCCTCGGAAGAAGTTGTGTGTGTGTGTGAGAGAGAGAAGAGAGAGAGAGAGGAGAGTAAAGTGCTTCGCATTAGAGTTGACGGTTATCGTGCTATAGTAACTGAGCCGGTCCTCGAGTTTTCATTCAGTTTTCTGGTGGAAACCTATTCGGCAACATCACCACGTGCTCTCAAAAGCTCCCCTCATTAACAATTTCTCAAGTCCAGTCACTCACAATCAGTTCTTATTCACAGAAATATTATACAGGCTCAGCCCAAACACAGATATTTAGTTGGCACAACCACACAAATAACAAACACACTCCAAGAGACAATCATTACTACCACACAAGACATGGTCATAAGAATCTCCCTAAACAACAAGTGCATTTCACCAATAATTTTTTATAAAAAATCTTCCCTGTGAAAATATCCTTTACTGAAAAACAAATTCAACGTGAGAAAAATCTAGAACCACAATTCAGTCAGTGACATCCCAACTATTAGTCGTTTCTGTTCTCAACAACAAAAAAAAAAAAACAAAAAAAAATCTTAACTGTACAAAACTTATAGTGCGAAGTACATCAAAGTATACAATGTTATTAAATCTAAAGTGAGGCACCATAGCCCCCTCCCCCTTTACTACACACTTAAATTAAAAAACATATCAGAAGAAAATATTCTTAAAACCATTTTTATTGTCATCATCCCTTGTGACCATCTAGAAAAATTAACCGGACGTGGTTTTTTCCACTCCAAACATTGACCTTACATGTGGATCTATGTATACAGGGCCCAATATATTTGCTTCTTAGCAAAAGTAAGTAAAGGTGAGCACAAATAGAGAGAGAAAAAGTCAACATCCAAAAAAAAAAAAAAAAAAAGGAATCCTTAAGGTGATTGTGTGCCGCCATTAGTTGTCTATATCATATACATACGGACGTCCTCGTCCTCTAAGAATGGACCAAAAATGAATTGGCTTTTTCAACAAAGTGTGACCACAGGAACGTCAACGTACATTTCCGCGTTTTTTATCCTATTCCTTGCCCAACTCCAGCCTCACATTGGAACTACAGACGCATTTCACATATTCCGTCACCGCTCAGCCACCCCACCAAATCCTGGAAATCTTCCACATCGAGTCATTTATGCTAACGGGGTAAGAGAAGCGTCTTTCACAATCGTTCCTCCATATCCATAATATTTCTATCATCATCCCTATTTATTATATGTCTCAATCCCTCATTATTAATTGAGCTGTTGTGTAAACAAAAAAGGTGAAAAAAAAATTAAAATTACATAAAATAAAATCCCCCTCCCCCAAAATAGTCCTTCCCCTCATTGCCATCATGCTTTACGACTGTATCAAATTCATAGACTACCTTTAAATTTCCCCACTAATTTAAGCCCAAGCATGCTCAAATTCAGGAATTAAATATAAGACGGAGGATGTATGTTGTACATATGTATACTGAGTCTCATTTTTTAAAATTTGAGTTGCACGCACGGAGTAGTAAATAATCAAATTATCATTCCTTACGGTTTCTGGTAAGACACAGAGAGAGAGAGAGAGAGAGAGAGAGAGAGGGAAATACGGAAACACAGTAATCTCTAATTGTAAGTAGATCGTACACATGAGGTTGCGATATATAGTAATATGAAATGTGAAGCCTGTAAATCATCACTTTCACTCTTGACAGACCACGCGAAACTGTTCACCCCACAGTTGATTTAGGTTTTTTTTCTCCCCCCCCTCCCCCTATCCTTTCTATATATCCGTATCCGTGAATTAAGACAAGAAGGATGATGTTGATGATACTCAAGTGCTCAACATTGGAGAAAAAAGGGCAGCCTTTTTACCATGATTTGAGCTTTCCAACAAAAGTCTTGAGTCCGTACTCAACAAGGTACAGAGAGATACTTATTACATAGACAGACAGACACACACACACACACAAAATTGGATACCATGGCCATAACAACACACTCCTGTGAGGCAGTTGCATAGCTCTCTCTGCCCACTCATTTCATTCATCCTTCATTCATAGTTAGGCATTTAACTTTTAGTGCTTGAACAACAGAAGCAAGAGTAGTAGGAGCAGGAGCAGTAACAGGAACATCAGGAGCAGCAACAGCTTCTCCCACCTTATTCCATCACTCTTTCCTTGTATGTGTACATGCTCTAATGTGTTCCACAACAATCGAGGGAAGGAGTAAAATCAATAGTGCCAATTCACTATGAGTATTGGAATGAGAAGTAAGTCCTTGTCAACTGACTATCTCTGTCTACACACACATACACTCAGAGTCTCTCTACAATCATTCATTCTATATTCCATATATATAATTAGATATATAAGTATATAACCCTCAAGAATGTTTTACTAGCCTGTACACCTACTTCACCTATAATTTGTATGCACTCATTCATTCCTCTCCCCAACATACGTAACCTTACTCATACAATTATATGTATATACATAGCTGCATACATCCATATATAAATCCACAAGCAATATATTTCTTCCAGTCAAATCTCCAAGTCAACCCAAGCCAACTAAGTAACTACTCTTCCTTCACACAGTCCATGTCGTCATGTAATTATATGTACGGACCTTGTTAAACCCTTCAAAATATATTATCATTCATTTTGTTCCTCACTTCATATGTATAGATATATATATATATATATAAATATATTTAAATATATATAAATGCAGAGACACATTATATACCTACACTATGGGGCTATGTCCATAATTACCATAAGTACTTACGTAAGTACACATGCAGTTTAAGAGGAATGCTCCCATATTTATATGGATATTTAGATCATGCTTATATCCCCGTTTGTATAAGCAAGCAGATACTTAGATACTGCTGCATAAATGATTCGAGAATTATGGTTTCCTTGAGTACTTATTCCCATAGGTATAGGATGCATCCCTGACAAAAAAAAATAGCTACCTTCCTTTAACATAGATACGTACCGTTAGAGCTAGAGTAGAGTCAGACCTCGAAGAACAGTATAGCACACGACTGCTCTCCAAATTCTTCATACTTACTCAAGTAAATCAACTGGGAGTAGCATCAGCAATATCTTATATTATACTAACTAAAATGTACACATGATGATCCTCCAACAGAGCTTGCCTAATCCCAATAATGCCATATATATATAAGTATAGATATATATATATAATTATATAAAGTCCCTAATAACACCATACACAGTAGTCCCTCCCTTGAGAGTCCCCCAGTGATACATACAGTAAAAGCTCCACTAATTTCATACTTTAATCATCCCTTTAAATTACTATAGTTTAAAATATCATAAGCATAGTTTATTGTATCGGAGTAATCAGGCATAGGGGAGTTAGTATCAGGAGCTGAAGAAGTGACTTCTGACTGCACAATCATCCTGGTGATATTCCCATCCAACTTTAACAAACCAGAGCCGTCTCATTAACTAGTCCTCATAAAGCAAAGGCCGTTCCTTCATAGTATTAACCTTCAGAGCTCCAAATAAGTTAGGAACTTACTCCCAGCCCAATGGAATAATCCCTGATGCAACCCATACATACAGTAATGGAGACTTAAAGCGCACATTCATAAAACATTCCTTCCCTCACTAAATTTAGCATTTGTGCATGTAATCGACCCCCCCCCCCCATCAATTATTAGAAGTTACTGACGACTGGGCCTGTGAGAGGTCTATATGCTACTGACATTGATACTTAAGACCCGTAATCATGGGAAACGTGGAGAGAATAGCTAATTCTTACGAAACGTGAAGAAATTAGGAAATGCATCCATGTGCATACGCAATACTCTACATATGTACGAAAATTGACTAATTTCCGAAACACCCTTTTATTTTTCTAGTTGACCGAGGAGACATTACCCGAGTGTGGAAAAATGTCCGTGTGCAATAAAATAGATACATATGACAAGCCCTGGATTGAGAAGCAATGCAAATGTCCTCCACACACAGCTCCCTGCTCCACCTCCTTGAGCTCCAATGATGGACATACAATCACAGAGAAAAACCGTCTTTACAAGGTATGAAAAAAAACCCTCCAATGATTTCTTTACACACATTTCAAAAACTTCAGCCGACCAAGTCTTTAAAAATAGGAGAAATTATTATAGATACGTGAAACCACGCTTAGCAAAACTGTAGACGTACATATGTACTGTAGAGTATTCGTAATTACTATGTACGTTCTCTGACGGTCAGCAAATACTAAAATGAAACAAGATATTGGATGTACGTTTTATTATTTGAGAGAGTCATTCCGAAGGAGATAATCTTCAAAACGATCCGCCAGCGATAAAAATATCTAAAGAAAGGGAAAATTCCTAACATTTCACCCTAGAGTTGACTCTACACGAGCGCAGTTCTTATGTAGATGACTTTTGTGAGTGTAGGATCAAGTCCAAACAGGTATTACAATAATAATTCTAATTCAAACAAGGAGACGTAAATCTAGTTCCAAAGATGTACATACAGTGCAGAAATAAATGTCGGTAACATTTTTCAAGTCCGTATAGTATTCTCTCCTCCCCTTCCCATCCCCCCTCAAATAAAAATAAAATAATTTTAGGAATAGGAATAGGACGACGGGAGAAAACATCAAGCCTAGAATTGACTGAGTCTGTCTGGATTCCAGGGAGACTCCAGAGTGTAAATTATACACTAAATTTATGGCCTATTGACTATTGATACCCCACTTTGAGTCTACGTTCCGTTCCGATAATACCTACTCTCCCCGTAATTGAATGTTACTTAAATAGAGGATAGGACACGTTCCATCCTGGTAATTCAGAATTCCAGAGACAAATCAAATAAATAGCTCCTTCATTGACGTCAGCGGAGTAGCAGCGTGGCCCTTTATTCTAAATTGGAAACTAAAGTGCTTCATTTTTGTTTTGTTTTTTTTTTTTTTTGAAACTTCACAGATGTGCGAGCCAGTTCGGAAACTTGCTAAATGTAGATACTTTCGAGACACAACCTGGACGTTGGTGACGAAAGGAGATAATTTAACTCAGCAAATAGTACATTGCCAATGTCCGAAAGACTCGGTAGCATACATGATTAGACGTCAAGCATACCATTCCGAAGAGGACGACCAAATTGGTTTCAAATACTCTTTCGCGTGCTCACCTCAAAGCGTAAGTTTCATGACCGCCAGAAAAGCACTTCTTTTCTTCTTTCACGCAAATAATATTATTTAAGTACTCCATGCTATACATAGCCTCAGAAAGAAATTCTCCACTCCAATTAGCTATGTACATACATACACCCACACACCCGCGACCCGACACACACACACACACATATATGTATATACAGTACACACATACATATACAAACACACACACATATACATACATACATACAAAACATAAGTTTGACTTAAAAAGCATCAAAATAAACCTGTTGTTTTTCTTCCCTTCAATCACACGCTCCAAGTCTTTAATTCCACCAAAATATCCCCCAAAAAAAAACTTGTCCTGTCACACACATAACAATTCTATTTTCACAATGCCCCTGTAACTAAATGCAAAATGTCAGAGAGCCCAGTCAAGAGAGTCAAGCAGACCTTTCCCCGAGCCTCATACACTCCACTCACTCAATCTAAAAGTAGGGAGTGTTAGATAAAAGCAGGAAGCGTTTAATAATAAAGTCCACATAAAAACAACGAAGCCTTTTCCACTCTCGTAACATGTGTATTAGTTATAGCGGATCATAAAATAATCCATTAACTTACACACCCCACAGGACCTAGTCCGTGGCACATACGTCCATATCTTAACACGCTCTCATTACACCTTTCCTTTTTTCTGAACAAACAATTTATTCTCTGTTTTTTCCTTCCCTCAAAATCCCACCTTATTACTGTCTCTCTCCTTCAATTTTCTCTCTCTCTCTCAACCACTCTCAATTGCTTCAGTCCTCATATTAAAAAAAATTGCAAAAATAGCCCCAGTCCAGTATGTATATACTAGGTTTTTTTTCCCAAGCCCTGAACTAAAATAGAAAGAGTAAATCGTGTTCGTGTCCATGAATACGAATCAATATCAAATACTGTTAAGTAAAAGTACGTACACTCATATGTACACATTTCCTTTTTCCCTGTCCAATGGCCAACACTCACAAACACACACACACACATAGAGTCCGAAAACTCAACTTACAATCCAAACTGATTGAGATATAGTATCGCATATGACTCAAACACCCATTACTTTAAACCAATGATGGGGCGAGAGGGACTCATTCATCTCACATGCCCATACTCCATGTACACATGGGAATTAATTGCGATCATTTTCCCTAATAACTCCTTCGTTCCTGCGGAAAGTAAATACGTAATCCTAAAAATCAAAAAGCCTTTCTAATTATCTAAATTACAGAGTAATTACACCTTATTACAGTCGGAACAGTAAAGGCTACGCCGCAAGTGATTGCATGCGCGTTTATACAATCCTTTCCCTACATAAAACCCAGGGCAAGGGATAAGTTACAGTTTAAAAAGTGTGGACATTTCCTCCAGCCACCTCTAGTACTACAAGATAGATATCCCAATGAGAGATTATAGGAAACAACAAAAAATCACGATAATATCATGCAGAATTTCAATCTTAAATCAAGTACAACAACTTTTTTCCCCAGGATTCCTTACAGCATACACACACACACACACACACACACACAAACACACACACACATGCATACTGTACACTTGCCAAGCTCGCTGATTTTTACACGACATGGGCTTCTTCTATCCCTATGTACCCCCAGCATTTTCATTTATACATACAAACACACACACACACACACATACGTCCATACATACACATGCATAAATCACATCATCTCCTGACAGTCTCCTCAAATGATTAATACTGACTATGATTATTTTATCCCCACAGAGAGTCTTATGCCAGAGGAAGGAGCCTTGCAGGCTCTTCACAGTCAAGAGACGAACGAACGTGACAGAAGTAAATTCAAGTTCACTCTGCCAGTGCCCACGAGGTTTCCATTGTCCAAGTCATCACACGGAGTCAGGTGCCATACCAGGGAAATACTACGCCGAGACGCAAATGCGAACATACTCTGGTTACTGTGTATAGCCCTCGCTATTATTACTATTATTATTACTCCCCCAGAACCCCCCTCCACCGTCAGCATGCTCTCCGACTCTCCACCATCATATTTTCATCCAGCCCTCACTCTTTTTCTGATAGTCCCCTCACAATCAAAAATCTCCACAGTATCATCAAACTCCCCAGAAGATCCCGCACTGAAAAGGCAAAATCAAATTTTCGGAGCCAGCACAAAACTAAGCTACATATATCCAGAAGCGAGAGATCCTTCCTATCCTTCACAAATCTCCATACGATTGATATTAAACAGTGATGAAAAATATGATGCGAACTGTCATGAAGCCATGCTAACTAACTCTCCACTCCAAAATGCTACACATCCACAAGTATATAATAAATGAGGTGCTCCATTAAACTTCGAGAGAGACAGAGAGACAGACAGAGAGAGAGAGAGAGAGAGAGACTACATATACACAAACACACACACACACATACATACAAACACAGAGAGGAACTAAGAAGAGAAACTTGAGCTGAACACCTGGTCAATCCCGCCATTATTGCCATGCATAAAATACACACACACTATACTCCACAGCATTCAATTGGGTAAATGATGACACATAAACAAACTCCGGGGACACAAAAATACTCCTTACAAATACTACTCTACTCCATTTCCTACATATGTATGTGTGTACATTAATACAAGAGAAGCATACAAGAAGCAGGAACAACAACAGTCACAGGAACAGGAGCAAAACAGCTAGAAGACTTCCTAGGACTCTAGAGGACCAATAGCCCAGAAACTCGGGATACAAAAAGTTCCATGCACTTTTTCTTTTCTCTCTCTCTCTCTCTCTCTCACTCACTCTCTCTCTCTTCCTCCCCTCCCTCCATTTGCAAGGAACATACATACTAAGAGTACAACATACCCCCACTACTATACAGTATCGTAAGAAAGAACCCAAACAAACCAATAACTCCAGCCAGCCAGATGGATTCCCATGATTCTTTCCAAGTAGTACATAGTACACAAGAAAAAGACTTTTAATCGTCAACAAGCAAGCAACTGCTGGGGATTCACATGAGAGAGAAAAAAAGCATAAGGGCAAGACAAATTGATAACTTTTTCAAAAGAAACACACATATCCATACACTCCCCTTCATCCATCCATATATACATATATCCACACACAAGCAAACAAACATACCCCCATGCATACAAACATACTCACATAATCACTTGAACTGGAAACTGGAACACACGACCAAAAAGTACAATCAATGCAAAAAAAATATACTTTTTACTCCATACAATGATAATCATTTCCATTTTAGTCACGCCTGCGGTTATTAACATACATATAGACTATCAAGAAATATAGTATACAAAAGTAAATTTAATATTATTATTTAAGAGCTACCCCTGTACATACTTGTAATTTTTAAAGATCCATATAAATGAATATTCTATGCAATCATAATTGTAGGTAATAATCATTAGAAGATGTAAAAATGTTATAATTAGATTTTGTAAGTATAGGGAGGAGATGCCAAGGTTTACGAAAGAAATTAGCAAAAAAAGGACAAAATATTATCCAGTAAGTTAAACCCGCTACAAAAAGGACCTACTAAACCCAAGAGAGAGAGAGAGAGAGAGAGAGATATGTTTTACGTGATAACCATCCAGAATTAAGTTATCAATAAACATTAAAACAATACGCAATTTTACTACGAATTCATGCATATAGCCACTACTATTACTTGTAGTAATTATTATTACATACATACATATATATTATTATATTCACAAAGGAGGAACATTATACCTCAATCAAATGCTTGATAATCAAATTAAACCCATATGTATTTTTTTGCTTTTAAGATATACAGTACTAGACGATGTGTGACACAAAATATATAATTATATATATATACATATGTGTGTGCAGAGACTACATAGGAGCTGCCACATTATACAATGCATATATTTAAGTAATTACTACTACATTACTGTATGAAGAGTCCGACTCATTTGTGTGTAGTAGTTATAATGTTATTTGTTATATACCCTGTAAGTAGTAATCTCGAAACGTACCAGAATTATTTCAACACACATGTATTATTACTAGCTTTATTGCCGACATTCGTCATCATTATTACATTGCTTCTCATGTAATAAATAGATATACATACAAGGCTTCTCCCAACTTTCCATTAAAATCAAATCAGGAAAGAGAGACAAACTCGAGTAATAAAAATGGGAAATACCTACTCATAATATGTCCGTCCTTTAATGTTCCATTTCCAATATCTGCCAATCATTCCCCAATAGAACATGCATTGGGCAATTCTTCAAGCATACGCAGCTACTCAAATCTTTATTGTCCCTTTATCCTCATCAATCAACTAATAACTATTGAGTATGATTACAACAACACCATTTATGCATATATGTATAAGTAGAATATATTAAAAATATAGTCATTGGACTATATACAGAATTCTCGAGTCTTTCAAAACCCTTTAAGGTGACATTTCCAATAAGGCTTCAATCATAATATCCTCATGCCTCATTTGAAAAAACACAGTCAAATATAGGCAACCCTGGGTCTCATAGGTAGTTACACCATACTCTAATTTAATAATTTCATTCCACATTTTTACAGTCTCCATCCAAGCGGATTCATCTCACCACAAACCATACTTACACATGAATGTGGGAATGCACATACTAAATTACGTCCATGTACGTATAATTATGTATCATGTTGGAGGTGTGACTGTCCTTTACAAAAATTCTAGCACGAAATACATACATAATTTCCAGTCAATAAATAAAAACAGCCATTTATAGGCGCCTTGACAGTATGCTAATTTTTTTCCAGACCAAATCAAAGGCAGAAACTATTTTCCTTCGACACATTTCCTTCTTCCCTATAGACAAGCGGGGATTTCAGATATACATATACTAAAGAAAACGTTTGACTTCAATTTAATTATTCCTACAAGGCACTGTCAGTGTTCTATCGTTTCATATCATTTAAGCCAGTGCTCGAAAAGTAAGTGTTGTATCTTCACAATATTTTTCCAAGGTAACTCACACTCGTTTACATCCCTTGCAGTGCCATCTAGGGGAACCCAATCCACGTGGTGAGTTCAGAAAATTATTCCAATCCAACACAAGATGGCAATACACGTGGTTAACCCGAGGGACTCACTAGAGGATAATTTCTTTCAATTCTTAAGACTTTTGGAACAAGGTAACAAGGTAATAAAATGTAACTGTAAACTTTTCCAAGGCAGGTACAAAATATCATCATATTTGAAAACATAGGATTTTTTTATGCTCACAAATTAATCGACAGAATTTTTCTAGCCATTGTAAATCTTTCTTGGGAACGGGGCAACTAAAATAGTACCCCTTTAAAAAATCCCACAATACTATCATTTTAACATCAAATTCAGGAAAACCTACAGACAGTCCCAATATAAAAGCACAAAGACTATTATTTTGTAGACAGCCATATACATAGTATGTATGTATGTTCACATGCAGAAGGGAGAGGCTAATTTCACGTAATTTATAAGATTTCCTTGTTTCCAGCATTAAGAGATCCGAGGGATCAAAAATGACGCGAGAATGTCATTGTTACATTTGATACAATGACAGCCCAACCGTTTGTAGTAACTGTGTGTTTCATTATAAAAGTAAACAAGTGGTTCTTCCCCATGCTCGACAACTTACTGAAGGCTATCATTACAGAGTCCCAATACATGGGAATACCAAACAAAAAAAAACAACTCCGTAATAATAGGCCTTAATGCACTAAAAGATTTCAAAGGCGGTAGAAAAATCAATAAAATTACTTTCCAAGGGGGGAAAAAACACACAATAATTTATACGGTGAATTACTTATATTTTCCTATTAAATTCAATAATGTATAAGTGCTTGTACCTATAGGAGGAGGACTCAAAGAAAAAGACTCAGACAGATTCTAGACATAAGAACATTTATGTATGTACTTACTATGTACATACATATTAAATAAGCACAATCATATAGACTCATCTCCGCATCTTCCCTTACACATCACCAGGAGCAGTCATCTTCTTCAAACAAGTGAGTACTTTGATCAAAATTGCCTGTAACAATAGCATCGCTCACATCCGTCTACCCAGGCAATGTGCTCATGTCCCAATAATGTACGTACATACATAGTATACGCTACATCTTGAATTGTACACATCCCTACGGAAGCTACCAGAGAAGAGAGATTGGGATTGAACAACAACAAAGAAGCCGCTATCTATAGCTGACGAACCGTTGAAACTTCAATGCACTTTTCAATTTAGTCATCAAGTAATTACATACACACAAGTATCTCTATATTTGTGTACATAAGTCCTACATGGAAGTACAGAGGAGGGAAAAATCCCTTAGAGATACATATGTACATGCATTCATATACATACATACATCCACAATATGTACACCTGAACGATCCTCTGGAATTCAAAATTTATAGACAACCGTACTAAAATGATTCCAAGAAACATTCACCGAAAACTTGTACAATAATTTTTCCTCCTCAAGCTTTTCCTATCCCAAGTCTCATCTTTTATTATCACATATAATAAAAAAAACAACATGTGTAATACAAGAACCAATTGCAATTTTTTATCCATCCACTGCTACACTATTTCTCCTGAGAATCCATCCTCCACATCACTACTTCCTAAATACAGTACATTGTACTTATAGCATCTAAAATAAATTATTATAGGAAACTCATAGGACATTTAAAGCCCTCCTTCGCCAAAGCCTCTCTTCTACAGATCACCAAACAGCCACGTTCAAAATTTCATTATTTTCTCCTTTTAACTCAAATAATAATAAATTAAAACGAGGATTTAATCAGATAATTCATTTATGAATAATTTCAAGCGTTATGCTCACATAAATAATAAGGTCATATTTAAAAAAAAGGCAATACTAAATTCAATTTCAATAATGCACACTTACAAAATAATAATCATTAGATTTGGAGTGTGTATGCAAAAGAGAGAAAAAAGAGAAGCCTCCCAAAAATTGAAAGTCAGTTCAAAGACGGAGTTAATTGCGGAAAGGACGCAAGGAAGCCCACCCAAAAAAAAATAAACTTTCCATCATGAAATTAATTAATGCTCAACAATACACACTACTGCACTAATACTAATAATAATAATAATAGAGTAAGGACTTATCTGCCTCATGGAATATGCAATTATTACCACAATCAAACGAAAGTGAAAAAATCCTTTGACGCGGAGATTCTTGGGAGGTTTCAATTTCAAAATATGAGTTTCAAAAACATTAACATACAAGTTACTATATGGGGATGAGCACATGGTAAGTACATAATTGTCAGGATCCGATCATATACCTTCAAATACATACACAGCCACACATACACACACACACACATGGTTTAATACACAAAGTAATTCATCAAGTAAGCATAACATAAAATAAGAAGATTACAAGGTTACGAAAATTCCCGTTATCCCTCACCTAGCATCTGGTACACTATGTGTTTGACTATATTAAGTCCACACATATTGGAGTACACTATTGGAGTCTCATACAATACACACAGTATTCTTGGGTCTTCCCACAGACTCCTCTCTTGTTGCTAGCTTGTTGGAGGAATGCTCTCATAAATATCGTTTCACTACTACTACTTACCACATATGCTACCATATGCATATCCTAACATGAGAGAAATAAAAACATCCTCTTGTCTCTCTCTCTCTCTCTCTCTCTCTCTCATTTCTCTCTTAATAAATTACCCTTCTCCTTATCATTACGTCTCATCCAAACAGAGCACAGGTCATAAAAATTCACAACCTGTGAGATTACAACCACAGAGAGGGAAAACAAATTTGTAAGCACTACATACAACATAGTACAGACAGATATACTTTAAAAAACAAAACATATAACACACAAGCCCAGGACAAAAGTGAATCCTTACTGTAAGTACCTTCCATAAATTCATAGGTTTCAAATCCCATATACATTCCACCTGTCATTCATTTCATTATAAAATTTTTCTGATCTCAATGAAAAGTTTTGACACACAAAAACATAGAGAAATAAATATCCGCAAAGAAATTCTCTCTCTCTCTCTCTCTCTCTCTCTCTCTCACTCAATCCTCCTTCCAAATAATAATTTCCACCGAGGGAAAGTTGATAACCCGTCCAGAGAATCCCTAACTACGTCAAGTAACACACCCAACAAGATCCCTAACCTTAGCTGTACTTGACGGTAGTACTAGGAACAACACGTTTACAGAACCACAAAACTGCGGCATATCGCCGAGACCATATTTATGGAAAGACAAAAGTCAAGAGATTAATAAACCCACGACAAAATCCTCACCAAAATATTTCCTCGTCTCATAGGAAACCATATACTTGCTCCCAGACAAACCTTCAGGAAGCCACAATCTCTCCAACTCTTCCTGACCTCGACCCTCACAAAGAGAATTTCCATGCTCTTAACTAATTGTAAGCTTCACAACAAGAGAACTATTGAACTACAGCAGTCTTTTTTCTCTCTCTCTCTCTCTCTCTCTCTCTCTCTCTCTCTCTCTCAACTGCATCGGAATTATCAGGGAAACACATACATACCTGCAAGAGAAAAAAAAATTACAATCATTCCTGATAGCATCTTAGGAACTTTCATAACAAGTCCGTTAGAAATTTGAATGTGCTTACTAACAAGTGAAAATTTTAGAGAGGATAGAATCCATCAGAAAAAAAAGTCCCATAATTGCTAATAATCAGCATGTTCCTTCCAATTATCACATAATTACTTTAGTGTGTGTAACCTATACTCCTCACAGCCACAAAAAAATATCCACTTACCAGTATATAGTGGTAAGTTCAAGTTACCACCACTGAGGGATCAAATACCAATAACTAACCCAGACAATATCTTAATTCGCTACAGTTTCCTATTTTTTCCCCGCCGGATTATGTCAAAATATATATATAATTATATCAAGACAGGAGCTATATAACTCCAAGGCCTGAAATTGTGAAGACTTGAAATTCTAATTACAAATTTGTATCGTAAGATTTTTATCCAATCCTTTGGACCTTATAGCCAATAATAAGAAAAAGCAATGAAACTACTTTATTACATTCCTTGTCATACACATGCAACTGATCAACCTCCATAAAAATCTCTATGATTGCAAGATACTGATTGTGAGATGGAAAAAAAAATTATAAAAACATACACAGAGAAAGAACCCTCAATATTAATGATATCTTCAAGTGGACACCTGCATAGGATTTTCTAATATAAAAAAAATTAAATACTAGGTCCACTCTCCACAACAACGCACTAACGTTACTTCACCTATAGTCGCACACGAGGTCACCAATAGCAAAAAATATTTTCTCACCATTTCATCCCCTCAAGATTTGAGAGATCCATCATTCCATCCAAACAACTACGAATATACATGTATGGATTATTACCCCGACTCTGACAACAACAACTCCAAGATACTAAAACACATAGGCCGAGCAAATGAAAGAAAGGCCCTCACATTGGGAAACACAGATAGAGAGAGAGTCATCAAATCTTTTCAAATACCTCGGACATTCCTATAGAATATTGCAGCTTGTTTAATAAGATAGCATCATTTTCCTAATGTAAGCTCTTCATGCGCCCTAATGTTTACATGGTCTTCTGGTCAAGGAATACAACAAAAAAATTAAATGCATACAATATCTATTAGATATACAAATTCACACCGTCCGACATCCCCTCCAATAGAATTTCCTCCTCTGCTATGATGACTGCCTATGATTATGACTGAGTAAGTAAAATAAATACAGTCTGCTTGTTGGGATGTCAGGAAAGGTCCTTATGGAAGGGTATGGAACAAAAATCAAGTAAATTCCCAGGAAAAAATCCTCATCTATCTATATAATAGTTTCCAAGCGTTTCTCTCCTCATCATCATTATCATCATCAGCAACAGCATCAGAAGCAGCGTGCGCGGGTTATATGAAAGAAAGGACTGTTTCCCATTAATGATTCGATTGACCCATTAGGAAAAGAGGAGTCTGTAAAGGGAGGATTTTTTCAAGCCTAATCAGTTAATGATCAGAGAGTTTGCAAATAATCCCATAAACTTACATCCTTCAGATCTCTACCTCTACCTCTACAACAAACGGCCTTTAAAATAGTATCCTCAGTGGAGCAGTTCCTTTGGGATTTGACATATTTTTGACGGTGGTTCCTATGAGTAGGAAAGGATCCAAAACTACCAGCATAGTAGCCTAGTAATGACGAATAGGCAATCATAGTCATGATTAAACTCAAGGATGTGATGAGTCAGTGGAGAGTAGCGTGGAAGTGTCTATAGTGTTAGTGTGTAGGTTGAGGGAAGAATTGGAAATAAAATAAATAAACACGGGTTAAATGCAATCAACCGCAGAGTGGAGAGAACGAGAAAAAAAACCACATGCCTACGAAGTATAAACACCCTCACCTTTTACTCACTTTTCTGTGACAGTAGCAAAGGAAATTAAATGAAGTGCAAAATGGCAATCGTCACTGAATGGAACAATGAGAACAATACGAGAGAGAGAGAGACAGAGACAGAGACAGAGACAGAGAGGGAGAGAGAGAGAGAGAGAGAGCACAGAACGACTGACTGAGCACCTAATGTCTAATACAAAAGTCCCATGAAAAAATTAAAAAACAGGGTCTCACACACTCACACGTGTATACATAGTTCCAATAAGGCTTGAGAGATGTGTGTGCCCCATCCAAATATCCATCCTGAGCTTCAATAATAATTCCTACCCCAGCCCATATACCCGTCTTGTCTTCATCAAGCCCATGAATATCATTTTTAATTCATCCTCAAACTTCCCTCATCAAAAACTTTCATCACAATAAATATCCTCCGCTGCACAACACAAAAGCTTTTAATAGTCACCAGATACAAAGATAAGCTCATCCTCATCCGCACAAGAAGAGGTATACAGAGGGAGGAACTCCGCACAAACAAAAACCACTCTTAAAAAGAAAGCAATACTAGTATAGGACCGTTGATTTTTCCTTCTTTCTCTTCCACAGAACCCACGTAATGTACATATGTGCATGTGCCTATTGTATCAAATGGGATAGGACTCCTACTACAAAGATACATATATTTTTCCAGATACATCCATTTGTCTGAAATTACAGATAGATACATATGTAGATACAGTAAAAGGCAGGAGGGGGGTGGGGATATACTAAACCCACGTATACGAAATGCCATTTAAAACTTATTCCAAAAATAATAATTTCCACTTTAGAATTATCCCCTCATCCCTGAACATCCTTCAAAAATTTTGAAAAAGAAAGGTGTGTGTGTGTGTGTGAACACACCCCGACTGACTGACTGAAAGCTTCCCATTTTATTATAATTTTTTGGTAATACACAGAGTCATCAGTAATGTTATAATAAAGAGGAGAATATGACAATGATGATACAGAAACATCATTGAAATCCGGAGCTTCATCATGCATCTTTATTTTCCTTAAATGAGCTCACACGCCTCCATGTCTAGCCAAGCATCCATCCGTCCATCCGAAATCCTTTGGTATATTGCACACACAAACCAAATAGCACGCTTATCTTTCAAGGTTTCAAAACCGTTTCATACGTGTTCCCTGTTACCTACTGTACTTACACCTTTCTTTGACAAGAAACACTTTTGTTGAAGCGACAAAAATTCCTTGTTTATACTTTTACACGCTCGTCAATAATAACGACATACTTTAAGTCTCTGTACTTATTGGGGATGTGTGCAACATCCCTTGTAATATCTGTAGTCATCCCATGCTCAAGAAGAATGACAAAAGATGAGCAGCCACTCTTGTGATTAATCTCCCCCAGCAATGAGCATGCTGTCAGTATGTAATTTATATGTAGTAGTCCTCAAGTAGTAGTTCCATATAATTACATACACATGTACACACATACATACACCTTCCATGTACTTGTACATACATACATACACGGACCTCAGGAAGCTTCATACGAAAACCATTTGACATTGTATATCAGTCTCATGGGAGTTGAGTATACACCAAAAAGTTACCTGTAAGTAATCAAACTTACATATGTAGATACATTTATCGTACGGATCCGATATCAGAGGAAACAACAGGAACAGCAACTGAGACTTTTCCTCATACGAAACAGTCTATGCCTGTCTGTACAGTAGTAGTATATCCTTCTACTCACATTTATTTTTCTTGTTCTCAAGCAAGTATCACACATCAAGTAAATTCACTTGTATTTTTTACTTTAATGGATTAAAAAACAATACAAAAAAAACTCTTTTCCCTTCCCTAGATTTTTCAAATCCTTAAAAATTCATTGCAATTTTAATTAAACCAAGGGAATCTGACGGGAATAAAAAAAACGAAACTAGGTCTGCAATCTCATCTCCAAATTCACTATAGAGGAACAATCGACAGGGACAAATCCCATTTGTTACATACATACATATGTGTGTACATACATGCATATACACACATTCACACACATTACAGACAAGAGTATTATATTTAGTGGAAAAAATCTGTCTCTCTCTCTCTCTCTTTTCAAGAAGTCGTTTCAAGTTTCAAGAAGAGGAGTAAATGCAAATGCAGCCAAGCTGTGCATGTAATTACAGGAGATGGAAACACTTGGGTCTCTCTATCTCACAGTCGGGCCATGAGTTGCAAAGTTGTCATCACATCCATTTATGTATCAATTGAGGGACCAAACGGTGACTTCCGGAACATACAAATAACAACTCCTCTTATTATTCTCACACGTCAAAACCATAGAATAGAGTTCCATTCAGAAGGATAGGGGACACACATTTCAAAAATTTTTAATTACCACATCAAATTACTCACTTGGAAAAATAACCCATGAGGAGTCAATACCAAAATCCCCGGAACGCGTCCTATCAACAAATGTATAACTACATACATATTTACACATGGATTATTTAAAATATGTATGGAAATACAGGGGACGAAACTACAGTAGCATAAAAAAAACTCTTGGAGTGCGCGTCCTGCTAAACTGAATTACTTTTCGAAATATTTCCTAGGACTGTCTCATAGTAGTAGTAGTAGTCAGGAGTCACACAGTAGATATTTATGTAGTTAGTATTCTATGGATAGTACACGCACCGTCGAGTCCTCATCCTTCCCCTGACGTTTTGTATTTTTAGGCGAATCCTTGCATATACACCGTTTCTGAGCACCAGAGAGAAGATGACAGTAGCAGCGAGCGGTACCGTCATCACCAAAATCCTGCTATTATAATTGCATCATTACCCCTCTCCATCTCTCTCTCTCTCTCCCTCCCTCCCTCTCTTGCAAATCCAACACTGCATATAAGTATAGACACTAGTTATTTAAATATAATTAGGGCCATCAATTTTAAGTATTCCGAACACAAACACCGTACGAAAATAGGGAAATGGTGTAAAACCTTCCTCAAAAAAAATTATTTAGCAGAGCTATGTACGTATTTATGTAGCTCCCCCATCAATTCCGTCCTTGTTCTCTCAACTCCATTCATTACCTAAGACTTTACACTTTGGGCTCCATCAAATCCAATGACGTCGCGCCCGCAGTAGTCCCAGCTCTTAAATCCAAAGGATTCCGAAAACCTGACACACTACCCCAAGGAACGACGTTTTCTGAATAAATACAGTCATCAGCCCCTCTCACACAGTACTAATTACTCCCTATAAAAACAATCTCGGCACGTAAGCTACAAAAACCCCGACACACATAAATATAATTAAATATAGGTATAGAAGAACAGAGGAGGTTCGTAAGGTTCCCCAAACAAACAACAGCCCTAGAAATAGCAACGAGACGGAAATACTCCACGAAGCAATCAAACAAACAAATGAAGAGCAGACACATACATATGTCCCTACACATGTCAACTACATACATATATACATAATTGTACATACATACCTAAAGAAACCTAGAAATGATGACCAATCCATCAATCAACATCACATGAAAAGATTTTTACAAATCAGATTTCAGAGACAAAACATCCTTAAAAGGGAGTCCTTACACTTCATTCTAGTCCCACAAGACGGAGATAAACTGACAAAAGGGGATGTAGCAAAAGGAGAAAATTAAATTACTAAATGA
This sequence comes from Allacma fusca, assembly GCA_947179485.1. Classification (NCBI taxonomy): domain Eukaryota; kingdom Metazoa; phylum Arthropoda; class Collembola; order Symphypleona; family Sminthuridae; genus Allacma; species Allacma fusca. The sequence goes on from OX359248.1 coordinate 6,042,317, forward strand.
TAAAACCATGCTGACCCTCTCGTTCATAGACATTCAAAGCTCAAGAATGTCACCCTTGTAAGGTGCTACTGCACCGCACGTCTCCAAAGTCTCAGCTCAATTCACATTGGAATTCAAAACTACAGTATGAAGATATGCATCTGAACGTTGAATGTACGCATGGATAGGACTTTCTGCCTCAATAATAATAATAATAATAATAATTGTAAAGTGCCTCTACACTACAGCCCAAGAGTAAAACTCCAGAAGCTACTAGCTGTGAGATCATTTTCTCTGCGGCAAATAATTGTCTATGTTATTTCATGTATGCAATGTCTCTAGCCGTTAGACACTCTCATGCAGGATAATTTACATGCACTCTATAGTTATTCATGTGGCTCAACTCTCTAATAATTATTATTATTACAGAAATGAAACTCAGTCCCTATGTCAACAACAAAAGGAGTAAAAAAAAAATCGTGAAGGAAAACACCTGGCAGGCAGGCAGGGATAGAGAGGTTGGATATTCGGGAGATGCCAGAGACACAGAGACCTACAGAGAGATAGAAGGAGAAGGAGAGAGAGAGAAAGAGAGAGAGAGAGAGATAAAGATGTCTCTTTCTTTTTTTTTAAAAAAAAGGTCACAACTTCCGTGTACAAATTAGAGCAACACGCTTGAATTAAAGGTCGACACCGTACAGATCTACACTTTGACTCTGGCTTGACTGACACTGGCACACTAAATCTTCTCAAGCGTAAGTAAGTACATCTTCTCTCCGCGCCATCATCCCTCTCTATATCCTATATCCATCGTCTATTCCACTCGTCGCAAAAAGAAATGAAACGAACGAAATGAACATGAGTAATGTTCGAATTCATTCTACCATCCTATCATTCATTCCCTCCTTTCAAAAATAATAATAGACAAATACCGAAAAGCGTGCCTTTACTATATCGTGTACGTACTCTTCAATAGTGTTACCAGTTACCATTGGTAAGGGTAAGTTAATCCAAGGAATCCACCACCACCACTACCACCAGCACCATTATAGGAAATTAAGTACACACATTAGTCCCAGTCCTCCTTTATAGAGATAAAACAAAACAGGGTAAAAAAAAAATAACAAAAAGATCATGGCTTTTGTCATCCTCGGAAAATTGTACACATCAAATCAAAGCCCAGCATTATTACTTTCATATAAAAACAAAACACAAGAGGAGGGGATCACAAAATATAATCTCTCTCGCACTCCAAAGGATCACAACTTTAACTTTCACAGTCCTCTCTTATGATTTTTGAGCCGTTAAACTAATAGCCATGGTATATGTATCCCTCATTTGGGATCTTACCCTTACTACAAAACTAGGAGTGAAAACTCATAGAAAACCGTGCCCGAGTCATAAAAGCTAAATAGAAGAGATTGTTATTCTCAAAATGGTCCCATTATTAAACTTGACTATAATCCTTCCTCAGACCAAAAATCTTTGGTTATTGTCACGGAGCTAATATGAACTATTGTTACACTTGAGATGAAATTGACATTGACACTAACTAAATTGACACCATGATTGTTTTTAATGTGCGCGAAAGTACAGCTATACATTACTCCAAAACATACACTACACAGAGACACAAAACAAAACAGCATCCCTTTCCTATATAAAAGTATCTCAGCTCAAAGATAATAGATCTTAAAATTACAAAAAATAAAGTTTCAAATATTTTTCTTCATTACTAACCTCCTATCTTCAATTCACCACACGTATCTACAGTAGGTGTATATTTCCATCATAACCCAAATACTGAAGGGCTAAACCATGCGTTCAGTAATTTCCATTCCTGATTCTCTTAAATATTGTTCTTTGTAAAGTACATGTGTATGGATGTATGTATGTATGTGTGTGTGTGTGATGGAACATTTTTCTTTCCCTCCACACAAATTATCCCTTCCTTATCAAAATCTCTAATCATTCCATGCTTTTCTCCTAATATTCACACCATCTCATCTCACGTTTCCATCAACCATACTTACGCATCTATATATTCCTAACTAACGACAAAACACACATAATAAGTAACTACATATATCTGAAGGAGTGAGAAGGGAGAAAAAGTTCTTGGAGATTTAGATGCACGACATTTACCAAGTTAAGCAATGCAGAAAAAAAAACACTTCTCTAGTCATACTGTACGTTTTTCCCAAATGCCAAAATCTCGACTTCAATAGTACGCATACACAAAAATCTTACAACAAAATTACATGGCCAAGGCCATTGGTTACCCTTCAGTTACCACAAACATTTGGATACCGTCAGTCGGGCATTGACTCACTAACTCGTACACAAGGAACGCTTATCAAATTACTAAATAGTTGAAGGAAAAAACTGTATTATTGGGATTCCGTCAAAGCCGTAGAGAGCAGGCCAAGACTCATGTTGTAACTTAAAAACAACTACACTAATATAAAAGGGGTGACTATATCAACTACAAAAGGAGCCTACTGATAGATACACGACACAAATATTTACATTACATATGTAATACTTGCGTACAGCTCCTGCGTTTCGCACATTCCAACCCAAATAAAACGTATATTAAATTCACCCATATACTCCATCCTAAGTATGTAGTGAGCTGCATATATCCCTACTTAAAATGAGCTTCATCAAATTTTAATTTCTTTAGCTTTTAATCCAAACGGGGGATTTGTATTTTCCACGTCATTTCCCAAAGGCAACGACAAATCAAAGGAGAAACCAAACTGTGGTTCTGGTATGCGTTCTCAACATATTATGAATTACTATTTTCTAAGGTCACGTTCCCGTTGATCTTATCTCGAAAGCAAAACAAAGCTCCCAACATTCGGTTCGATACAGTAGCATTTGGCCTGATCCTTCCTCCTTTTCCTTCAGCACTAATGTATAATTACCATATGTATAGTATAGTAATAGGTGGCTTTTAAAAGGCCCAGTCTTGGAAGTGATGGAAGAGGACGACGCAGAGCACATAACATAGCAGCAGCACCCAGTCAATTCTTTCTAGCACCCCAACACTCAGCTCTACAGCATATACATAGGTAATATATATGAAGAAACCGAATACCCTTTGAAAGGAGTACCTATTGAATCACATTCAATTTGTATTTCATAATAACTGTATTCACTCAGGAGACAGCATGTATAGATACAGTATACTTGAGATGGAGCATATTCCCATATGAGAAATAAAAGAATCAGAGGGGATATATGGAGGGAAAGTGCATTTCAAACCCTCCGACCAGTATTACGTTTTTGTTTGCACAAAGGTAAAAAATCGATATTCATCTTCCAATTACTCATATAACGGTGGCCCACTTCACCCACAAACTGTATACGTTGAGTATAAGAAATGAAGTGTGAGTAAATCATGTGTTACAAAAACCAGAGGCTCATGTAATGATAACAACATCCCTAGTACTACTAATGCAGTACATATGTACATACTTATAAGGTTACTGTATGACACTACCAGTAGATACTCCCAGAGCACATCAACATGCAATAGTTATGAGGCGACAGGTGATGATGATCGGGTGACCATTATTACTACAATAAAGGTGGAAAAATCCCTTTTAGTACAGATAGTACAAGACAGTACTAAGACAGGAAAAAAGTAAATCAAATATTTCCGAGAGAAACCCAAGTCAAGGGAAGGGATGAGAAGGGAAAAAAACAGAGATTTGTTTGAAAAATAAATAAGATCCTGAGACGACTCATCTTGTATACGCAGAAAACTCTAATGGAAGCAGAATAATGGAATCGGAGTAAAACAATCATAATAATGGATTTGTCAACGGATATCTTTCCACAGTCCTTTACATATCTTTTATATCCCATCATTAGGGCAGAGCAGAAACATTGAAAGATCCGAGCGTTTCGTTAGTATTGTGAGTCAAATATCCTTCCCTCAGCTTGAAAAACAACGACAGGACAAATGACAGAGAGGAGAGCATGGAAATTTCATACAAAACAAAGATTCAAGGGCTACAATCCATTTTGCACAAATTCAATTGAAATTCTTTCGTAGGAGTAGTAGAATATTGAAACCATAGGGACACACACACAAACACACACACATAGACGCATATATAGACACACAACAAGTATTGTTTCAGTCAAGCATATATAAACTCACTGTCTTCATTCACATTTATCTAGTAGTAGGATTGTTTCTTACGTGTGCATACATAATTATACATAGGTACTTATGTGCATATGTAAACTAGGAGGGAAATGGTTCCTTGCCCATATTGTAGATATAAATACACAAAGGTAAACTCTTCAATTCTCCTATTTGCCTAGCGAAACGTGTCCAGATCATGAAGTCAAGTAGAGAGACGAGGAGACCTCAAATATAATAAACCTATATGCGCTATTAAGAGTCAAGCCATAGTCAATCTGATCGACTTTAATTCATTAGACCAGGTAATACGAGAACCATGCCATAGTACATGTTCATGCTAAAATTCAATGGGAATCCTGTCTCAGTGAAAAGATTTACTAACCTAGAGAAAGAGAAGTGAACCATAGTGAACAAAAGCATTTACGATAGAATGAGCTGAAGATTACATGCAACTTTTTTTTTCCCTCCCCCCTCCGTCAAAATTTACACAGAATCTCTGAGAGTCTCAGTCCTAGACTAGAGGGATAGAATATAATTATGTGCATAATAAATACAAGGTATTATTTCCATCCTAGTCGCACCTCCTCTCATCTATATCAACATATAATCATGTTCAGCATCCCTATAGATAACTATATATAATTATCTATATATACACATACATATAGAATAAACCTAGTATATAAAGTATCCATCTCGTACCCACTGTCAATGTCTTGCGTCACTACCCAGTCAGTATCAGTGCTAAACAATCATGTCCAATAAGGATACATACACAATACCGTATTTTATCAGGCCCAATATAGGTATCTCTTCCCTATGTTCCTTCACTACAGAAGCGTGCAGTATCTACATATACATATCTATGTATATATATATTTTACTAGATTATGGCAGTAGTCAAGCGTGTCTGCGTTCTCAAATATCTTAATTCACCCCTGACTCAGTGGATTCTCATTAGCTATATTACATACATCAATTCATATACATATAATTACATATAGCCCTAGCATATACTCTACTTATCTTTCCCGTCTGAAAAAATGAAGTCAACAGAAGTAGCTTCACTTGTCACTTATACTTATGTATGTATCGTGTTTACGTACTTCTTGTGAGATCCAACAAATGTCATCCTTTTGTATACAATTCTTATCTAAATTAAATCTCACAATTTTGCACAAGTTCCCTAACAATAAATAAAAACTTAGCTTCGGGTTGACAAAATTACTTCTCAACTTCATACAATGCGTACAGTTAGATTGCACCTATACATATGAAAGTACATACCGCTTCTACATTTGTAACTTGTAGCCTAATGCCAGCTATAGATACTTACCTTAGATATATACCTCAAGGATTTTTTCCTTCAGATTTTGTTCAGTGCAAACGAGCAGTGAGAAACAATCAAAACAATGTATTAAACGATATAAGTAATAATTACATATGTTATAGATCTCCGGAAAGTAATTACAGTTAATAAATTACCATTATCATTACCATTACCAGTGAACAACATTTACAAAAGTCTCACCCACAACGGCAGATTCAGCAGACTAATTCCTTCCTGCAAGCTTTGATTTCCACATGTATTTACCCTATTTCCAAAGTCATGTGACCAGCCCTTACAAAAGATACTCAGAGATAGGGATAGTCCAAGTATGCATTTAAATATACTACAAGCATCCATAATTATATCGAAATATAATCACCCAACAGGGGATATCCGGGCAGGAGCAATATATCAGAGAGTGATAACACAGGTGAGCACATACCCCTTCCCAACATAATAGAATTGTGTCAAATTAGGATTTTTAATTGGGCACTAGCAGTACTCTTTGGGAATCAAATGAATAATATTTTCCTTTTTGGTTTCAGTAACAAAATAATGGAAGGATGGAATGTAAGGGAAAGAAAACATGTGACAACAGAGAGAGAGAGAGAGAGAGAGAGAGAGCTGTACACAATAATTATAACCACAGCGCTCAAGTTTCTTGCAATTTGTAATGAAGACGCCGATGAGATGAAGTAACGTCAAAACGTGCATAATAATGGGACAATAAAGGACAGTAGACCCGACCATAGAACAAGAGTAAAAATCCCGCTACTACAAAACCACCTATTAAGTCTAACAGATGTCATTTTGGTCCCCACATCATCCTTACTTTTACAGAATCAAGAGCAAAAACAAAACAATAAATAAGACACGAGAGTCCTTGAGATATTAAAGCAGGTTTCAACCAAGACGGAACTATTAGCAATTCTGTAACATATAGGAACAGGAACTACTACTACTATACTCTTGAGGAACAGAGATATATATATATATATAGAGAGAGAGAGAAAAAAAAAAATCCAAACACATGCAACTTTATGTGCTTTCAAAAGTAACGCTCGATCCCTTCTCATCACTCGTACTCATCTCTATGTTCACAAAATCTATCGCAGACTTCTCCGTGCTTGAGACCTGAGACTTGGAATGATCACACACCAAAGGATTGGGCTCTCATTTGAGGATCTCACCTGGGATGAAGTAATGCTATCATGAAGTCAAGTCGGAATTGGGACTTTACTTACCCATAAATTAAATTATGGCCATCTTCGCGTGTGCTCCCAAGTACTGCTATGAGTAACGTTTCCCTATCGTATTTTTTATCATCACCAGCTTGGTTAATTAACATGAGAGTATACGGACCGACGCAGGGGAACAAGCCGGAAATTCTTTTAAAATTATTATTGAAATTAAACCAACAAACTCACATCCCGAAACGGACCATCTTCACCATCGAATCTCTTCAAGTATGGATTCATTCAAGTTTTGTTTATAGTAGCATTCATTCCTTCCTTCCTTCACACATGCATATTATAGGACATCCTTATTTCATTTCTTATAATAGTAGTTTCAGTTCTCAAGTGGAATAGCCTGCCTTCCTAGAGAGGTGTATACTCCTCTAGGCCTGTATACATATTATGTACATATAAATACTAACTTATGACTCTATGTACAAAAAAAAACCCAGGAATTCCTCAAGTGCTCTAAACTAAATGCAATGACACTTATTATTTTTACAACCATCAACATGCCCATAGAGAGATAAATGAGAAAATATCCCAAAGTGCAGTTATCCACCTACTCCGACACCCGTCAAGAAGATGCAACTCCTTCAATGTGCCTTCCCCGACCATCACGACAACCTTCCTCCATAGTCACTGTATAACACGGTCTACTCTATATCTACACATGTATCTAAACATGTATCTACATAGATATGTAACAATAACAAATGAAATGATGACTTGGAGGATCACGACGGAATCGATATCGCAGGAAGGTGAGACTCTACGCCAGAGTGTGACTAAATGTCAAATCTCCCTTCAAAAAACTATAGAAAGGTCTTGTTTTTACTCTGAAGCCATCTGACCGTGTGTACAGTGTATATGATGTACACACGTAATTATACACAAACTTTTCCTTCACTTTACAAATATTATTGACATATCCTCCAAAAACACTAGTCCCTATAGTCTTGCAAAGTTTTAATTCTAATTAGTATTATATTCAAGCCCTTCATCCCCCTCCCAGACTTTGTTAACAATTATTGCCACTAAACAATTTAAAATGTTTGAAAAAATCCCAATTTTTTACATAAAGTAAATAAACTTCAGCAAAGCAATAGGGCCAATAGTCATAACTCTTACAATCGGCTCTCCCCATAAAACAGAAGAATGTCAAAGAGTCCCAGTGGAGTAGGATCTCTTTCCACGGCATTAAAAATTCAAGAAACTTTTCTCACTTGTTGGGAATAAGTAGGTAAGAAAAATACTATAAATGTTATCATTACATTCGGCATCTTGGAAAAATGTTCCTTGTCCTTAAAAAAAAAATCCGGCGGCAACCGGCAACTCAGAGGGAGAGAGGGAAAGAGCAGTAAATAAATCAATTTGCAATTAGCAATTAAACATGCATTTGTGTACAGGAAAGCAGGTAATAAACACAAAGTGTTCATGTTTTTTCTTAGAAAATTTTCTGAATTTTCTCTCAAGTGGATACTTGAAGCCAGCTAGAGGCCCGGTAGTAATCATAATAATAATAGACCGCACAGTCTCAGTTATGTATATATGTATATAATGTCTCTCCATACACATATGTGCATACAAGGGTTCATACTGTATATGTATGCATATCAACGTAGTTATACAAATGTACACAAACATACAAAAGTGCCTTACATTTCTAACAGCTCAAGGAATAAAAAAAACATACGCTCCTATCTGTAGATACAGGTACAGAGTAAAAGTCAAGCCCAGACTGTAAAGGACATCATCATCCCCTAGCATATAGACGTACCTTGTTGACTGACGGTGTTGAGCAGAAAACTTTTGATTCTCCACTCATTATTGTTATTATTATTATTTGTTCTCTCTCCCTCTGTCCCTATATGATCTGTATGTATGGGAGTGGAGTGTGACTTCGTAAGTGCTTTCTTTTTCCCTTTCTAGGTCTCCCTTCGCCGCAGGTGGCTTAATCAAAACACATCAAGCCTATAAGTAAGAGTAGAGACTTGGGGACACGTTCTCAGTTTTGTCTCAACCTATCATCAGTCAACTGAAGCCAGCTCATAATTCTCCGAGTCAAGTCAAAAGTGGCATCCTCAAATGCACCAACAACTCACACACTGTCTCCAAATCAGCTGAGCTCCTCAGAGAAACAATACCTCCGAAAAGTTTGGTTACTTCAAACTTCAATCCCTCCAACTGATTCTCTTTTTTTATTATCACAATCTCCCCATCCCTTCTCCACCTAACCAAACATCTCAAATTTAAAGTCGAAATATTACTTTAAAAAAATAAGTCACTCAAAAAAAAAACGCCTTCAACCCTGAATTAGATCCCTGTGTTGAATAATAATAATAATAATAACAATAATAATAATTAATAATAATATTACAAAGTAAACTCAGTCGGAATTACAATTTTCCTAGGAGTCAGTCATCATAGCATATAGCTGAGATTACTTATTGTTAGTACACCAGGAAAATCCTCTTATGAATATAAGGTTACATAGAAATTTCCTAAACACCACCCAGTGAATCAATAGTCCCAGTAATTCAGAGTGTATATCAATTCCCAAACAGTTTATAAAACATATTTTTATTACAAATCTCAAACCCAAAAATCCTATTATCAGCCTCTCTTCTTTGGAGTAATAAACGACCTACACAATCCAAACAAAAAAATAGCAAAGGATTTGACAGACAGAGTCAGAACAGTACATAGGTACTCCCTACTACCTCTGCCCCAAACCATCATCAGAGGTACATAAGGTTTCCTGCCGTCTTCGACTCAAATTTTAACTCCGCACAGAGTCAGTCCACTATTATTCCCTGTAAGAAGAGAGTGTGTGCTGTGTGTGTGTGTGTGTGTGTCTATATCTATCTATGTACCTGAGAGGAAGTAGTGGCATAGTGGAGGTAACGGCTTACTACTTCACTCCTCACCTGCTTCTTCTCTCTCTCGTATTCTTCCCGCAGCATCTCCTATGACCATCTTTTTCATCAATCTCCTGAGCAACAGAAGCAGTTCTGTCTTATCTCTCGATTCACCCACACACATTAGTAGCATTTAAATCTCCGTCCGAGTCCTTCTCTCTCATCCTCCTGTTCCTATCTCACATCTTTCGTCAACGGGGACAAAATCAAATTAAACGAAAAATACTGATTTATTAAAAAATATAAATACTTTAAACCCAATAATAAGTAGCCACTCCAGGCTACTTCTTCGTACAAAGGTGTATGAAGTAAGGGGAAAAAAACAAAAACATTAGAACTGAGACACAAATAAAATTAAACAAAACCATACAAGTTTTTTTTTTGTATACGATCATAAGTGACAACTTCAAAAAACAAAACAAGTCTGTTCCAATAATAAACAAATCCACACACAAAAAAATTATATTGGTTAGAAATATTCCATAAAAATAATTACTCTTAGTAATAATAACAAGAGAGATCCTCGTCGTCAAAATGGAATACAAGTGTACCTTCCGTCAACTTATACTTGCAGTGTTTTTTACATGTACAATTCTAAGCTCCATACGAGAGTCGGAGTGTGGAAAGAAGTCCAAAAACCGGGAGAGCTCTTCCCATCATCACCACCAACATCAAAATAAAAATATAAGTAATAGTGCAAATATCCGCCGGAGTAGTAAATTTTCTCAAGATCTTCATAGCCCATTGCTCCCATTGCCCCCACAAGAGCGAGAGGCAACGGTTCGGTTACATGGGAAGGGTAGAAGAGGATCCCGGGATCAAATCCCTCTCAATAATAATAATAATAATAATAATAACAACACCGGCTTGAGTAAATCTACAGGGAAAAATGGTCAAGCAAAGGTCAGTCTCTTCTTTTTTTTCAATTATGACATCAACTCACATAAATACTAAGTATTTTCTCTCAGTTATATGAACAGTCCCTCATATGTATATGTATGTATATCCCTGTACTGTATATGTACATAAAGAGTAGCTTACGTCAAAACTCAAGGAATTATTCCATTACCAAAACTACCACTATTACCACCTCCTCTGTCACGAGCACTTTCCTTCCTCCTCAACTAAAAGTGTACATTGAGAGAGAGAGAGAGATGTTTCTGTAGGAACAAGTTCCGAGGAAATTGCTTAAGAAAACAAGTGCAATAAATATAGGAATTGTAACAGGTAACAGCCCATGTTAGCACTATTACATTAACCAAGAGGAGTTGTTTCAAGTGAAACAACCATACATTTTATTTCCCTATATATATGTAGATATGTATGTAATGTATATGTAATTGCAATATATCCCACTATAGATATCTACTAGGCATGTAAAAGTTGAGGAGAAATATATAAAAATAATAATAATAATAATAATACTACGGAAAGTTGAAGAAGCAAATGTTTCGTCATAAAAAATCTTATGAGACTCTCCGTGAGATAAGGGAATGACAGGTTGAAAGTAATCTACCAAAAATTGGCACTCATGTTTATATCTTCATTTAGCTGTACTTGATAATAGTCTTCAGATATTTATTAGTTGGTGAGCATTATGAGAGAGAGTAAGACACCTTGAGTATCTACAGGGTCTCTCACAAGCTGTACCTAAATATGTAGCTCTTCTCAATTTCCTTACTCAATTTCAATAGTGTACATCCACAGCTGATTCCTAACTGACGGGTACAAAGATTCCCAGCATTTCTCATCCCATTCCGAATCATCTCAAGCCTCGTGCTTGTACATGTGTACTACATAATATGCTCAGACATCCATGTACCCCAGCCGATATAATTATTACAACACTTACTTATTATTATTACTACTACGAGGACCCACATGTTACATACCAAATGACAAAAATCCTTCTTTTACTCTAACGTCATTTCAGTTCAGCTACGACAGAACTTGTTACTTCCTAACTGAGAATTCATCTCCCAGTCTTACTGCTTCTTACTGTTACCGTACGTATACATATGTATGCATGTACGTCTGCAACAGTCCAGTTCCTTCCTCATAGATATATCTATGTATGAATACATACACACGCATTTATAATTATAAGCTCTTATGTACAACAATGGAGTCAGAGGAGACTGGCAGAGGCAATGCTAGGAGTTTCCGAGTTTAGGGAAAAATCGTGATGAGCTCCAAGGAAAAATAATATACTTAGTTCCACATCCAACAACTTAAAATAATCTCTTACTCTCGACGCTGAAACCATCCAACTGTACTGTGGCAATATAGTCAATGTGCCAAAATGCGAGGACAGGACAAAAAAACCAACTCCTTCCAAATATCCTAATAAGCTACCACTTGCTCCTAGACTTCAAAAAATAAAAGCCATGTATGTGCATACGTGCCTTCATATAAGTATAATTATATATATATATATATATATATAATTACATACATACATACTCCGATAAGTCCATGCAAAGCTCAACATGCATATATTCAAAAATTCCAAAAGACAAGTACGAACATGCTATGCTCACTCATTGTCAGTCCTCTAGAATTAAAAAAAAAATACACAAGGGAAGGAACACTTGCAATTATACTATTAGTATTTACATATTTGCGGAGACGGAGGAAAAAAGGCCAGGAATAGGGGAAAACATCACTTCCTCCATCCTCCTTTTAACCAAGTAATGAGAGAACCAAGCTTCAAATTAACTCCATTTTAAAGTATCCCCACTCCCGTTTCCCCAAAGACGATTTGGTAAGGACAGGAGGAATCAAGAACCTATCCTCAAGCCGAAAGAGAGCTACAGTATAGAGAGTCATGTCATATCTATTTGTAAGTATGTACATATGTAGTAGGATGAGAGAGCAATATCCAGCCCTCACTTGCAGTCTCATTCCCCGTCGTCCAAAGTACAAACAGTATTTATACGTCCTATAATAATTACACTTACATACATATATAAACCAAGTGCATACAAAATCTCCCGTAATTTACCGTGGACTGCATTTTACAACACAGGCACTCTCACACACACACACACACACACCCAGAGACAGTACCAAGGTCTATGTATATAAATAAATAGAAGCTCAGAGATGTCCACTTGCAACTTCGTATAGAACAATATCAGCTACCCCATCAGCCAGTGTTTACAAGTTTACTCAAGTCAGACCGGAAAAAAAATCCACTACAGGCTCTTTCAGTCTGATTGGTTAGAGCAGTTAGATTTTTTCTTTTTGAACTACTACTACTCTGTCCATTTAAAAAAAAGGAGTTAAGTGAATTTTATTTGTTTCCCTGGATCTCCCTCGACGACGTCCAACAGGACTTCTGACATGGATGTTTCAATGCTTCAGATTATCACACGAACACACACATACAGATACATACCCATACACTTCATACACAAACAGTCACAACAAGAGTCGAGGTTATATAAGATACTCCATTCAAAGATAAATACCAACAATGTCCACCTCTTATAATCTGTCTCCTACTATTATCACAGAGATATTATTATAAGTATACAGGTATAATAGATCTACAGTCCTGGTCAAACTCTTACATTTTGACTCCTTCTGAAAAGAAGGGAAGAACTCATAGTAATAGATAGGTTACGTAGTGTAGATATCTACACAAAATAAATTAAACTCCTTTAGAGTAGACTTAAGTGTACACATACAGTAAACTTACTTACAGTAGATATATTAGGACAAATGATGACGAAATCTCATTCAACACTCCACTCTATCTATTACAGTATCATTTGTGTAGGTAAATAGAATTTAATGGACAATCTATCATTTCCTCCTTTGAGGAGAGTTAACAACAGGACATAACACAAACAGAGCACAAGGGCTGACAGAGCCAAGAAAAGAAATAAGAAGCATCAAAAATAATCTTAATGCTACTTATTTCTACCTTAGTCCTTCAAATCCCGTTCCTTTCCTAAATACCCCCACCGAAAATTCTGTGACAATTTCTTTTGACAGTCTACACATATCTACTATATCTATTACAGTATAACTTTGAGAGCACACTGTAAATACATAGTTATAGCTTAAAGTTATTTAGTTATATCTCTAGATACATTCTGTAGCTCGTCCTGAGTTACTAGAGAGAGAGAGAGAGGACTAGACTATACTCCATAGGTATATAGAGGAGTCTCTCATGGAAAGCAGGAAGTGACTACGGATACATAGGGAAATGTGAATCAATCGAGCCGTACTAGTGGAATGGAGACCAGACTCCTATTATATTCCAACAAAATGGATTTTCATGCCACTAAATCACTCCCTGGCAATGGCAAAGTAAATACGATTACGTGGAGTCTAGTCCATCGAGTGAGATGCTGTTACATAAAAATATCAACACTCCATTCTATATACATATAAGTAGAATTACATCCCACAACGGACCTCTTAGAGTTACTCCGCTTAGTCTATTTTCTCTCTGAATTATTATTTCTTATGGAAATTAATTTCCAACACAAGGAATCATAATAATTCAACTTCGGGATCCTAACTATCCCCCCACCCCACCTCATAATGTTTTCTTTATTATAGGGTAGGAGTATACAGAGTGCTGTCTACAGAAGTCTAAGGATACAGTACATAAGGTCCTTCCCTCCCCGCTTCTAAATAATAAGAGAGTAATTTTTTCCGAGTAAAATAGATACCCAAAGCTTACGGATGGTTGAGCATTCCTCCGAGATGCAGGGCTATGTATGTTTGTAAGTAGTGCTATATGATACGACAGGAGCTGTTGTAGAGTTTAAATAAAAGCGGAGAACACTTTAACGTGAACCAACAACAACAACAACAACAACAAAACTGTACAAAGTCATTTGAATAAGTAATAGTTTGAGAAAATGCTAGGTTTACGCTATCATTTGCATGAAATACAGCCAGGCTACTTATGATTTCAAAGACATAATGATACTACTCCGACGGTTCCGTAAAAAAAAATCACTTAAATACTTTGCACCAGATGAGACCGACTCAACCGTTTAGTACCAGTAGTAGTAGTTGTTGTGTAGTAGTTCGTAGTTATAGTAAGCAACACGTACGTATATCTACATATACACTCAAAAATTACTACTGCTCATCCTTCCACGTGGAATTCTTCGACCAAATTAGAAACACATCGCGGACTGTTTACCAGAGAGAGAGAGAGAGAGAGAGAGAGAGAGAGAGAGAGAGACGCATTAAAAAACAAGGAGCAGGGATACTCTACTGTTATGCAATAATTTTCAGACTTTAGCAATTATATGAGTACAATTAAGTCGTAACTTTTACTTCAGACGATGATCTTGTTCGAAATTTTCTCTTAAATACAACATGTTCCTTCCCCCTCCCCTCTCCGAACTTCTACAGAATGACTTAGGAATGATGAGACTCATCAGAGGAGCATAAAAATGAACTTCCGGCTATGCCAATATTATTACACCTCTTAATGTCATAATTACTCGTACGAAACAACTATAAATAGATTAGCTACCGTCAAAATATCGTTTGAGCGAGAGGAGAAAAAAAAGTCATAAATGGTGTTTTTAACCTAGACTCTGACAACTCAACTCCAGTGACTCTCCCAAAGTCTCAACCAACAAAGTAACAATCATAAGTGCACGCGTGCAAAGGAGGAAGCACACATTACCCCAACAAAGTTTACATTTCTCTCATATATTCCAGGACTCATATATTCCTTCTATTTCTGGATGTTACTTTCTATCTATATAGTAAATTCTTGTGCTGATGAAAAGAGAGGGAGAGAGAGAGAGAGGTTTGAGAGGGAAATAACGACAAAAAATGATCATTAAGTTCTAAAAACCTCTCTTGTTAATACCATCGAGTTCAATAGCTTTTAATATTGCGTTTACTGTGTGGAGCAATTTAGATGGTAAGATCTGCGATCCGCCAATGCATAGTGCCAGAGAAGAACTTGATAAATGGGCACATCATACAATTTAAAACATCATCGGGGATGAGAGAGAGAGTATATGAGAGCTAAATCATTTTTTTAGTGATTACAATACCAGCGACTACACAGAATATATCAAAGTTCGTTACCATCATCTTGAATGGTTTGAAATGTCCTTATTGTCTTTATGGGATATGTATATTTCTAACAATCAAGGCTAATCCTACAGGATGTATCCACAAATGTGTGTAGAAGATCAAGTGTATGCAGATCTCTATTCCACAGCACAAAAATAGGGAATTGTAGCATCCCTTATGTATACTTTTGTACATATATTAAATTCCATCAAAGTTGAGGATATGTAGGTACTTGAACCAATACAGAGCCCACTGGCTACAGTATAGATACATATTGACTACTATGTACTCCACAGTCATTACTACTAGGGCCTCCACCCGCATCTGACAATGAGAAATTGAAAGATACTCCGGAAGGAAGGAGTCCATGCGAGTAATTGGGTAAGAATTAAATGGAAAGTGAACACAACATTTAATTTCATCTCATGACAATTTAGAGCACACGCAAAGGTTATCTACATAAAATATTACATACAATTTCAAGAAGATTTCTTTTACCCCCCACACACATACATACACACTCACACATGAATATCATCTTCACTTCAGTTCCAATTTCCCTTTCAAAGTCAAATTTCAGGATTTATTTAGGCTCATTATTACTCTAGACCTTTTACAACACCTGCCCTTGCCCTTAGTTCCGTTTTGGTGGAGTTCAAATTAGCCTGCCAGGAATTTCAAATTCATCCCTATGGACAGGGCCTCCCGACGGATGCACTTTATACAGCTACATTATCTTTTTATAATACGCATGTACATATTGTACATATCTATATATGTGTACGTACAGAATAGCCACTACCCCTACATGCATCCATCCAACCATACATATGCACAAGGTTAAAACCACACAAGAAATATCTACTAAAACACAGAGACATGTCTCTCAAAATTCAAACATCCAAATTGAGACTGTGACCATCTGAATTCCATGCCTGTTAAAGAACAGTGATTCAAATGGTTCCGTACAGTTACTCCAAACATTTCACATTTATCACATTCCTCTCTCTCTCTCTCTCTCGAGAAATCCCATACAGGAAGGAACCATATGTAATCCTTTTACTTTCCAAGACTGACTGAGAGAGAGAAAAAAAAAGTTAGTCAATAATAGTAAAAGTCCGTTGTATTGCAAAGATATATGTTCCCTCAACTCATGAGACTTAATAGATTGTTACGATTCTCATTCTCAGGTCCACTACTACTACTACTACTACTACGGAAGTGGATTTTATTTCAGATTTCCCGTTTTCGGACTATAAAATGTAGTAGGAGAGACCATTCATACACCTTGAGACTCCTATCATATCCTGAGCTGTACAACTACTACTATAGAAGTAACAGATACAGCTCATTAGAAAAGTCAACCACCTAACTCTCCACAAGATCGTTGGAGCTGTATGTAGACACAAACGTAGAATTACTTTTACTATCTTCTAAGACTGCTTTAGTTTTAAAGTCAAGATGGAGAAAAACGATTCTCAAATAAACACTCACGTTATTATTACTACCTCCGTCCTATGCAGGAGGGTACAGTTAGACTTAACTTTCAAACCTGTAGTAGTCACACACACAGAGATACGTATGTATACATATGCCCTTAAGTATCTGTATATATTTTCTCTAGTTATTTCTCACATTTAAACAAAGCCAGAGGTTGGTTCAATTGTATAGAGAGTAGGAGCATAAAAGCGTATACCAGTTATGATAATTATTATGGCCCACAATAAGTGAAAACGTGGAAAAATATCTTGCATAATAGTGCCGCCTTCTCAAAGCCAAGGTTTCATTTAGCCGATGAGAGAGTTGTACACACATATTATGGCTTAACATATCCCAGTATCTTTGCTCCTTGATATGCATCAAGTGACACGCAATTCACTCACTTGAAATTTGACAAACGCAACGTTTTTCCAATTAAGAAAAAACTTCCTCATGAAAAACTAACAGCATTTTTTTCTTCCTTCCACTTAAAACCAACATGACGAAGTCAAAGTTTAATAACATCTGAGTTAAAAAAAATACTCACAATACGGACATACTATGAAGCTTCAAATAGAATCCAGATATGAATTGACATTCAAACATTTCAGTTTGTAAAAATTATTTATTTATTCCTGTACTTGTATCTACTACTATACTGTCTTATTTATACAGTATAGATACAAAAAGAACCAAGTTTAAAAAAAGTTTTAACAGCTCGTACCGTGTAACCTTTAGAAATATACCGGTGATAAGTATGAGGACGTCTCAACTGGGTTTTGTTCCCATTATTATCCCTACGCACATGACAATAGGAAAAAAAATCTGGAATTTCGGAGCAAATAATAAACGGAGCAACAAAAAAAAAGTTCATTTTAACTGATAAATTAGCACCTCAGGTATGAAATGAATGCTCATTCACTGACAAGATAGGGCAAGGTCTGTCTAATAATGAAAACAGTTATTAATCCTGAGCCATTGCGTAATTTCAGATCCTATTCTTCCCCTCATGATAATCCCAACCCTGGGATGTACACATACATATGTAATTAGACAAACAACAATAGCCATATGATTGCAAGTTTATAATTTCAATTCGGGGATCTGTCACTCTACCGTAGTACTACAACACTCTGGTCTATGTTGTAGTAGTTAGGAGGAGAGCCTGTAATGCGTATAATATCAGCAGTGCATAACTGAGAGAGCTTGACTCAGAGCGTAAGTTCACCCTTGGGGGTATACTACGTCTAGTAGAGGAAAAATGATTACTTCTTACACAAGGGTCCATTTCGTGGCTTGTAAGCATTAAATTAGTCTAATACCATTATTGTTGTTGAGAGTTTTCCTAAGTGTCGCAAGACGAACTTTAAGAATCGCTCATCCAAAATGCTCAAATGACTTGGCGTAAATTAAAATCTTCCTGTTCTGTTCTGTCCCACTAAATATCTTTCCCAGGAATTTGACCGATACCTCTCTAGTACTTACCAAACTGTACATGCATAAACACCCCCTCTCTCTCTCTATCTCTCTCTCTTTCTCTCCACAAGCAAAGAAATAAACTCATCTCCACCAAACCAGTCATAATGTAGCCCTAGTTTCTAATGAGTGATTACAACTGAAACTTGAGTCAGGGAAAAAATAAATTGTTCCGGAATCAAAGCATTAATTTAACATTTCAAGCGAAACTCCTTCTAAATTAACTGGACATGAATCAACACATAATTACATACAAATGTATTTACAATATTACATCAAGCAGAGTTCACCCGTAAATACGCCTCGTACTTTTAGGGAGATGAAAGTAAAAAAAAATTATGCAATTCTCAAACCTACTATTTGTACAGAGATAAATTTTTAAAAAAATAGACTTCCGCAGCAGATGCTTACATCTAACACAGGAGAAGCACGACTACTTGTATTTTACGTTTGTCTGCAAATCCACATATCCACAGATGAGAGATAGATATAAGACTCAGGGGGAAAAAATCCATATATATATATAGAAAGCAAATATAAATGAAATCAGAGGGTGAGTAAACAAATCGATCTTAATTAATCCTTGGAGTCTCCTCACAGTCTCAGTATCTGGCTAATTTGGTCTAATAATCTTAAAAATGCTACCGTTATAGTACGGCTTCTGCCTTCCTCTCCATCCTACGCCAACATTCAGACACATGTAGATGATACACTTGAGTCTGCAAATCATGCATCTCTGCTCATTCTTCCTTTAATACTCATGTTGACGGGAGAAGTAGTAGTGTAGTTGTATCTACTCATCCCGACGGAGTCAGCCTACGCAGTCAGATGCACTATTATACTCCTTCATCCTTTCCTGCCTTCTGCTCTTGACTCCTCTCCTCCAAAACAAATCCTGTATCAGGATCTCCATATAAATATATAAATACTGAGACATGCACTTGAGTGAGACTCATTGGAATCCTCAAGTCAACCAGTCTCTGTGTGTTCAGTGAAGCAACTGAAAGAAATGTATCCAACAACAAGTAACACGTCCTTCCTCTCCATCCACTACTGAGCGCTCAGCATAAAGAGGAACCTCCATTAAAACAAATTCCACAATCAGACTTACTTGCACAAATTGCCCATAGTAGCTACGTGCATGCAAAACGTCGGATACATATAATAATTACATTATATACATACATAATTATATGTAGGTATACATATGTACCCACAACGAAAGAGATTTCCCCCGAAGAGTAGATACTCAGAACGATCTATACTACTTATACAGTACACGGAGTAAACTCCACATTGTTGTCAAGGAAAATAATGAATTGTAGAAAAACAAAGTGAAAAAGTTAGGCAGGAACTGTTGTCTTTGAGAGATTCCTTTAAAATAAACAAAAATCCAATGTAAAGGAACCTACGCTTTACCACGAACAAGTGTACTCCAATTGTTCGCCCGACATCTTAAATTTGGATAAATACGCTGACTCTGCACGTAGATATGTAATTGTGCATAGATAAATACGTTTAAGGACAATAAAAAATTTATTTAAGACTTGACTTTGATTGAATGCTTATACAAAATCCTATACCATATAGTCGAGATGCAGACTGCATCAATGTAAATTCACATTGGCTGTATTGTCAAATGTAACTGTTGTATGTACATTCAAAACTTAGAATATTCTCAAATGAAGTCCCACTATGAGAGTCAAGATACATACATACAAACAACACACACACACACACAAACACAGACCTATGTATGTATGTGCAACGTACATACATCACATCATCTTTTGGATATAGATCTGTCAAATTAGTCCTTGTCGTTTAGATATATGTAAATGCAGCCCGACAAGAACCCCCTCATTGTTTACATTCAAGTCATCTACGTGGTTGGTCCAAGCATTGTATCCATGAGACATTTCAATCTCATCATACAGTGTACAAGGGAGGAAAACCTCCGAGTCATTCATAGGAACCCTATATATCAGAATCAGATAATGTAAAGTGCAATCAGAGCTAAACACCCTGACATTCTCCAACACTACTACCCGCTTGCTTGTCTAGTACAAACTCACTCTGTAAATTCTGTGCTAACCCAGCATGCTCTAAAGTAGAATCTCTGTCAAAGGTGACACAACTCATCCAAAACTGTACCTTCCTCAATATCATCGCAGAGTTATTATTGAGTGTGTACATTTAAATTGCTCCGCTACACAAGGGTTCCACACATTGCACCTCAAAACTCATTCAAAAAATAAATGAGATTTCACAAACTAACTGTGAGCACAGTAATTAATTGTACTCCAAAAATCCCACCATAGTGTACACACACACACACACACAATCTACTAAAATCACCAGGGACGACAAATCCAACATTCATTTGATTACAGACTACAGACACTCAAAACCTTCAAAATTCAATGAGACAGACTCAAGCTCCTTGTACCAATTCTTGGGAAGAGTAGCAAGATTTGCATTTGAAATATAAGCTGTGAGGCTCTCATAGCTACAGATCTACAAACCCATATTCTACAATCCATTACATTTTCTATACTTTCTTAAAATCCTAACTCAATTGAGATACAGTCCATGCTACCACAAAATTGTCAAATGCATAAGTATATGTACTGCTGATTTGCAGACTCACTACAACCGGAGCAGATCCCAAATCTACAAGATTTTAATACAAATTCGGTGGGATGTAGTACATAATCTCAAGGGAACCCACAAATGACCAAGTAATTGACGCTGAGAATGTGAACATATCCCCATAGAAATAGGCTGCTCAGCCCAACCACTACAAGAACTAGAGAGATTTGAACAAATAGAAATTGTGAGAAAAGAATTCTCAAAATTCACGTGACTGCTCAAAAAGCGTAAGGTATTCCCATTACGTAGTCCGCCCTCGTCCCTTTGACACAGCACACGTAAGACACATTGAAAATGAGCAGCAAGTGCACTAAAAAACCAAAACTATTTCTTTTGAACGAGTCTCACACACACACACACACACACACACACATACATACATACACACACACAATGTCTGTAGTAGTGTACAATGGTGGTATTGTTCCTGGGAAAGAGGATTATGGCTATAAATTTATTTTCCTTTGCGTTCCGTGTGAAAATGTGTCACTAGTGTCTGCGGAGTCCTAGCATGATGATGAGTGGTAGTAGTGTATAAGTACAAGAACTACCTTGAAAAATATTCCCTATAAGACATTTCACCAAGAGAATAAGTTCCTCCGGTAGAATTGATGTGTTCCACGTGAGGAACTAGACATACCAAATACTAATCCCCTTCAAAGCACCCTACATACATACATCCTACCTACCTACAATCTTATGTACATACGTATGTATGTACCCCGGACATTTGTGAATAGAATTCACCTGCGGTAATTTCCAAATAAAATAATGGCTATTAACTTGACATATAGTAGCACAGGAACTTGACACGTTTAACCAATTTCATTGTATTACGAGATCACCACGTTGAGGAGTATACTTACTATTTATCTATGATCAGGTCCTATAACCTAACTATTCTGGAAACGAAAACAATAGCTCAGGGTTTGTTTATGTACAAGTACAAGACCATGTCTAGTGTCTAGTATCTGTAGTAGTAGATAGTAATTTCCAACGGGAAATATTTCCCCCTCATACTTTGTAGGTTACAATCACTTCAGCGGAACTTCAGCCTCACTAACTAAGAGACACGTTCAATCCCAGAGCATCATCATTGACCATACTCCACTCACTCACTAACTACTATATGGTTTCCACACCCTACAAATCTTCCCGGTTCCCAAAACTACATCCATAATTACCAAACCAAATCTTCCCTCTGAGTGAGCCCCAACTCCTTACAAAAATGGGAATGAATAAATGAGGATATGCTCAAAAAAAGTAAACTCATCGTACAAATATCTATAAATATTTACAAGCGTGTTTGTATGTAAATACCCTCAAATAAATTGAGACTTTAAAAATCTACGACTTTAAAATACAAGAGAAATTTTGTTTTTGATAAGATCCTAGGGCCCAGTAATTATTAAAAGTAGAAACGTATTATGGGAAGAACCGTCTTCACTCTTCACTTACTCATTTAGCAACTATGTATAGCATCGAGATACAGTATCTTTCTAGTTCCTTGCATATGCTAGAACAAAACTGGCTTTTATCCCCTTATAATTTTATCACTCATTTGAACATAAGCTGGATTTAAAATGTAACATTATATCTTTTACAGCAATCATGGCTAGCAGTTGCTAGTGCGGTGGCTCATTCCGCAGCAGCTGAGACAAATCAACACATCCCCATTGGTGACGACTCAAAGCCCACCAAGTATCACTACTATCCTCACAATCAGCATTTATATCTCTTGCCCGAGTGTGCCACGCAACAGGTGAGTTCTGACTTATTTGAGCTCATGGGATTGCAAACATACATACATATGTAGATACATACATAAATACATACATGTTATGTGTAACATTTGAAAATAAATATATACGTAACTAAACGAGCTATAAATTTACCGAAGAGGATAATCATAGATATTAACATTTATTATTACAACCCATTTACAACTACTGTTACGGGGTAAAGGAACAAATTACATTCCTACTATTATTTCATATCATCAAATAATCCATCCCTTCCCCACAGTTTAATGTTTCCATCCCTATCAGGGCAGATAATCAATATTGATGATACTTGCGAACAGTGAAAACGTTTTACACACCACATCTTATACGTACGTGTGTAAAGCTGCCAATAAAATTCAAACTTTCCCTAGAAACTAGCTTACTCCTCTCGCTTCAGCTCAAGGAGATAAATAGCAAGTGAAAGGTATACAAGTATGTTAAATGAGGGAATTCATACACGCTACATATTTTAAGATTACTTTTGTTTTTTTCAAAGATTACTACCTGAATCCCTAAAGTTCTTTTTCAAACAATTCGTAATAATTACTAATAACAGTACTTTTACAGTTACTACTAAACTAGCCAACTACTCTGAATATTTTCTTTTAAAGTAATCAAAATTACAAAACTTACAAGCCATGAGAGTTCAAGTATCTATTAATTTATAATAATTCAGGGCTTAGAAAGTACTGTATTAGTATATACTACGCAAGACCTGGTGTGTATAATATATGATCTAATGAAAAGAGACTCTCTCGAGACAAGCTCAAATAAATGTAATAATTATGAGGAAATATACATACTACAGTTAGGGGGGGGGTTAATACTCGTGTATGACATGTGTTATAATTTGGATACTTTGGGAATTCACAGGTTTGCAGTGCGGTCTACCTCCGTCTTAATTACAGTCAGCCACTTTGTGCATGTCCGAATTTTCATGAGCCTTGTTCTGTCAGTACGAGAACAGATGATCGCCACACAATCCCTCTCGTAACTGGATCTCAGTCTCCGGTAATTAAATCATCTCAATTTTCAAATATTTGCATACACAGAGCACACAAAAAACAGCAGTTACGGGAATTCCCAAATCCTGTCGTCCTCTCCACCACTGATGCACATTATATGACTTTGTTTTACAATCCGACAATTATTTATTACATTAGCACAAACTAACGCAATATCATCTCTGAGCTCCTCACACGTTGAGATAATTCCTAGTGGAGAATTTACATGTGTTTTTTTATTTGTTTGTGGTGACAAGTCAGGTTTCTCCAAGTCAGACTTGACATTGCCGACGGCCAAAATCGATATTTTACAATAGTGTAACTCTAGTCTGAAGGGACAGTCTCATGAGTTCGAGTAAATACTGTTTTTGTGGTTTATGTAATTACATTTGTGGGGAAGGATAGCTGTAAAAATTCTCTGAGCATTCACAGACTCTACACAAAGTCATAATTAATGGATTACATCTCTTTTACACACTAACTTAAATTTCTTGGTCATACTCACCTCCGGAGTTACTCTGACTCATATGTGTGGCATTAGTTTGTCTATATCCAGTAATAACAACTCCGCCTCTTGCATCGTCCGCACTCTCATTAAAGACATATTAGAAGGATACCTCTCATCCCATCCCTATAAACTCCGGAATACATTTCCTACAAATAGCTAAATTGTAAGTTGGGAGTGACTTGCACTTCTATATGTAAGCATTTCGCAGTTTCGTAATAACAACGATTTAACATTCAAAGATTCAAAGGAGGGTTAAAACATAAATTTACTACATTAATACACACTAAGCATGAGCTAGGTATTTTTGACTTAATTCAATCCTGACAACAAAACTTCCGACATACGAACTTTCACAAACAACACATACACCTATCCTGAGCTTTACTAGCACCAACCAGACCAAAAATGAGTAACCTGACATTTCTTAAAAGCTATGAGGAGCTAGACCCCTGGCTTTGTGTGTATAATGAGTAATGACATGCTCGAATGCTACACATAAGAAATTTCTGGAAGAATACATCAGCACAATTGTGGACACAGTTGAACTACGCTGCGCTCGCTGGCGGATAGTAAGAAAAATCAATGTCTATAAAAATCATCCCAAAATCCTAATCATTGCTTCAGTTTCTTGCTCCCCCAAAACACCCTTACTCATACCAGTTAATTGACACTGACATACAAATAGTCAAATATGTATTTTGAAGGACTAAATATTTCAAGAGGGTACGGATAAGACAAGACCTCCGTAATAAGCACGCTCATGCATGAAAGTAATTTTTAGGTGAACAAGAACCTATTAAATGTACGGAACAAAATCTAACCAAGTCATAATAATGTAAAAAAAATATAGATATCTAGATATACAAAAATACAAGGAACTTCCACATGGGCTCACCATAAGTCAAGCACTAAATTCGTTGAATGTTTACATTTTACGATTATGACTCTCAAGTTGGATAACTAACTCACACCTTGTTTTTTACTATCCCTCGGTTGATTGAGTCCTGAAATGGCGCATGACACTTCCATTAAAACAGTTCTAACTTCCATGGTGAGCAAGATCGCAAGCCATACGCCAAACAGGGCGACATTATGCGTATGCATCCATGAAGATCCTTCTTTCCATGCTATGAATCCCAATACTATAGTTAAAACCTACGAGGCTATTTATTAGGTCGCACTGCAATAATCCCACCAGACACACAAAAAAACCAACTGATCTAATTCAATATGAAAAAGTTGTCAAAGTGTCAAATCCATTAAGATTTCGTCAGGCCCGATTGACAAGCTCAAAGGAGTCAATAGTTCAGGATGCTGTAAACAAATAGACCTGCACTAAAAGGGAAAATCCCGATGCAACCCTCTCATGATGTCTTTTGTCATGCACACTCCACTCCTGTCATAACTAATCAAAATCAGACGGATTTAATGGGGCTTCAAAAATGTTACATGTATCTATCGGAAATATACAAAAATAATACGCTGTACATACGCTCGCCTTCAATTCTCATAGAGATGTACTTGCAGA
Organism: Allacma fusca; assembly: GCA_947179485.1. NCBI lineage: Eukaryota > Metazoa > Arthropoda > Collembola > Symphypleona > Sminthuridae > Allacma > Allacma fusca. The sequence continues at coordinate 6,068,441 of OX359248.1, forward strand.
TTTTAAACGAACCGAGATCCATTGATAAGAGTCAAAATGGGTAATTACTTGGATGCAACAAACCCTCATTGAGTACCTTCTCTTTCTCTTCGATATATATATCTATACATATATATGTATGTAATTATATACGTAGCCGCTCTTTCGCTCCTTCTTTGAGGAATCCTAAGACTCTGTCTTTAGAGAATCAAAGGGCACATTACCAACCGCACTTACAAAGGTCAAGTTCAGAGAAATCGTTGGAAATGAATGATCCCACCACGATAATGATTCTAATAGCCCTGATTGTGTGACAGACAACAATTTTATTGCAAATTTACAAACATTTTAACGATCCAGACACTAATGCCGTCTCTGTATCGAACATTTTCATTTCCTGACACATATGTTCAATACACAGTGCTCTATACCGCACCGCGGTTTTCACCTTTACTATCGTAAGGATCTGAATCCATCCAAATACACAACAGACACACAGGCACAAACACGTATGTATGTACATACACACACAAAGGTGATTATAGTTTTTATGGTACTTTTTCTATGCATGGGCAATGCCGTGCCATGACTAAATAATAAAATTTTATCATTCTATATATGCCATATGTTATTTAAACAAACTCACAATTAGCAATTTTTCCAAGGCATATCTACATACATACGCTCGGTTGTGCAGTCAATGCAGTCAAGTTCCGCATTATCATCTGCCCACTTCGCGACAGAATAGTAGTCTTGAAATAGTACGTGGCAAATAAGTCCCTGCCTTAATCTTCCTCACAGATAGACAGACACACACACACACACACATAAATGCACACACTACACACCAGGACAGGACATATGTACGTATGTATCTATACGTACGAAAGGCGCCATAAGTTTTCTCATAACTGTCCAATACTTGCAAACAATACTGATAAGCCAAAGAATTGGTCAAGTATCACTAAATCCTCTAGCGGCAAATCAGTTCACAAGTTTTGGATGAAATCAGGCGTGATAAATTCCTCATTAAATCCAGCCCGAAAGATACAATGCCGGCAATGCCTGTACACTACACACCAAAAGGATGCAAATGTACGCTTACAAAATACACTCTCCAAAAAAAAAGTAGAGGTACAAATTATTCCATAGGAGTTGAGCGTATAGATGCTAATATTCAAATCCTTAAAGGAAACATAATTTCCATACTCCCTTGATGACCATTTCCTGGCAATGCCAGCAATAGGAGCCGAGCCATACATTGGCCCTCCATTGAGTAAAAGTTCAATGATATTCTGAAACCACTGACCATTAATGCCTCTCATGATGCAATGATACGAACTTTGATAGAGTAATTTGTTGTGGCAACAACTTGACGAATCTTTAAATCAACATTGAAGCACACACACACACACACACAGAAGAAAGGAGCGTAGTTAGAATGTATGTATGTACATACATGTATATATACTCTCATCTGACATGTGTAAACAACTTATAGAAGTAAATTGACTGTAAATATGTACATACAGGACTGAGTTAGCATGAAACACTGGCCAGAGTACAATCAAGAGAATAATACAAATAGCTTCAAATACGGCGATTCACTCAAATTGATAAATAAAATTAGAAACAGGAAAAACCATTAACTTTCCCGTAAGTTCTTAGGACTGGGGTCTGTGCAGGTTCTCTCTGTCCGTGTGCAAATTTCAAAGCAGAACGAATTAGTACAAACACGATGAAGACAGGGAATATTGAGGAGACACATTGCAAAGAAAGTACTCTGTGAAAGAGTCAAAAGCTGGCCCAGATTTTCTCAGGCAAGATGACTTATCACCTTTGGCATCCTTTTTTTCCAACTTGTACAAAATCACTTTGAGACCTAACAATTCTTTTACAGTACCAGATAATAGACGTGCCAGACTATACAATGAGCTCTTACCTCCGTAGTAATCTTGAAGCCTACCCACAGGTTCAGAAACATTTAGTTCTACTATAAATAGCACGTTTAAGATCAACTCTTAGTAGACACTTAGTTATGTATGACACAACATTTACATACGGCCAGCCCAAAACCTATAAGTGTGGAAAAAACTAATAGAGACACTCTACATATGGAGGCACAGTAGGGCTCTACACACATACATAGTTCCGTCAGGCTAGTACTCTCTACAAGAAACCATAGGTATCTATGTATACATGCCAAGCATAATACCGTCCGCGTATGTCATCCTGTTGTTCCTCATCTTCTCAAAGTAACTGAGGGACTTCAAGCTTGAGTGAACTATTAGAATAGAAGTAATTTGTTGATGTACACGGTTCTCTGGTACAGTAATACGATAAATAGGACTGGCGGAATTCTTCTTGCTTGATTCCTTGAATTGCCCAAAAATCTAATAATGTATGCAGCATTACGTTTCTCTATTATGTATGTACACTCCTTCCATCTCTAATGCTACATAGTTTCATTTATTTAGATACCCCTAGATACTGTAGACACAGTGTATGTATAGTCCCTGAGCCCTGCAAGTAATACTCATTTCAGATGACTTTGACACATCTACGCTAATTGCATATCCCCGACCTACACTCCGAGTACGCACACCTCCTCCTCCTCCTCCTTACGCACCTTCAAAGGCCGTTGTGGACGTTTGGGAGGGTTGTGAGGAAGGAGTACATAACGTGGAAAATGCATAATAATACAAGTCATTAGCAATCTACATGTCTTCGTCTGTTATCGCTGAGGATATCTTCCCATTCATAATAAATGCTAAATCTCTAGCAGTCCAGGATTTTGAATATACATTTTCATAAACAAGTAACTCGTAACCCACATTTCAAATTGACAGCACACTAGGATATCTTATTATAATCATCATTACTGCATATGCTGAAATTAGCAAGGGCGAGGAAAATCCCGTCTCAAATTTGTCTGTTAATGTATGTATGTATCTACATATAAAGTAAATGCAGACAAGACGGCAAAGACTACCAGGTTAATCAAATGCATCGTGTGGGGAAGTAGTGTACTAGTAGCGATGGATGGAAACAAGTAAGGACAGCGTCTCAGCGTCTATTCAATTGGTTCTAGGGGAAACATAATAGCAATGTTAATGACAACATGACATAACAAGATTATACTTATCATCCTCACCATCATCATATAGATAATTTAATTTCATGGGGAATTCAATTAATTTAAATGAAGAAATTCCCCTGTGTGAGGAATTCTACTTTGAAGTCTAACCGTCTGCCATGGCCTCTCCTCCGTTGAACTGATTACGAATAAATTGCAAAGTAACATTTGCAATTTGCTTGTGCGCGTCAAAACATCAACAATAATTCATGACTGATTGTAAATTAGATTTACACAGAGTTCCCTCTGACTGTCCGACATTGCTTTATTTTTATTACAAGCATAATTTTAGCTATTCATTTTATTATCGTCATCCCTAAAATAAGCTACTGCTCCTTAAACTACCCAACACTTTTTTTTATAACTTCATACTCTTAACTTCATAAATTTTTACCGAGTTTCCTCTTTTCCCAAGAAGTCATTCCAATAAGAACATTTCCTGTTTCGAGGTTATATATCTTTCTGTGGGCCTAATTTGAAACTAGGGAGTAAGGGATGACTGAGTGAGTGGGAAAAGGATCCATGCAAAACAAGGGACTTTCAATAAAAAGTTTTGTTTTGTAGTATTTCCCTTTTCCTACTGTACTGTATATATGCAAAAGATTATTTTTACCGTTGAGAAATAATGAAGTTAAAAAAATAATAATGGTGGAGGTGCTCAAAGCATTTCCAGTGAGTGTAATAATTACATCACGAACAGAGACAAAGCTGACAAAATAAGACTTTCCATTCAACGTGAATAAAATGGAGACAGGAACCGCATTGAAACATTACGAAAACCAAAACAGAATACAATACAGGGGGGACATAATATGATGGGGAAGCCGCTGACTCAATTGCGGCTTTTGCATCCACTTTTATGTAGAGACCTCATCAAATAATTTCATCATTGTCAAAAAATACCGAACCGACAACCAAATTTGCAAGGCACACTGCTTTACATATATATTCAGAACCTCAACTTATGATCTAAATTCAAACTCACTGAGCAAGGATAAACAATTCTTCAACTACTTTTCTCGGTTTAAAGAATTACTACTGTTGTGGTATATAGGGTCTCAAAATATTCATAAATACAAGCTATGATTACCAGGACCAACAATAATCCGCAGAGGGATCTTCCCATGAAGCACATGCTAAATTAAGTTTGTTCTACTACAAATTGACGTAAGGACTAGAAATACTGTCCCCCTTTACTCACTTGATGATGAGATATTTTTATTGCACACATTTTCATTCATCTAGAGATACCTCAGAGTCCCAGATGTATTTTCCTTCCCACTCTTCAAAAATACGTGTCTCCAATATGTGTATATAATGTCAGGCTCATTATCGTCATTAAATATAATTATCCTAATTACTGCTGCACTAATTTACTGATATCCACATTCAAGATCTTTTTTCCCCTCAAACCATAAAAATAATTACTTGTATCTTACCTAAATTGTAAGATCTTTTGGCTTAGTAAAGATCTAGCTGTAATTTTCTCCTCTCCAAAATTATTTTTCACCTAATTTCCACCTTGTTTAGAAAATATTTATTTCTGTAATTATTATAATTATGTTAAATGAAGAAACATATACACACCCGGCTCAAACACAATACAAATCTGACAATGAGCCAAGGAAAGTATGTACACAGGGAAAAAATATAAATGCATCATAAAATCCTTAATTTGAGTTATAAACTGAGGAAATAATCGATTTCCATTATTCCTGAAAATGCGGCTTTGTATATTATGTTCATAACTTGATATATATCTAACATTACTTGTACACTTGCTAAGGCTCTGTCTTACTGTGGCCCTTTCAGGCATGAATCTTCTCCTACTTAACACATGTTTTCATAGGAAAACAAACTGTATTTTGCAGTACCTATGTACGTTTCAGGTCTTATATGTAGGCGCAGGGAGGTAGGTAGGCAGAGTTGAAAATCAAAGCACATGTAAGCGGATAATCTCGTACCTGAAATTTTAATTTGAGACCGATAGGCTTAATTAATACCCAATAAAAAATTGACGAGATACACATATCCGTGACACAGTAGTAACACCAAGTTCAGTCATTTATATCTACAGACAATTTGTCTGTGATCTGAGAGATCACACAAGATGAGGGAAATAGCAATAAAGTAGGAACATAAATGGGCACTCAAGCATGACGATCACACCTCAACCAGACCCATAACTGATTAAGTTTCTACAAGTCTTGGAAGTAAGGGAAAAGATTTTGAGACCCTGCTTCATGTGCATCCACCACCTGTGTGTGTATGTATGTATGTATGTGTAGGTGTGTGCATGTGTATCTATAGAATAGAGACTGAGAAAAAAAGAGAACTTAATGTGCACTATCCTACCCTTGCGGTGACGGATATTTCTTCCCAGTCAACTATCCAGGACTCACGTACTCTTGGAACAATTACACGCCGACATTACACGCTCATCCTAAGTATGCACAAACTCGAAAGAAGTAATTACACGCAAATCTCCCTGTACATATTTTCCATAAGTACTTCCCCATCATTGCCAATAAAATTAATTAATCTTACAAGATAACAAAAAATTAATTACCTCCCATCTCCGACCATTACAATAAGACGACCGATCATCGTCCATAAATACTCCAATGACTGATCCACTACAATGATCAATTATCATTAGCTCAGGAAAAGCGGCTATCAAGTTATAATACAGTTAAAGGTGGAGGTGTTATTCAGATAGATTCAAGATGCGTGCCATAGTCATTTAATAATATTCTAATTGATTCGGATTCCAGGTTTTGACTCTAGTAAAAACATGTGAGCCAACCCAGGAAGTGAGAGAATGCCGAGCCCCAAAGGATTGGTCAATTCTGGCTTTACAGAACAGTCGAACCGGAAAAGCCCATTACCTAGTTATATGCCGCTGCCCTGCCCCCGGTTATTTAGGTAAGTCTCAAATTGAATCTGTAGGTACAGTATCGTATTGAGGATAAAAATCTTCGAATAGCAGCGTAGATGAAAGAAGAGATATAATCAAATTCTAATCAACTCCTTTTATGTCCCCATCATAGAGGGTCCCATAGCCCATAGTCAACCCGCTTATGCTCGAGTTCCAGGGATACGAGTCTACGGTATGACCTGTGTCAGATCATCCACACGATCCGGCAGATTTATGAATGCCCACTCCGATGCCACTACGGATCAGAAAGTTGACTCACGTAAGATTTTTCTTAAAATTCCTGGTACTACATCCTCAAATTAATGTAGAATTTAAAATTAGTATCCCAATCAATCTTCACCCTTTTTATATCCAACTGAGGGAGGTACACACAGACAATTGAACACATGCTGTTATGTGTGCTATTACTGTGAAAGTAGTGTAAACCAGTGTAAATGTAGTTTCCCAGAGCAATAGTGGATGCACATTGCAAATAATATAAAATGCTCATCATTCATTTCCTAATATGATCCTTATTACTAAAATATATATAGTTTGAAAAATACGCTTTGGGTGAAAAATAAATGACAATAATAGGTCCTTCCCTTCTGCCAAAAACCTGCACTTATCCTGAACATATGTCCTATATACTTACTACCTTTTATAAAATAATGATTTGAGTGTAAATGAATTTTCCATGGACAATGATCTCCACAGGTGGGTCTAATCCCAGCTTCCCATGGCATCGACTAAAGGAACTACTTCACTCAACCGGACTCATTTCATGAGTGTGTCACAGTCACAGAGCATTCAGCATACAAAAAAACTATGTGGAGACGAACAAAAACCAACGGTCTCACTCTCTTGAGTAATCTTGAATCTGTCCACACCCTTTTTCATCCACACCTCAGAGGACTATAAATACAATATGCATATATACATACGTAGTACGTGTACATACATAAAACTATAGGTACAGATAAGCCAGGTATTGTTAAACCAACCGAAAATGTTAACTTAACGCGAAGATTATTTTCAAAGCATTATTTAATTAATGGTTTGTTTCCCTTTTACAGAACTTTAAGCACGATACCAAATTTTTGTAAAAACAATGAATACCCACCTACTCCCCTCTTCTCAATCTTCCCAAATATTTGAAACATGATTCAAAACCTCCATATATTAAATCCCAGTAACTCCTAACTCCTCACTATCCAACAATACCTAAGCTTAAGTAATTATGTAAACTAAAACTAACTGGTAAAATTATGGTAAGTTTTATGGAAACAACCGGATGGATAAAGCAAAACCACAAAAAAAAACTATCTCACTTTCACTGTGAAAATTAAATTAAAATCTAGACAGAGTAGGAAATTGTTTACTGTCCCCTCGTTAGGTCCATACAAAAAATTGTAGATGCACTATGCCCCAACCTCTACCAAAGTGTATCCTCTGTTGTGTTTGTTGTTATTATTAATTTTATTATTATTTTTGTTGATAAAATATTACTGTAATCAATAATCATACGTAATTATGTAAGTCTGATTTTCAAAGTTTCAACTGAATTTAGATGGTTTCGAAATTTATTGCACTAACTCCATCAATTCCAAAAGATTTGAAACTAACTCAAATAGGAATTTTGAGGTGAGATTTGAATCTTAAAAATGTATACTTAGTAAGAATAGCGACTTGATGGGATATAACCCAATCACGTGAACGCCACCAATTTTTCTTGAATGTACACGACAAAAATTCCTGCCTTACATAAATAACTAAGTATATCAGAAGTCAAGTATTAAAAAAGGTAGCATATCAATATCTTCACTAATGTACAACATCAATTCAATTCTATGTTACACTATATAAAATGTACCTCCTCAAGTTTGTTTGTAGTGCAGCCATGATAACCTACTGTATGTATGTCAATGTTCGCACATAATCTCCCATTAATATGTATGTACTAATTCAATAGTGCGTGTTTTTCAGTATTAAAGATTAATCATAAGAGTAGGTATTACTTAATGTAAAAAATAAAGTGCAGAGCACAAAATATATCGTAGCAAGTGAAAATATATTCTCCTTGGTACTGTACTAACTTAATGTTCAAAAATATTAAAAATGTGTGCAAACTGTGCACAGTTACAACAAATAGCTGTAATAGACAATAAAAGCGTTTGATGTTTGCGTGAACGTTGGAGGCGTCAACCTAATGCAACTTTCAACTAACAATAAGCAGTACATTATGTGACATTATAGTTATTGGTTTACTTACACCTACACACGTAAATACACTGCTGACCATGTAAAATGTAAAAGTATTTTGTAAGACATTAATTCCCGGGGCTTACTTTTTGTGGCCGCCACTAGTAGCTACATGGTGTGAACAATGAAAAAGGCTATGTATGTGAATTAGCTTTGATTTGTGGGATATTTGTAGATTGATCGGTATCAAGCTCTTTTAAGATGTTGTAATCTAATGATGAAAAGATTTCATGGGGTTCGTATGTAATTATTTCTAAGGATGGATGATGAATCAGCAGAGGGATTCATTGCTGTAATTCTACTGACTGTGAGGTTACGAAATATTTAAACAGTATCAAACCGGATTTGATCTTACGAGAATCCATAAATAATTTAGTGAGTTGTGCATGCGTTATGTATACTTAAGTGTAAAATACAAATGAAATATATTCCTAACAATTGTAGCGTGACTTGGATTACAATATTATTTCAAGTAGATACCACGACTCATTTTTACGTAGTAAGTGTTTCCATATGTATGCAGAAGGAGAAACTTACACTTACAATTAGTTAAAAAAATATTTAATTACAAGTTGCAAGATAGTTTTGTAAATAGGAATTTGTTTTTGTTATACGTTGATCCAACAGATTTTGTAACTGTTTAAGTGAATAAAAATTTTCAACAATATGGAAATTGTGATATCTCTTCGTTATCGCTCGGCATGACGAAAATGCAGGAAGTAATAAAAGCGGAAGCCAATGAGTATAGAATAGTACTATTCTATAAAAGCAGGGCATAAAAAATTGAGAACAACTTACCTAGTACTTCCCCGTTTACTTGAATACTACACGAGTACATGGCCACCATGAGACGCTGGGGTTGTGCTTGGAAGGCCTTTCGACAAGCATCCTTCACTGCTGACATGATTTGCCCAGAAAATGGTCCGTAAGGTTGATGAAGGTTTCCACCGGAATTCCCATCATCCGGATTTTCTTCCACTGCATCAATAGACCAATCTTCGACAATGAACGCTACTCCCATCATAGGCTCTTCGCACAATGGTCCAGCCAAAGTTGCAATTTGAAATCCGTTCAAAAAATTACTATCGTAGGCGTACAGGGGATTCACATCTTGTTCCATACTGACACCAAAAGAACTTTCCATCAGTATTTCTTTTGGCCAAGCACATCCTCGTTGATGGTTTATAACTTCATTGATTAACACATTCGGCCCACATTTTTTTGGCCCAAACGACCAAATACGATCAGCTATTGAGGGATCCCAGCCACCTTCCTTAAACTCATTTCGTAATTTCCTTTTAAAATCTTTTAATTTCAAAACAATCTCGTCAGGCAGAAATTCCAATGAGGCCCTTCCGGTTGAAAGATTGCTATTATCTTTCAAAATATGAATGAGGTCAACAGAATCCTCCAGGAGTTTGGTAACGGTTTCTGGAAGAGGTGCTGCTCGAATTTTTATTGCACATTTTTTGTTTGCCGTCATCTGAGTAATTATACCAGCAGTATCAGCCGTGACTTCACTAGCGGTCTTGTAATTTACTTGACTGGACTTGTTTGATGAAGTCTGTTCTATTATTTCGTTGACCATGTCAGTTTTAGGAGGTTCAATAACTGTTTCGCGAAATGGGACGATGGGCTTTGAAGCGGTAACTTCAATTTTTGCAAACCTAGTAATATTTTTAGACACATTTACAAATAGGATAGAAATATGAAATCACATCAAAATTACTGATGTATATTCGAGTTAGCATGGAACAATACTTACCTTTCTCTTAAGTCATCAAGACAACGCTGTAAATGAACCTCCCCAGCGGTAACTAATACGTGCTCACCGGTGTCTTGGACCAAGATCTGAACACAAGGATCAGCTTGATTCAATAACTTAAGACCTTGGACCAGTTTTTTCATGTCAGATGTATGCGCCGGCTCCAGGGCAACTCTAAGGATTGGGACAGCGATCAAGTTTAGATCCGTAAAAGTTGGGCAGGCAAGCGTTGAAGATATAGTGGCCGTTTTTAAAATATGCTCGTCTAAACCTCCGATTCCTATTTTAGAACATTTTTGGTTGTTATAAAACACTGCACATATTGATATCTGATTGACCGAAGAGTCAAATGAAATAATTGAAATAATTACCTAAAATATTTCCAGCAGGTACTTCTTCCAGGGCTTCCAATTCTCTCCCCATCAAAAGATACAGTTGTTTTATATCAGCTAATGTAACGTAATGACCGGGTTTTAAATCCTTTAGAGTTGTAGCAGGATCAATTGCTTCTTTTTCATTCTGAACCCAAACATGAATAAAACAGTCAGACTATACAGACTTATTGGACTTAATCAAACCATGCAAACACGGTAGAAACTATCACACATACCCATTCAGGAGATGTTGTTGGATCATATCGAGGTCCAAGTATGAACAGTTTAGAGTTCTTTTTTAATGTTCCACTGTAAACTCTAGCAAACGCAACAAAGGCATCTGAATCCTGCGTCTCCAACTCTGGTTCTTTTTGTGGTTCTGTTGCAAGGGTAGTGGTTTCACTGTTTCTATCTTTATTTTCGTCGTCCACCTGCTTCTGAGCTATTCTTTCTGCTAGCCGTAACCTTGCTTGTTCTCGCCTGGCCAATATTTCTTCAGAAGTCAAAGCCTTTGGTCGGTTTTCCGGAAGAAAATTTCTCTCAACGGCAAACATTTTCGATACGAATACAATCACTGGAGCATCGTCAGAAGAACTGCAAGCTAAAAAGGCTCTTTTCAGATCTTGGCTCTCAGGAGGTAACAAGGCAAATGATTTAGTATGCGAGAACATCAAACGCTCAACTCTAGTTTCGGATAAATCCAACGGGCTCGGTAATTTTAGGCAGACCATATCTGGGTAGAATTAAGAAATAAATTAAATCATTGGGCTAAATTAACTACCATATACGGTATATTTTCACGAATTAATAAAACGACTACGGCATAAGCAAATATTCAAATACCTAGGACAGAAGTTGACAACGGAAGCCAAGCACTCATAATACATTGCAAAATTGATTTAAAATCAGTTTGTTTCAAACTTCTGGGCGGAACATTCAGTCCAAGGTTTGCGACCATTTTTTCTATAGTTGGCCGATCCTAACGAAATGAATTATTTTTTAACGTTTTAAGATTAAACACAAGAGCAGTAACTTACTACTGACTGCAATTAAACATTTTGTATTTGTATAGAAAAGTTGAAAGCACCTTCCGTACGGCAACAGCATCATATAAAGCCCAAACATTTTCCAAAATAAGCTGAACAAACAGTGGCTTCTTCGCCTTTTCTTGTGCTTTTTTCATAATTCGTTTTTGCTTCGAATTCAAATAGTAATCACCCCACAGAGTTTTATTCAGAACGGCTTCTTTCACGCCGATCTTTTCTGCATAAATTTTTGCAAAAGATTCACACCTAAAATAATCACCAGTAATATTTACAGTATTACATAAAATTTTGAAGTACTTTAAAAATTCAAGGTATGTTTTAGCATATATAGATACGCATGTCGAATTTAAAACTATTAGTGTCAGTGTCTTAGTGTAGATATTTGTTTTACCTAAAGCCCCATCCGTCAGATGCACTGGCAAACACAACATTGCCTTGATCTGGGGAAAAATAAAGATTTGAGTCATCAACATCATCCAAGCCGGAACTCCAGTCATAGTATTCAGGTTCATTGGAGGTTTTAGGCTTGTTCCCATCTCCCTCTGGTTGCAAAGGTTTCTCAGCCGAATATTCTTTCTCCATTACTTCCGAAGTAAGTAACTCCGCCATAACGACATTCACCTGTGTAAATTCAATTTGAATAAGTCCATGATCATACTAAAGGGAAAATATAATTTATGAAGCATAATTATGAAGACTCTACAGTACCTTTTCCAGCACTTGAGTAAGATGAACATAGGCATCTAAAGGAGTAAGCTTAACTTCCAAAATCAAACGATCGATCTTATTAAGAACTAAGACCGGTTTAATGTTTTCTTGCCACGCTTGTCTAAGCGCAACCTGTGAATCAATACAAGATATTACAGCAATGTCCACAAAATTGATTATCTTCCACGCAGTTTCATAAAGTCACTCACGCTCATAAAAAAAATTGCTTACAATAGTTTGTGCACAAACTCCTTCCACAACATCAACCAATATCATAGCACCATCGCATAACCTAACCGCCGTTGAGACTTCACTAGAAAAATCCACATGACCCGGAGAGTCAATCAAGTTAACTAGATATTCGACAGGACCTACAGAATGGTACAATGAAATGGAACTGCTCTTCATAGTAATTCCCCTCTCCTGCTCGTCTTTCCGGCTGTCCAAATACCTGCAAATTAAAACATTTTACTTATGACTCAAGCTACAAAAGCAACAACAATTATTACTTTAACTCAACAAAGCCAATGAATTATTCGAGAAATACTCAACACAACCTACCTCAATTTTCCAGCTAATCTCTGAGATATGATTCCATTGCTAGCAACCAATGAATCCGCTAATGTTGTCTTTCCATGATCAACATGGGCCATTATACAAATATTTCGTACATTTCCTGGATTCTTCTGCAGGTCCGTCAGTTTTTCCAAATTTACCAAACGCATTTTTGACCCTAATTGATTTTGTAATCCTCAATTCCTAAATTAATATAAACACAAACTTAAATTCAGCTCTACAGCTAATCTTTCAGGACAAGCACCCAAATCTTTCAGTGGTATCCACTTGAAATTCAACTTTCTTCAAATTGCACTATTTTTCACAGTAGTTCGTCAACACAATGAAAACTCAAGAACTTAATTCTTTGAGTGGTAACTTCACACTGAAGTGAATGTTTAACAAATTGAACTAACTCAAGTACTCAATGAATCTGACACGACTGTCAACGTATAGTCAAAGAACGTTACTTGAACTCACCGAACGTTTGTAATTATTATTATTGAATTCACAACATCATGAAGGAACAACAGATGCTCTCAGGCTTTCATCTTTACGTTCACTGAATAATTGCATACCTGTCTCTATCAAATCTGACTTCAAAACGTGCTCTCTCTTTTTAAAGAAGATAAATACTTTTTTTTGCATGCAATTATGCGTATGTAGCTCCGTTACTATAGTGCATTTAAGTCTATGTAATGCATGAACGTTTTGAATTAACGCACGGCTCACCGGGGTTAAACTTAAAGTTCGCGGGTCTATTTTAGCCATTGAACTTACGCTATGCTTGTCATGTTGAGTGACAACAGCTCTATGGACTTTAAATCCCGCCATTGGATACTCAGGCAGTTCTTTCTTGGTTCCTCTTAATTTATTAGGGAGTTTGTACAAACTTCTGCGCTCCAAACTTATAAAACTTATACGCACATTTATAAGTTTAACTCCATAAGTTCCACTCGATGCGTGTAAGAGTTAGCGCCAAATATAAGTCCAGGCAAGCTTTAAACGTTGGAGGCACTGCTGCCCGCCGGGCCACCTAGTCAAGTCTAGTCTATTCTTTAAAGTTTAGATCCGCAACTAGTCAAGTCTAGTCAAGTCAGCTGTATGTTTAAGTAGCAATAGTCTAGTCTAGTCCTAGTCTTAATTCTGCAGCTGGTTCCCTAGTCAAGTCTAGTCTATTCCCCTAGTCACAGGTCACTTTTTATAAAAATTCCTTCATTTTGATTAGGAACATATAAAACTATTGTTTAAAAAACTTGTCCGGTGAAATATACCGCCTCGTTGAGCTTAAAAATTCGAATCAAACAACGCACAAATGACAAACAACACGTGTAGTTTACGTCAGTACAAAAACTGTGTTAAGCAAGATTTTTGCGGAGCAGAATTTCCTTCCTGGTAGAGGCCCCCAATATATGTACTTATATCTGGTGTGATTATGTTAGATATAGGAACACTACAATGTACCAGACACTTACTGAACCCTGAATATAGCCGTGTTAATTCTTACTAAACTGGTACTGACAATGAGGAGTCACGTAAGGCGAACCAAGTATATTTTGACCCCACCGACAACATAGTTGGTAGTAATTGAAGGAAAAAAGGTTAACAAAAGGTTAGGTCCAACAATGAGAAAGCATGTAAGTACCACCAAGTATACTTTCATTCCACCAAGAACATAGTTAGTATTACTTGAAGAAAAACTTGTGCTGTTATGAGGAATCAGAAACCAGGGCAATGATATCCACAAAACAAAATGTTTTTCTATCAAATGTTATCAATTTCCTTTGCATGCTCACCAATTCATGTGACAACTGTTGTGGGTCGTCGTGCGGTGACCCCCGTCACTCCTTTTCAGTCGAACTATCCTAACCTGAACGTCTGAAGCGATGGGAAGGGGTCGGAATTTTTTTGAAAGACGGGAAGATTCTTCCCAGGGAAAAATATTTCTGACAGGAAAAATCTCATAGGGATGGGATTCGTTTTTGCGAACAGGGATTTTTAAATTCGTTGACATTTAATTTAGCAGGACTTTTTACATTTGTTGGCGTGTTTTGGTGAATTTTATTGCAGCAACAAGGATTTTTAGATTGGTTTATCTTATTTGGCAAGGGTTGAAGTCTTGTAGGGAAATTAATTTTGTCAACGGATTTTGAAAATCGTTGACCTTTTTTCAGCAAGGGTTTATGAAATCGTTGATGACCTCCCTGCAGGGACATAAAATTCAGTAGGTAAATTCATAAATGATCTTCCAGTGAGATTTACAAAAATCCGACCCCTGGCAACGGGTTGTTTTCAGTTCCCCAAATTCTGATTCACTTACAATTTTTTGTTCAAACCAAGTTTGGTTCTGGTGAAATCAAGACATACTTGGTGAAACCTGCGCGATTCCTTATTGTCAGCACCATTTTCTCAAAAATTAACACCAAGTTGGTTTCTGATGGAGACAAAACATACTTGGTATAACCTGAGTGATTCCTTGTAGTCAGCACCTGTTTCAGAAAAATTACTAGCACCTACGTAGCTGATACATTTGAAACATACTATGTACAACTTACATGATTTGTCATTGTCGCCACCAGTTTGTCTTCCATTACTAATATCAATTACATACCTGGCAGTTCTTCCATTCGTCCAAAACCCCACTCCAAACCAATCAACCAGTCTTTATAACGTGCCCTTTAACGTTGTTATTTTACGGTTCAGTTAATGACTGGTACAATGGATTTATACCATGGTACAACATACAATGAATTACACTAGTTGTGCCATGTATTTCCCTGGTGTGTCCCAGTGGAATTTGCATATAATATACCTGATAAAATCCCATGTTAAATCCCTATATACCATATAGGAAAGTTTAAAATTAACAATAGTCAGTCTAAGTGGTTAGTTTTTGCAACTTTATTAAAGAATAAATTGTAACTGAAAACTAGATTTTTCTTCAACACTTGGCTCAGGGGACAATATCATGTTTCGATCCGTCAAAACAAAATTTTATACTTAAGCACACTAAATGCCCCTTAAGATGAGCGTATCGTGTACACTGGAATTTCACGCTGGGTTTCTAGGTTTGATTTTCAGTAAATGAGGGAGCCTCAAGTAATTGCGACTTGACTAGCTTTTCCATGCAGTCATGCAAGTCAAGTCTAGTCAAGTCCTGTGTTTTCGCAAGCTGACCTAGTCTATTCTAGTCAAGTCTCAAAATATTAACACCATGCGTAGTCTAGTCAAGTCTATTCTTTTACAAGCATTTTGGCTCCTAGTCTAGTCAAGTCTAGACTTTCCTAGTCAAGTCTGACTAGACTAGGGCAGCAGTGGTTGGAGGGACTCACTCCGCACGAAAAGACTGAAACTTATAGAGCAAGCTTATAAGTTTCATACGTGAGGCAAAGTGACGTAGCTGTCACGTGACCAGCGAAATTGACGTCACTTTGATGCTATAAGTTACATAAGTTCTATAAGTATTGGCGCGGCAATTGTTGTACAAACTCCCTATTATGTTGGCAATTCTTGGTCTTGGATTCAGATCATTGGAACCCATTGCTTTTGCTATTTGTAAATTACATATTGCAAAAGTTGTATTTCTCAAACATTAATAATTGCAAGTGGAAGGAAGTGACTTTAATTAAATCGATTAAATAATTAAAAGGTAAAAAAGCATCTACACGACAGGGTAAGTTAACAAACTTAATAACTTTGCAGTATAAATAATCCACAAGTGAATCTCAAAAAGTTCCTTACAATTAGCTACTCCCCATGTCGAATTAAAATATGTATTTGGGATAATTTGTAGCTGAAGCTCTAAAAACTTGAAAATGAAGAGCGACTCTAAAACCAATGGATCGGACCCATTCTCTCTGATGTCAGAAGTTGGGAAAGTCCCCTTGTCATTGGATAAGTATAATAGATTGAGCAATTTAGGTGAATTCAAGGTGAGTACAAACTTTGCTGGGATCCAAGAACGAAAGTTCGCCCGGCAATATGCCCACTCGTACAACGTCCGACTGGCATCAATGAGGCCCAGGCTGGAGGAGAGGGTGAAGGAGGAGTGGGTCCCGGAGAAAGTGTGCTTAAAGAAAATTGCGGACCTCTGCGAAGCCAATAAAACTGTGGATGGGAAGCTGGGCAGTCCGGTGAAAGGGCAGAAGGGGAAGCGAAGTAGTCACGAGCAACGGGTGGCATTTCATGAGGATATTATCGTTGGTAATGGTTTAATATTTTTGGATTAGTGCACGCCTTTGTCGCTGTCCATAGAAATTATTTGAATAAGGAATCTGAAAATGAGGCTTTTATTGCAGCAATCATTGGAACTGTTTTTAAACAGCAGCCCGAGAAGCCTTCTATCCTGCTAGAACTTAGTGAAGACAACCCGATGGTCCCGGTGGTACCGAAACAGAAATACATCAGTGACAAGGATTACATCTTGATGGAAGATGAAACTACACGAGTTAGACTTGTAGCTCTTCCTGGATGTGGCCTTGTTGTGGATGAAATCGTCAATGGATTGGTGTGTGCTGTAAAGGGGAAGCCTACAATTGATGGCAAGTTTGAAGTTGCGGATGTCATATGGGCAACTCCTAAACCGGCACCGGAACTTAAATTGAAGCTTCCTATGGAAATTGAAATGGTATTTACTTCCCCGTGTCATGATTTCTGGGAGGTAGTTAGATTGTTATTGGTTTAGGTGAGATGGACTTGTTTTAATCCTAGATCTTTGTTTCTGGATTGATGCTCGGGGAGCCTGGATCTGAGGAGTCTGTTTTCGTGGACCTTCTTTTCCAGTATTTGGAAGGTCTAGCAGGATCTTTGAAAGAACAAAGTTGTGAAATCGCTCATCAAACTAGAGTCTTCTTCTTGGGAAATTCACTCTGGCGACGTTCGAATCTCCTTGCAGAAAGTTTTTCTGATGATTTAATCAAGAATGCAAAGACTTTAGATTCTTTGTTGGATAATTTGTCGGTAATTTTGAGAATACTTCGTATTCAAATGCCATTTTTTTCCATTTGTTGTGTCGTTTGAATTAGAACGATATTAATCTTGTGATTGCACGTTAATTTATTTTGATAATTTGTATCCAGAAAACGATGGAGGTATTCATCATGCCAGGAAAAAATGACCCCTGTGAAACAATGATGCCTCAACCTGCAATACACAAATGCATAATGCCTAAATCAAGCCGGAGAAAGAGCTTCCATTCTTTAACAAACCCCACACGTCTGAGTATGGGGTTTCCAGCCGGTCAAAAACTAGACATGATTTTAAACTCGGGAGAAAATGTCGTTGACGCTCTCCGAAATTCATCTTTAACTTGCCCTTTGGAAATGTCTCGAAGGATTTTGCAGTGGGGTCATTTATGTCCAACCAGTCCAGATACTCTTCCTTTATACCCAGGATGTAGCGAAGATTTCTTCATAATCAATGGAACACTCCCACATATTTTTGCAGTAGGGAATCAAAGCAAATTTGACGTCATTGAGTGGAACTTAACTAAAATCGTGAGTGTTCCAGAGTTCAGCAAAACCTACTCAGCAGTTGTTCTTACCAAAGACTTAGAATTTATTGAGTTGAACTTCCGAGCAATGCTAAAATAAAATGCTGTACCGATTATAGCTAATATACATTTTCTATAGTTATTGTCACCGTCCTGTTCTCTCAAGCTAGGCTTGATTTGTATCCATTCTCCCTGCATGCATTTTTTGATCATTTAGTCATTTAACCCGTTCTTTAATGTTAAGTTAGTTTTTCATTTTTTCGGACGTTTTCGGATGTATTTCACTGTAGTGAATGTCAAAACAGTCAGCACGTATTTAATCTGTATTTTATTTTTGGACATTGTGTTTTTTGTTTAACTTTTCTTTAGTAGATATTATGGATAAAAATAAGAATTGAGATATAAGTACTTTTAAATTCTTCCAGTTTTGATTTGATTTTGAGTGAAGACTCGCGTCGGAATTATAATAAAGTTTCACTGAAAAAATATACAATTAGTCTAAGGGTTTTTTATCGAATGGGTAAATGTGAATCCAGTAAACGAATAAGAAAAATATATTATACTAGAAAAACATAATATAGTGGACAATACTGGGTTTAACCTCCTTCTAGCTATACTCTACTCTACTATGAAATAGTAGTTCCAGCTCTTCTATTTTGGTTTTAACCTATCCATGTTTAATGCTTCTTTTCTAGTTCTACTGCTACTCTACGATTTAATTTATTTCATGAGTTACTCGCTTATGTAGGTTAGGGTTAGGGGGTCAAACGTTTTGTGCTTTCCTTATATGTAATGTAAATCAAGCGACAATTGTCAAAGCGCATGGTACCATCCGCAAGAGCATGCAAGTGGGCAACAGAGTAACATTGACAGAAGACGGCAGCAGAACATTGGCCATAAGACGTATTGACGCTACCCAAAATAGTTTCTTCTGTTTACATTTTTCAAACGCATGATTGTAATAACTTTCCTGAATAACCATACACTGTATATGACAAACTCATTTAGCACCCCATAAGCCGCATAAGCTACTCAAAACATATGAATCCTCCATTATTATTATTTCTCAGAATTTTGAAACATTGACCTAAAGCAAAGTTGGTTTTTTAGAATTTAAATTTTTATTCTCACACTAAATTTGTTTCCCTAATTCCCTACGACTATATAATTTGTAGAAGCAATGTAAAACTCGATATAAATCCCGAGGTATTAAGGATATAATCAATTGCAAATTGGAACACCTCGTTCGAACCGTCCTGGTAGCCCCGAAACAAATTTTGGTATTAATTTCCTGATTTTCAAAATGTTGACCAGGAATTTTGAAAGAAGCGTAAATTTTTTGACATGACATTTTTTTGCCCTTCAAGGAATCATCTGACACCTGGCACTCTCTCATAACTAATCGTCTTATGACGGAATATTTAAATAATTTAAAAAAAAATACTTCCAACTGATGACTGATGTTCAAAATATCGAAAATACTAATTTTGAAGCCTCAAGGTACTTTCAACAAAACTGCTATAACTTTGGTCTCACATGTCATATTTCGGAAATTTATAGCTTTTCAGAAATGTATTTAGTTGTTCAACAAGCTGAAATCATGTCAATCTGAATTTCGGAACCCGTGTAAAAATTTTGCGGGCTATTCAAATTTATTAATTTTTCTACCAACATTTTATTTCGCCAAGAAGGAAACATCTGAGAATTGCTCACCTCTGCAGGAAAAAATTTCTTGATGAAGTTTTTAAATAAATTACAAAATTTCAAATTCATTCTGGCTGACGTTTAAAATTTTAAAAACAGATTTCGGGGCGAAATGAGACTCGAAAAATCGCAATTTAATGAGCAGAGATGCGCATCCACATTTTCGTTACGTTACACTATTATGATGGGTTTTAAAATTGTCGTTAATTATCTTTACATTACTAAATATCGTATGAAAAATTCAGCGTTACCGTTCCGTTACTACAAGACAACGGTAATACTCCAGCGTTAATTTTCGTTACCATTACAAAATATAAAATAGCCGTTTCTTTTCGTTATCGTTACTATTATTGTCCGCTCGTTATAAACTAAAACGTCACACAACTAGTGTTGCCAGACGTACCTGGTATGCAGAAAATGTAGCAAAAGACAATTTACAGTTTCTGTGTAGTTCTTGATTCACCTGCAATGTGATCCACATCCCGACTCCCCTGTGGTAATTTTAACATTTGTCCTTTTTTCAAATTCATTTTTTTCCTTTTCCTAGCAGCAGTATTCTCCATGGTTAGTTCTTATCTACTAAAAACTTCGTTAGAAATAAAACTGAATTCGTGAGCCGATCACACATCGTTTTTTTGTGAGCAAAAGCGTGTGGATTGAGCAAAATAAAGGGTCAAAAACTTCCTATTGAAATTTGCCATGTTTTCAGTAACGTACATAAATGATGCTCTGGGATCAGGGTATCCACAACCAAGTCAAGTTGTTAATATTTCCCGTTTATTTGCACGCACAGTTACTTCAAGCAAAGCCAACAATATATATATATAATAATATATAATAATGTACATGCATATATTTATTTGATAGCGTTACGTTACGTTACAATATCGTTTTCTGTTTACACACGCTTAAGCGTTATAGTTATTCTGATAAATGTTTAGTACACCATAATTCCGTTACCGTTACGTTATTGCCTGCTCCAAATATAGGCCGTTACGTTAAAAAACGGCGTTATTCCGTTATTGTCGGGTAAAAGTAACGTAACGGGCGCATCACTGTTAATGAGGTATTGTATCTCATTTACTAATACCCCATTTAAAGCTACTTACTTACACACACCACAGGCTAAAATCATACTGATCGAAATTTCGAAATTCTGTTCAAAATGTCGCCGGGGTATTCAAATTTCTTCAATTTTTCGACCAAAATGTCAACATTTTATTTCGCCACGATGTTCCACGATGTTCAAATTATCGAAAAAAAAACATATTTTGGAAGCCATTGTGAAATTCGAAGCCATCTCTTCCATAATAATTTAGCTCATTCAAAAGAGTTGAATTCCTTTGAACATTAAAACAATTTTAACGGAGATTTCGACATCGCAGTCAAAATTTTGCCGGGATTTTTGTATCACAATTTCAACAATTGTTTTCCCGAGAAGGAGTCGTCTTAGGTTTATGTATAAGCATTTATGTATACGATCAATACAGATTAGAAATATTTGAATTGACTCAGCATCTGTATCTGTACATACTACATACTTATTCATTTACACGCAGTTAATAATAATATTGTGAACTATAAACAAATCAAATGATATTTATAAATATAACATGTAAAAGTGTTAGCTACTCGTAAGTAATACGTGACAATTAGTTAGTTTTGTCTCTAGTCAACGCTGTACTGTCTGTTGGTTTAGAATCCGACTGGTGTGAAATTTTGTGGCTATTTGTACGAATTATCAATTTCGTGACTCTTTAATGGATATTATTATAAATCAGCAGATGTGTAAAAGATTCACCCGTAATTATCTTAAAGATCTAACCTTGTCGCCCAAAGAAGGCTCCAAAAAAAAGCCTTTTGAAAAAATTTCAAATACCTAAGCTGTGGAGCCAAAAATATTATTATTTAAGTAAGTCTATATTTTATTTTGTCAACTTAAAATAAAAGACTTGCAAAAATAAAACAACAGCCTGAAACATCCACTTTAATAATTTACTCCAAGGCCTCCAAGTTTTCTGGAAAGGGGAAATTTAATAGAATTGAATAAAACTTACCTCCTCGATTACAGTTCTTCAGGTACAAGGGTTTCAGAGGGGTCCTGTTCCTGATGTAATGCATTAGCAGGTCAACCAAACTTCTCGAACGTAGCTTTGAAACGCAGTCTTTAGTGGTAACGATCCTCAGCCTCATCTTGCCTCCACAGTCCACATCAAAACGTAAACTGTGACTTACCAGGTACAGGTTACAGTAACGTTGGAAGAAAAAAGTGAAAGGGTAACTTAATTTTTTGGGACACTTTGAAAGCGTCCATGGGCCGTACCCTGTACTCACGCATGCCGGCAGACACCTTCACCGTTCACGTTGCTCCCTTGAGTTTTCCAGAGGCATCAGGGATTGACATATACTTATAAAATACGCACCCACCTCCCACCACTGGAGTCCCTTTTAAGAGCATTTTATCGGAAGGGTTTAAAACAGCTATTACTATTAAATTCAATATTTATTTTGCTTTTTAATTCAGCATCTTTTTTGAAGTCAAATTATAGATTTTTTGCAGAGGGAGAGAGATGATCAAACTGAAAAATATGCATACAGGAAATGCGTAGTTAATTGTGAGTAGTAAATAGTTAAGAGTGTAGTCATAAACTGAGGGTTGTATTTGTTCTACTGGAATATTTATTTAATTTTCAGCCCTGTCGGCAGTCGGCAGTAATATTTTGGAAAAAGCAATTTTATTTATGTTGGTAAATTAATATTTTACTGTACAGTCAGCAGTGCACAGGTGTTGGTACAGGTCCTGGAAGTGCAGCTGAAGTTAAATTCCGGTCTCAGGATGTAAGATTGGGAGAAAAGACTGAAGCCAAGTGTAATAGTAATTTTTATTGTACAGCTCTTTAAAACTTAACTGAGCTATTCATAATCTTTCCCTCACATTCTTAGGTCCTGAGACCGGAATTTTTGACCTAGGAAGATTATATTTTACTCAAATGAACCCCCAAAAGATTGGCTACAATTTCAGCATTCAGACATACATATATTTTTCTGCATGTCACCCCTGAAAAAAATGCAAATCACAAATTCGTCGTCCCCGTATCCTTTTTAGTATATTTATATGTTTTGAGGCTTATTAGTAATTTACATTTCAGCAGAAAAAAATCTGGCAATAACCACCATCTAAAAATTGTATCCAACGACAAAAATATATGGGCACTCACGCACCGCCGCATTATAAGTTATACTGTAATATCGAAACAAAAGCGTTAAAACATTTTCTAGAAAAATTCAGTGCAGGAATTAGTGCAACACCAACGCAGAAACCTGTTGGATAGCTCTAGAGCTGCCTTCGGGTTTCCGAAATCCCGAAGTTCCGTGTTCGGAAACGGAACGGAACAATTTCGGAACATTCTTTTTGGTTCCGTCATTGAATCGGGACAAAACCGGAACATGAGCACTTGTACCGATAATATTGGGACCGGGACGGTTCACAGCATCGGTACGAAAAATGTCCCATATAATTTATGTCATCGGAAAGCGGAATTGTTCTGTTCCGTTCCGAACCGATCCCGGTACAATTTCTAAAGTGTCGCGCCATCGTTCAACTAGAATGGAAACACATTTCTTATCGCTCTGGCTTGTAAGCAGTTTTTTGCCAAAATAACGAAATCGGATGAACACAGTTAGATTTAATTTACGCAAATGCTTATATGTAATGCGAGTATCGTTTTCCATGAAAATCAACAGAATAACTAATTTTGTTTAATAAACATGTGCATGGGCGATTTTTCTCGAAATGAAAATTCTGAAATCGAAATTATTAGCAGCAATGGAGCAAGCTTGCAGGAAATTAACACTGTTAGGCCATTGAAGTCCACACGCTACAAATATTTATTGCTAAAAAATAATTAATAATAATTATATAATACTGCACAGTAGTTCTTTTTACATGGCCTAATTATTATTAAATATTATTTTATATAATTAAATATATATAATATTCCCTAGCATCCAATCTATTAAACGTATATCATGTATATTAAGTTGCCAGTAATTTGTACAAGCATTTCACGTATATGTTGTGAAAAATCCCGGGATATTTCGGAACGGAACGGGTTCGGAACGGAAAAACTAGCATAATACGGAACGGAACACAATCTGTAACGGAAAAAATACTTTACTCCTTTGTTCCGAACGGTGTCAGTTCAAATGTTCCGATGTCCCGACAGCCGGAACGGAACCGGGAACAATAATATTTGTAGGTTTCGGAACGGAACGGAATTTCCTACGGAACAAAAATGTTGAACACATTGGAAGCTCTAGATAGCTCTCTGAAAATTCAATGTTTGCTACCACCAAGAATCCAAAAATATGTTTTTTAAACCTGAGTAACCAGTTTTAAGCGTGTGAAAATTGATCTTTTCTCAACAAAATCCGAACTTTGCTCCATTTACTTGACCCTTGTATCGCGTTTTTGAATAGCGGGTTAAAACAACCTGTTCGAAAAAGTTTTTCTAAAGAATGGCCCCCTGTACACTGCAAACTTTGTTACTAAATCGTTCCATATATTTCCCGAATAAAAAATATTTTTAGGGGCGAAGCGAAGCTGAAAGACCCTACTGGAATTGTCGG
This sequence comes from Allacma fusca, assembly GCA_947179485.1. NCBI lineage: Eukaryota > Metazoa > Arthropoda > Collembola > Symphypleona > Sminthuridae > Allacma > Allacma fusca. Next base: position 6,093,007 of record OX359248.1, read on the forward strand.
GATGTTTGCTTGTCTGTAATCACGATAACTGCTGAACCACATGCAGTTCAAATGTTTTGTAGAGGCAGATTAGACAAAATGTAAGAAGCCACTTATTTTTGAACGACATCGTGTTAACCGTTTGACCTCAAAAAATTAAATTAATGCACATATAAACACATTAAAAAACATAAGGACAGAAAGCAAGAAGTAAAGCTTGCGCCATCTACAGTCGGATTTTTCGTTAGCAATAAATTGTCATTTTCATAAGCCGGTAGATGTCGCACGAACTCGCCCATGCGTAATTTGAATATTATTCCAAAGTTTTTTCAAAATTTAGTGAATACATGTCCATTACAATTAGACGCGAGGATTTTAAATTAATTTTTAGTTTAATATAATACGCTCATACACATACACATTTTAGAGTATTTATACGAGAACGCCCAGTTACTAGCTAATGATATTACATCCTATAGTGGCGCTTCGCTCGTGAGTGACTTAGCACGTACTGCTGACCGCGGATAATTTTTATTAAATTCAATGCTTGCACAAGGCGGTGGGGGTGGGTTACAAAATCTAACGACTTCATTTTTACACTGAAGTGGGGAAAAACAATGATGGAAAAAGTATTTGTAATATGTGGACGTTCCCTATCTCAATAGTAGCGCCGGGAATAGTTTTACTTCTGAAGGGAAACTGCGAGTTCCTTCTTCCTTCAGCCAACTTGGTACACTATCCCGGGAAATTATATATTTGAACTTTCACGTTCAAAAATCTTCTGGACCCTTTTGGTGATCACGGCCTGAACCGCTGAACCTGTTTTTTCCGTGAAATAAATGCAAAGGAATTAAAACAGCCAAAGGACGATAATCAGCAATTATTGTTAAAGCCATCATCAACTGTGAATTCACGTATTGGCTAGAGTTAGGTAAGTAACTTCATTTATTTGATATCTATAATTTAAATTATAATTGTAATAATTTTTGAGACTCGTAAATAAATCCGGGCACATTTGTTATTTTTGTAGATTAATGCTGGTGTGAAATTGGAGCTATATAATCAGCCAACGGAAAGGATATTTGGGTTTGAGACGGTAGTTCTAAAGCTGCTGTTTGTCCTTCTCTGCGTAGTTTCCTAAAATACATCAGAAATGTTCAGAATTACATTGCTAAAGGCAGTTTTGTTACCACCACCGAAAATATTCGTCCCAAGGAGTTTTGTCACCCAAGCGTTTCGATGCTGTTTAAACAAGAAAACAATGCCATGTGTTGGTATTTTGAGGAATAACCCCACCTCCAACAACCTGATTTTCTCAAGGTGTATGACAATAAGACCTTCAAAATTTGTGTCTTCGAATAAATTTGCAAATTTGCAACAGAAAGATGGTGTCCCACCGAAGTACTTCCTTATTTACAGGTCTGATCTGGCCAATTACTTCGGTGGTGCTCAAATTACGATACTGCTCATGTTTGCGAGCTTTGTTTCACTGCTAGGAGTAACTTATTTAAATTGGAGGGAACAGCAGAGCGGAAATGGAGCGACAGTAGAAACGGCGAAATCTTCCGAACCCAGTAATGTGGAAAGACAAGTGAAAAAGTCGCGTTTTAAAGAAACTGAAGACATGAAATTAGAGCCAACAATGGACATAAGGGGTGAAGAATCTGAAATCCTTGCAGTGTTAATTGTGATTTCCATTTCAATGTATGTGTGTTTGAGTCAACTCTTGCGACGGATTCCAATTCGGATGTATGCATCATCATCAGTAAGTAAATTGATTATTTTTTAAGTCGATAGTGATCATCTTGTGGGGGGCGTGGGTCGGACATAGTACGATTAAGTGAATATTTTTCAATTCGCAGGGAAACGTTGTAAGCGTTCATTTAAGCCCATTCTTCCCGGGTAGACGAGTTCTGCAGGATTTTCCAGCCGGCACTTTGAGGAAAGTTCCAGCAAAGTTGGGATATTTAAAAGATATACACTACCAGGATCCGGATGGTCGGCACTACTTTTTAATGGATGAATATTTCCGACAGCCTGCTGACTTGGAAAGTTTAATTGAGAGTGAGAAGGAGGACTGAGATTGTGCATCGTAGTTTAAATAATAGATAATACTTGGGTGTGCTCATATTTCATTCTAGGTTAGTTGCAGAGTGTTAGGTACTGAAACTTGCAGTTGGCACTGGGTTTCAGTGTACTACTAGTTGTTAAATGTTTCTTGCAAAAATACAGAGGAATTGAAAGCCAAAGATGATCGATTTACTCCGTCAATCATGTTAGAAAATTTACAGATTCATTTGCAAAATGAGTATATTTATGTTAATTTAATTCCCATCATCAGAAATAATCATGTTCATTTATAGGTGCAATTGGCAATGCCGCTTAATTTACTTTTCCATCAAGTTTTGTTGTACCAGTACACCAGCAAATGTTAGCAACACCTGTCACTGATATTCATCAAATCATCCAACTAAGCCACTGATACCATTGGAAAGCTGTCCAATCATATCAGTAACAGCGTTTTTAACATCAGATGCTATCTGCTGACCACTTTCTGCTAACTTTCCCAATGCACTTCCAAGGCTGCTAAGATCAGGCATACCAAATCCGAACCCACCTGAGGTTTCTACGTTCTGGGCTATGGCTGGTGCTTCAGATGCAGCTTTCTGGACGGCATCTGCGTTCTGAGACACTACCGGCGCGATGGCTGGTGCTTGAGATACAACTTTCTGGATGGCATCTGCGTTTTGAGACACTACCGGCGAGTCCATAGCTGATTTCTGGATGGTTGTCACAGCAGGTATCATTGTGGCAGTTTCCACGATTTTATTTGGTATTTCCATGTTTTCCGGTGGTGATTGAGCTGGGTCTGCTGGCGGACTAGCCGGTGCTGGTTCTGTTACTCCTTCTGCTGTGCCCACAGCATCTGAGCTTGGGGCAGCAGCTGTGACTGGTACCTCCGGGGAAGGACTCGCGGAAGTTGGGGCGCCCTCTGTTGACGGAATAGTGGTTGTTGCTGGTGCAACATTATCTGTTGGAGGGACAGCTGATGTTGTTGCGCTCTCTGCTGGCGGAACAGCTGGTGTTGCTTCGCCTTCCGGAGGCCCAACATTGGAAATTGTAGCTTCCTCCGCAGGAGGAGCTGCCTCAGTCGGCATTGCTGTCGTGTCCGAGATTGCACTGGTCATTTCTTCAGCTTGTCTTTTTACTCGATTGCTTTCTTCTCCTGACATTGACGAGTCTATGTCTTTCGGGGATATTTCTGGCGTGTTAATATTGAACAGCCCTATAACGGATTCTTCTGTTTTCATAATTATGACAGGCTTGACCACTATCTCGAAGTTCAAGTCAGGACCTGTACAAAATCGTTGATTTATATTTTTATTAAATTATGTATTCTCAATCAATTCAAATGAAAATGACTCAGGCTATTAAATAAAAACTTATTCCAACTTAACCCAGGCTTACTTGGCGCAGTGGAGCAATTCCTGAGGAATAAAATGACCAAAATATATAAAATTCTCATTTTTAAAACTTTGAGGAACGCCTAAAAAAACCTGGCACCAACTGGAATTCAAATTTACTGATAAAAAAAATTCGGAAACATTTTCGTTCATATGTGTCCGTCCATTCATGTTTTTGGAGAGTAAATCATTTCGCTGTCATTGGAATCTTTTTACTGATTTTACAAAATGATCTGACAGATACTTACAATTTATGATCATGTTTACCCTAAACATACAGTATTCACCATAGTGAGGCTTACGTTTACGGCAGGAAGGACTGCAAGTTTTATATAATTGCTTTAGGCCACATTATGGTACGTACAGGCTCTCTATTAAGAATGAAACATATCCTGTCGCCTGACTTCTGATTGTATTTCATTTTTTATTTTGCCTCAACTGCGGTATTTTAAATCATGGTCAATATACCATTAGTGTCATAATTTATTGTGATTCCGAGCAGCCCTTCAAAATAACTTTCAAGTTCATTGTCGCCTCTATTATTGCGACTTAATTCATGCAGTTCCAGGGACTAAGAATGAAGAAATTGGGTTGCACAGACTACATACTAAAAACAGTAACGTTGCGCGTTGTAATCCCACCGCATATAAATATTTGCATGGATGTGTTGTTAAAACACAACCAGACCGTCTACCTAAGTATTTACCTGCGTTTTATAAACGTGCTATACGAAAATGTACTTCCATTTTTACGAAAGCTAGCCACAAGAAGTGAGATATATTGTCCACTTATTGGTAATTATTTCTATGAGCATTCAAACACACCAACAACAACAACCTAGTATTTATTATTACAATACTGACCTTCCTGACTTAAGTGAAATATCACAAATGACGAACCCAGGATCTGTTTCCATCAAAATATGTAAAAATCTCTTTTTATGGGCAGCTAACAATAATTACTTCCGGTACAAGAACAATTTCTTCCAACCAGTTTTTTCCAGGAATATCTCAAATCACCACCCAAATATCTACCATCCAAATATCGACCACCCAAATAGCTTCCACCCAATTATCTACCATCCAAATATCGACCATCCACATATCGACCACCCAAATAGCTACCACCAAATTATCTACCACCCAAATATCTACCACCCAAATAACTACCACCCAATTATCTACCACCCAATTATCTACCACCCAAATATATACCACCCAAATAGCTACCATCCAAATATCTACCACCCAAATAGCTGCCACCCAAATATCTACCATCCAAATATCTACCACCCAAATATCTACCACCAAATTATCTACCACCAAATTATCTACCACCTAAATATCTACCATCCAAATATCTACCACCCAATTATCTACCACCCAAATAGCTACCATCCAAATATCTACCACCCAAATGTATACCACCCAAATAGCTACCATCCAAATAGCTACCACCCAAATATCTACCACCCAAATAGCTACCACCCAAATATCTACCACCCAAATATCTACCACCCAAATATCTACCACCCAAATAACTACCACCCAATTAACTACCACCCAATTATTAACCACCCAAATATCTACCACCCAAATGACTACCATCCAAATATCTACCACCCAATTATCTACCACCCAATAATCTACCACCCAAATAACTAGGTAGTTATTTGGGTGGTAGATTATTGGGTGGTAGATAATGGGTGGTACCACCCAATTATCTACCACCCAAATAACTACCACCCAAATAACTACCACCCAAATATCTACCACCCAAATATCTACCACCCAATTATCTACCACCCAAATAACTACCACCCAAATAACTACCACCCAAATATCTACCACCCAAATATCTACCACCCAATTATCTACCACCCAAATATCTACCACCCAAATATCTACCACCCAAATATCTACCACCCAATTATCTACCACCCAAATGTCTACCAACAAATGATATGTCAAGAATATAAGTTCCACCATTATATTTACCATCTAAGTGTCTAAATGTGCCTACCACCCAAAAACCAAAGGGAGCTTAGCAGTTGTATTTGGGAGCCGAATACTTCGGTGGTCAACATTATTGACGATAGATATCTGTATTTAGATATTTGTGTGTACATATTTGGATGGAAATGTGAGAGTGGTAGATATTTACGCGATGGACACTTCAGTAATAGAAATCTGGCTGGTATACATTTGGTAGTAGGTATCTGAGTGATATATATTTGTGTTGTAGATATCTGAGTGATATATATTTGTGTTGTAGATATCTGAGTGATATATATTTGTGTTGTAGATATCTGAGTGATATATATTTGTGTTGTAGATATCTGAGTGATATATATTTGTGTTGTAGACATCTGAGTGATAATTGGTTCCAAATTTTACTTAAATAGCACCTCCGTTGAGCAGTTTTGAGAAACAATCTTTGAATAAAACAGTAACAATATAAAAGCAAATCTTCAGTGCACGTTTTTAACGTTTAAAAGCAATCAAAAGTAGAAACTAATTTATCACTTTATTAGTAAATAGTAACTATTACTTACTACTGAAATTCATCACATAGTGTGCCGGTATTTGTAATTATTCAAGAAAGCTATTTTTGGGGCACTGTGCACACGTCGATTCATCCACTTCCACAATAAAATATATCAGTGCTAATAATTAGTCTTTCTGACATGACTTTAGTTTGATAATAGTCCAGGCCCAGGTCAATGGTGGATTAATAATATTTTTTACCCTGACCCTAGGCATCAAAATCGATAGTGGGCCTTGCCTGAGGCAATCTGCGTGCTTTTGTAAATTTTATTTTACCTTGGCCCTAACTACTACAATCATTTACCATGGCCTGGCCACCCCATAAATCCACCCATGGTCCAGGTCATGACTTCCCCATGCAGAGTAGAGCATCACCCCGTGGGATATTTTAGGCCCGTGCCCGCCCGTGGCTCGTAACGTTTTACCCGTATCCGCCCGGCCCGAAATTAATGTCTATCGAAAAAGCCTGGCCCGGCCCGCAAAATTAAAAAAAGCCCGTAGCCCGCCCGCAAATACCATACATCTTAAATACTGGAAAACTGTATTTTAAAATATTGGTGTTCTTGACGGTTACATACAGTCGTTAAACTATCTTGTTTATTAAGAAGGCAATACAAAAGCTTATGCTGCTATTTCGGCTTTGGTAAGCACTTCTGGTGGCGTTCTTGAATTTATTACAATATTAACTTCTGGATTCTTATTACAAATACTTGCACTACTAGCAGGATTCATCTTATAGACTACAGTAAACGGAATTTTCCACAGTAATGAAGAGAGAAATGAAACTTACTAAATAACAAATGCAGGTATGCAAGAAAAGTTTCTTGCATACCTGCCTTTGTTATTTATTAACAGTCGTACAGACGGGCACGGGCCTCAAATGTCCCACGGGGTGATGCTCTATCGTACACCAAGCGTTAGTTTGTTTGAAAGCTAAAATTGCAAACGTCTGAAATTCGTTGTATGTACATTCACAACCGCTGCTCCTGCATTCACAACTAATGGAATTTCTCACGGGCTTTTACGGGCTTTCACGGTCTTTTTTAACCGCGATGAAAAGACCGTACCCGCCCGTAACCCGTCAAACGTAATAATTTTTACCCGTACCCGCTCGAAGCCCGTGCGGGCCGGGCTTTTTGCGGGCTTACCCGTAAATTTTAACCGCCCGAGATGCTCTAATGCAGAGACCGAATCACATTCACAAATTCCCAAGCCAAAGGCTAGAACAATTCTACTTGGAAGGTAAGTAGTTAAGTACGTATGTAAGTACATGTTCAGCTCCAGCCTCAGAATTGAGTTGTTTAAGTATGGGTGGAAAGAGTGGAGACTGTGGAAAGTAGAGATGTAATCAATAAGTAAGCGCATACTTTTTATTTAATCTTTAATGTTTTTTATAATGTGGTTACAAGCACTTATCTGCTAATTTTTAAGAGTATCTCCATGTATCATATTGTGTGTAGATAAGCAATTAAACCTAAACCAATGAGAAATGCAAAGGGCAAAAGCAGACAGCAGGCTTAATATTCCTTGCTTTATTTCCACTACATATGCACAATGATGGAGGTATTAGACCCTATCCATTTCCACATATTTTAAGATCAATACTTCCTTCGTTCGTATGGTCATGTCAGTTCTTCCTCGAATGTTTCTATGCTACGCCAACAAGTGGCTCGTGGTAAGTTTGAAACTCTAATATTCTAATTTACAATTTTTTTATACAATGCATATTGCACACTTTATATTAAAGGAAAAATAAGGCTGACGTCTGGTAAACCACACAATAGAATAAACAACAGACCGAAAAAGCGTCAAGCGTTAATGCTTGTCACACCGTCAATAAATTTATTGGAGATTGAAGAAGTGGTTAACGTTAACATTGTGATTATTAGAAGGGGCTTCTTTATTCGCACGATTTTTTTTTCAAAATCTGCCCTTGAAATAAGTAATATTCCCGGACCATGTAGACCATTTCAGATACGGGATCTTTGATTGTAGTGACTTACCAGAAACGCAGGATTATTTAGAGGCAAGCTGAACAAATTTAATGTAACAATTTGTGTTTCAACAGGGAAGGTGTCAACGGGGCACCGTATGCAATTTAATGGCCTTTCAAAGTTGTCCTGTTTCTGTCCATGAATATTGATTTATATTGTCATTGTTTTGTAGCTGGTATTCTGAATTACTGTCATGTGTTAAGTGGTAACCATTTGTAATTTATTGTTTTGGTTGACGATAGCTTTTAAACTGGTTCTGCTGGAGCACTTTGTAGAAGTTCAAATTGAATAGTGAAGACAACTGCCATGGCTGAAACTGAAGTTGGCAGAGCTGAAATGGACAATTTAAAGGGTGGACTAGGGGAAGAGGACTTTGTGTTGGAAGGAAATCGAGATCAAGTGTTCTCCAATGCTCTCGTAAGTTTTGTTTGTTGGGGTGTTCCAAATCTAGAGGTTATGTTATGGAATCTAGGAAATGTTATTCATTTTTTGGATCTAGGGTGTCTATGTAGTTGATGGTTTTCATTTGGAATGGTAGATGCTAGGTTGGTATGTGACATTAATGGTGACAATGTGTTTTGGTTTTGGTGTATTATAAAATTATGGTATGATTGTATGATTAGGTGTGGAGATGCTTGGGAACGTACTTGAATTTCTCGGATCTAAAGATGCTTCGGTTGGTTTGTCAAGAGTTCAATCGGAATGTGATGGGAGAGACTGATTTTGAATCCAGGGTAGTAATTACTTTGAACGGGTCAAAAATCGAGCAGGAAGCCTTTGAGCCCACGACTGTGTGGAAACATTTTCGGATCCATTGCTTCACGTACGAGGACTTGTATGAGGATTGTGAAGAGGACACGTGCCATGAAGATGAGGCAGTGGAGGGGAACGAAGAGCATGAGAACACACCGGATTTTGAGTGGTTGTACCTGATGATATCTGACGCGGAGTCACTTTGCATTTCCACCAAAGACATTGAGACTGATCATGGTGCGATCTTCCCACCGCTCAAGGACTTATTAGAGTCAGCGATGAATTTAAAGAAGCTAGAAGTTGACATTCAGCTTGTGGCTAGAAGCATGCAAAAAGGGAGCATGTTACTGTCTGCGAAGGCATATAATATGCTTGAGAATTTGTCCGAATTGCACATACGAAAGTCTTCGGAGTACCTACTAAGCGCAGAACTGGAAGACTTGGTCACTGAGGAAATAACTGATGAAGTTATAATGAGATCCATTAGACCCTTGACTCAGCTGATGACGAAGTTGAAAGTACTCACTATCGAGAACATTGTAAGAGAGAGACTGAGTGATTTGTCGAAAGAAATGAACTACTACAAAGTGAAAAACGTTCTCAAGCTCATCACTAACAATAAAAATAACTTGGTCAAGTTGGATATAGATGAGGTACTTTTGTGGTACTATCCGAAAATAAATTCACTGCAGACAAGAGCCATCACCAGCCATACCTTTCCCCACCTGAAAAGTTTACGGATCCGAACTCATCAGCGTGACCATACAGAAATGAACCAGCAGAATCTAATCACGTTCCTACATGGTCATGCCAATTTGGAAGAGCTTGACATCACCATCACTCCTCGATTTCCTAATGTCGTTCTGCATGCATTGCACAGTCTTACTCACCTTAGAAGACTTTGTATAAAAACCAAACGATTTGAACATGAAGAGCTGGACCTGTGGAGCTTCTTGAGTAGGCTAACGGCTCTACAAACCTTACGAATCATTGTATCAAGATCCTTCGGCTATGGGCAGAATTCGGGCTCACCCGTGGATATCTTAATTGCTCTGCCCAAATCGGTACAAGAGATTTCTTTAAAAGGGTTCCCGAAGCCCGGCTTCCATAACCTTGACCTTAGTCCAAGTACCAGTCTTAGAGATGTGCTTCAGTTTGATTCGATGAACGTCACTACCTTGAAGCTGAAAAACTGCCGCTCATTTGTCAACGACAATTTATTGAAACTGATCTTCACATTTTTTAAAATGCTTCGGCTGTTAGATTTATCTTTTAATGAAAGTATTACAGATTTTGGATTGACGGGTTTAACGGAGAGTGACGACTCGGTTTCCAAACATTCTCTGAAGGATTTGAAAGGTACACTTTAGAGATTATAGTTCAACTACTACTCTAAACTATACCTAATTTGTAATTTTTAAATTTGTTGTGGTTTCTGCTTTTCAGGACTGAGGTACTTGTATCTTGCCAGCTGTGAGCAACTTACAGATATATGCACACCATCCATTGAATTTTTGGAACTAATTTTTGTAGACTTGTCCTTTAACAAAAAAGTAGTCTCTTTATTTCAATGCTAAACAGTCATTACAGTAGCTTAATATTGGCAATAACATTCTGTAATGTATCAATTTCTTGTGCCAGATAACAACCGATGGTTACTTGAATGTCCTACGACAGAATCCTAGTCTAGAAGTGCTGAAAACAGATCATGGTTTTCCAAAAGATTTTTCATACGAAAAGAATCGGTTTAAATCTATTGAAGTAAGTTTTCCTCTGATTATCCAAAAAGCATCCAATAGAAATACTTCCAGTAAAAATTAAATCACTGTACTTTACTTACTGCAGTTTCAATTCGGGTCCCTCTACGATGACTCGGATGATGAAGTAACCGATGATTCAGAATCTGACTATGATCATGATCATGAATTTGGCGAATACGACTCTGATTTGGATTATGACGATTACGGATTTGACTACTTTGACTCGGACGAGGATGACGACCCTCTGGTCTTTCTCTTTTGACAAATCTCCAACTTAAATGATTTGTTGCCTTGTTCTTGCTTAAGTTACTCGCTGCACATTCCCATAATCGTCTTGGTGGGGATTTCCCTCAGAATCCTTGCTTCCTTCATTGAGGAGTGTATTTTCGGCTGGATCAGAATGATTTATATCCTTGTTATTCTATCGTGCTCTTCTCATTTGTGAATCTAATGCGTTAGATTTAGCTTCGTTTTCATTAACGTGTTATGCTTTGGCGTGTCTTTTTGACTCAATATTAATGTTCATAATATAGGTAATAGCCTTTAATACTGCTGATTGCTGAAACAGTTTTTGTGAAACTATATTATAACGTCCTAAGGAAAAATGATACAAAGTACTTTTGCGCAGTACAGAAATTCAAGAGAACATTTTAAACTTCGTCACTTCCGGTAATTAACCTTCGAATTGTTTTTTTAAATTATGGTTTGGCTGCCAAGTCCGCTCAATGATTCTGAATCTTTCCCACCCGGTCCGTTTTATACAAAGTAACAGGGGCGGGATGGTATCAGATACCGACTGAGTACTTAGTCAATAGTTAGTTGTAAAATATTGCCAATTGAGCCAATTACTAACGTGTTATAGTTGTGTCCGTAGATTTCAACGTATTATTGGAACATCCTATGTAAATTAGCTAAGGTGTTATCAGTACTTACAATCTTAAGCGGTCGCTGCTCATACTAGCCATTATTTTCATCATGTATCTAATAATTATCAAACGAATTCTAATTGTCCAGTTTTTATATTGGTTGAGCCTAAACTTATTTTTTTGCGGTGAAACTAAATATTTTTGTGCCGAAGAAGTTGTAAATAGTTAATTTCGAGTAGGAAAAACTTTGTGGCATTGGAAATATCAAAATAAATAGTTTCTGTGTGGAACTGAAAATTAGATGTGAATTTTTTAAAATTTATTGTGGACTAGTTCTTTACTTACATAGATTTTCGAAGAAGATAGTTTCATTCGTTTGTATATTTTGCTGCAATAGTTGTAGGTTAAGTTAACAATAAGTGTACATGTAACCTACTAGAAACAATACTAATCTTAAATTCGTCTAGAATAATATTTACAAACCGAAAAGACGTAAAGTGAATTTGCCTTTGGAAAATTTAACTTTTACGGTGTTTGTGCTTTCCTTCCATTTTCCCCATGTTGCCCTTCGTCATCAACTTTTCAGTTGTTATTGCCATATCCATTGAGCTCATAGTTGAGGCCATGTCGTCTTGCATAGGCATTATTTCCGAAGATCCGCTCAATGCTTTTGCTTCAGGAGTGCTGGTTATCATATCACTAGCCATGGTGGATACCATCATTGGCATTTCAGTCATCGCTTCCATACGGACTTCCTTCGACTTCATGCCCATCTCAGACTTGCCTGGCGATAAAAAAAATAGTTCTGATTTAAATTTTATTTCAAATATATTAGTAAATATGAGAAATATATGTTTGTTTTTACCCATTACGTTTTATGAACTCAAAATATTTTTACCTTTAGGATAGCTCTGAATTCCCAAGATAAATGACGAGATAAGCAGAATAGCTGTAGTTCGGAACATGTTGTGTTTGTTTCTATTGCGTTTCTATCGACCCGTTTTAAAGAGACTGTAAGTTCGACCTGGTCTATGTATGTGGTGCACTTCACTGGTCAACAAGAACCGGCGTTCTCTTTTTATATGGATTTAGAACTTTCCGTGACTGATTCTGACTTTTGACCATGACTTGGTTTTTGGAAAGTTTTTTTCTTATTCATGTTCTGAACAGAATAGTGTCACAAAAATTAGATTCTCAATATGTTTCAGATGAACATTAGTTCTAGGGATTTCTGTTTTCTATTAAATACAAAAAATAATGTGCGGAAGGGCATGTCGTGGGTACCTGTAATAGCCTGTAGTTTTGCTGGAGTTAGGTAATGAAAGCAAATTCTACATCTGTCACAATTCTGACTTGGCGAGGAGCTTTAAAATAGTAATAGTCTTTTGTTAAGCATTTGTTTTTTTAAACTGGCGCAATATCCTGTTCATTTACAAGAGCATAGGAATATCATGCGGTGACAGTTATTTACATTTAATAACCAACCCATTGAGAGGATGTCTTTATTTAAACCAGTTGTCCTGCTAAGTTTGATAACATTTGGTGTAATTGCAGCTATTTTGTAAAGCATATGCTCATTTAAAACTTCATATGCAGTAGTACGGATTTCTTGGTCCATACTTTTAATTTAATACAGCAGCTGGCAGCTGGTATAGTTAGCTAATTGTCAGGCAATCACGAACGTTTTACTGCCTATGATTCCTTACTTTTTCCTACCCTTTTAATTGCTAAGGTTTAACTTATCCAGGGTACCTTGACAGTGATATCCGAAGAATTACAGATATTTACTGAAAACGATATTCATTAAAATGTCACTGTGCAAAGGTTTTCCTTCGTTAGCCTTACCGTTGGAGTTTTGTTTTATGTTGTAAGGCTAATATTAAATAATAATAATATGCATGCTATGCTGGTTCACTTCCAATCATAACCTAGCTGAACAACAAAGAACAGGAAGTGTACGTTCCATTGGTTATGGCTAGCATGTGATGTGATTGAACCACCTATAGAAAATTCTCTGCAAGCTAAAACCATTCCTACGTATTTTCTTCCTTATGACTGCAATAAAATTGCAAATAATAATAATAATAATAAAGCCACAACATAAAAGAACGGAGAGAGCTGGTTGAATGTTGAACACAATATTTATTAGTCTTCCTTTGGATTTATCAACTTTGGAGTCACCCGTTGTCTCTATGGACAGATTACATTAAATATCAAAGATTGTTATTGTTGTATGACTGGTGCATTTCCAGGAACAGTTGGCAAAGTTAAATAATTACTTTTAATGCTCTGTGTGCACACTCTGTGAGTCCAATGTAGATGTCTAAACAATGGAAAACATGTCATAACGCATGGAAATGTAAATATTATTCTCGTTCTGCAGCTATTCTTGTATATAAAGTGATAAAATAATTTCATTAATTTCACGGGGATGTAATAAAAACTGCTGAGACATTTTACAAACTATAGATGCCCTAGGAATAGGTTTCAAATTCTCAAGGCCGGAGCATTAGCTACAAATTATAAAAGATTTGGCCAGTCCATACGTTAACTTGAATATCCACAGCCTTCGTTAAATGTAGTGCCTTGCCAGCCGAGTGTAGAGAGGTCGGTGTAAATACCTCGATGTTTTCATATACTCACTTATAGCTGGTAAAGCTTCAAACCGGTCTAAAAGATCTTGTAATATCGGAAAATCAGTCAAACACTCCGGTTCAAACACTTTGTGTTGATACAGAGCTTCATACACCACAAAATCCACGTAGGTTAACTGAAACACCAGAACAACGTTATTTACAAATACTCTCGTCGAGCTTAATTTTGCCCTTATCGAAACATCGTAGAAATAAAAACTAAGACCTACATCATCGCCAACAGCCCAAGTCCTATCGTTGTAAAAGCTGGATATCAATTCCAACTGCTTTGGTAGCGTCATTAAAAAACTATCTTTGTCATTATCCTAGAATAAACATTAAACAAATTATAATAATTAATAACTACCCTATTATTTTGTAATACAGCCGTCGACATTAACAACTGTACACATTTCTTACCGTGTAGCGAAAGCACAAATTTATGAGAGCCGTCCAAAAATCAAACATGTGATTCTCAAGCATGTCAATTCTTCGCTGCTGCACCGCAGTCATTCCTAAAAGCGAAGGATCTTTTTCACGTGCAATGTGTCGAAGTATAGCTCTACTTTGGGTCAACTTAACATCACCATCAATCCAGTAAGGAAGCTGCAGGAATATAAAATACAGGAATTAACACCGTCACTGGAGAGATTCGCGAAAGAGTTAAGAAACGACATTGAAATGTCCCAAATCCCTCACATTAGGAAGATCAAGCCCAAGGGTGAACTTTTCCTTGAGCCAACTCTCCCTGCTCAAGTCAGGACCGATTTCGTAGTATCGATCTTCAAACTCCGTCCCCGTGTAAGCCAGTAAAAACCGAACGGGCTGCACCAACTGAAAAATACAAAACCATTAAAAACTTCTCTTCAGTCAATTTCCATACACACCCCTCATCACAACAAGTTGTCTGATCTCATTAGCCACTAATCCTGTATCACTTACAAACTACAAAATATTGACTCTATCCAAGAATACAACTGTCAACAACACAACATAGTACTCCTAACTATATTTGGTCTATATACACAGTACCCACATATTTAATTCCTTCCTTGCCCATTCCAAAAATGTCAACAGTAGATACTTGAACCAACACAAACTGGAATCAATCTTCCATAAAACAAG
The DNA here is from genome assembly GCA_947179485.1 of Allacma fusca. Classification (NCBI taxonomy): domain Eukaryota; kingdom Metazoa; phylum Arthropoda; class Collembola; order Symphypleona; family Sminthuridae; genus Allacma; species Allacma fusca. Next base: position 6,108,127 of record OX359248.1, read on the forward strand.
GTATCCGCTCAATTTAATCCACATAGGAAAGTCTACATACGCGAGCATAGTATGTAACTACCTCCAACTTTATTATCCCAAGTTTTGATATTTATTGTCCCACGAATCGTTACTCCCGTTACGCACCAACCGGATCATAAAAACCAACTCCCTCAAATCCTATTTTCTCACATAGAGACATACCTACCAAAGACAATTTGTGATTGTGATCCAAATGACACATTTTATATATCCATAGCTGTCCTCAACTTTTCAAAATATTAATCTTTTGTCACAGGGAAATCACCCCCATATCATCATAGCATATATACACAGTTAGGGATCAACCCGCTTCAACTAATAATTAAACCCAGTCAGTTAATCCCATGTCAACGCAATAATCCTCATCATTAAAAAATAATATTACAATTTATTACCCCTTTAATACTCCTCATTTCAATTTAAACACTAACCACTACATAATACTTCGAAATGACATTTTGGGGGAGCGCCACAATTTAACATCCTTCCCAATGTCATTGCACCCCCTCATGTATTCATTCCTTTAAGTTATTTTCAAATTTGTTTAATTATTTAAAAAGACAAAAACTCACCCCACGTATTTTCCAGTAGCCAAGAACGGGTAGAGTATTATCATTTCCATTTTCCTCACAATCAGTCATTGTCAACACTGTGGGTCCAGTTCAGTCTATTTACAGAATAATAACAAATGATTTATGTATGCGTCTCCTCCTTCTTTTTTAACAATTATACGTCTAATAAAAGCTGATGACTTAAAATTTTGTAGAATTTGAATGTCCTCGAAAAAATAATAAAAAAGTAGTGAACATTCACTCGATAGTATTTTCACCCACACTTACGCTCACGTTATAATAATAATTGCTCACGTAAGTATTGTATACAGATACACACTTTCTTTCTCAACTGACTGAGTCACTGTTCTTTCTATGGACTCACTGTGGAGAGGAATGAAGGAATGGAACGTGATATGCTCAAATGAAGAACTCTCAAGTCACACCACCACCAAAGCCATAACCATAGCCACAGAGTACTAAATGCGTGTACATACGTCCCTGTGCATTGGCACGGGAAGAAATCCGAAACTCTCGAGCCGAGGGAGTAGTTACAGAGGGAAGATGTTACAGAGAAATACGCTCCTATTATTCCTATTTAAATAGATATTTACATTATACATATCACTCATTATGCTACTTTTGTTTGAGTGGTTAGTAGTATAATTATTTTAAATTATAGCCTTATGGAAGTGTAGTCGTTTGAGGAAAGCGTCCGAACTTCTATAAATTGTACTAATCGATTGTACTCTGTCGTTTAGTATATGTATGGGATAAATTAAAATGTAATAATGTCGTCAGGTAGAATGTGCAACAAGGTACTTAATTAGTACTCGGTAAGAGATCGATCAAAAATAAAATATGTGAATACCTATGTAGTATAAGCACTGTATAAGAGACGGCCTTAGACTTGTAGGAAGAATTTGTAGGGGCAAAGTAAGACACTCTCGCTATAAGAGACCTAAGCCTATAACCTTAAGAGTGAAATTTCGGTAGAGGAGCAAGACATATTTGGGGTTCGTTTTTAAAATATTAGGGTATTATTCATTGGATTATTCATTTCTTTTCCTCCTTGGATTATTTTAGAGGTGTCCTTATAAATGGAATAATTTGGAGTGCAGTGTAATTTGTTTGTGAGAGGAGCAGTACCAAAATGTAACATTACAATATATCCTTTTGTAAAGTATAGGAAGAGGTGTAATGAGATTTGTGGGGGAAGGGATTGCGTTGGAATATTTTTGCACTTGTAGAAAAAAGGTGAGCATGTGAGGGAGTAAAGAGTCCTTCATAGGTAGAGTGTAGTGGATATTATTCTCATCACTCATGGGATAGTAAAAGTGGTACTAAAATACAATATCTTTAGATTGACGTCAGTAAATGTATATGTAGAAGCCTTTTTAAAATTTAAGGAACAGCTGCCGTCGTTTCCCCAGATAGCATATTACATAGTAGATGTATAAAAGCTATCATATTTGTATTACTATTTTTTTTATACGTTTTGATAGTAAACAGTACTGCAAAGTATAACACCGAGAGGTCTGGATGTGGTTGGACGGTCAGCGGCATCAACGTTGAATGAGCGAGTTCTATTTACTTGAAAGGTACAAGCACACAAGATTATGTCAGATTAGGACCGTGAAATGTAATCGTTGTCGGCTAAGAAGCCCATCGTACTATGTCAAACATTTTCAAAGCAAGAGTTATTAGTCGAGATTGTATAAGGGAAAGTGGAAGCCGTAGTAGGGTCACATATGGACGTACGATATTGTGTAAGAATGAAATTCTAATCAGGATCTGAAAACTTTTCCAGACAATATTTTGTCTGTTCAAACGTTTTCTTTCTTATATCAGATATTCCTTTCTGCTTCGAAGGCTTATATTGATATCCTCCTGTGTTGATGAACCAATGGGTATCGTATGGACAATTAAGTTATCCATTGGTTTACAGATGAATTGCATCAGGTAAGTTTTATGTAATGTTCCTTTATAGAAAGTTAGTAGTAATAATTATGAGTTGTGCAGTTCCAAGTGCTGTGCTTGGAATTGCATTTAACTTGTTACTTTGGATGAATAAGCACTTAAAATTTAAAATATTATAAAAGGACAGATCAATTAAAATAAGTGCAATTAATCATTAAAGTAGTCAGATTTAATTTGCTTTCCTTTTCCAGCTACAGATAATGCATTCATTTTCTGTATACATATGTGTTTAGTATCTATATCGACAGCTGCAGCGACCTTGGACCAAAATATTTGGACCCCGAGACTCGAAACCGTTTGATTTTGTTCTGAGTTTGAAGTGTTTTCTTATCACACATTTTGACGTAGGTATGTATGAAAAAATATTGTGCGTAATAATGCTGGAAGGCTAATATCAGTAGATGGACAATGCGAGATAGGCATCATTGGCGTGACACTGGGACATTATAATTTCCATGAGGTCGTACAATATTTATTTAGTTTACAGAATAAGCGGTAGATATAATTATGTGCGTAAGGGCAATTTATTGAAATTCACTCGGAATAAATAAGGTAGGATAAATTCATGCTTTCATTCAGGTAAATAAATTCCCTAATGGATGAAGTCCCCTAGGAATTGGAGTAAGTTCTCGTTTAATATTTCATTCTAACTGTAGGACAGGGGCCTTCAAAAGAATTTTTTCGTTGATGTACAAGGTAGAATGTGTGTAATAATTATGTAGTTTATTTACAATTATTCCAGTTTTAGTATTGACGAAGAGTGTTCTATATGAGTGAGTACAATAAATACAAGTGTACTTCAATAAAGGATAATATAAAGGAAGGTGTGAATTCGTGACCTGGTTAAATTTCTATAACCGTCGTGTGGTAATAATGTACCGGAAGAGGTGTCAAAACAACGTAAGTACAGCATCAGAGGCATGAACTACGTGTTTACTGAACCTGGTAATTTTTGTTATGTTTTATATTCAGCTCATATGTATTAGAGGATTAGATGGAAAGATTCACAGGGAATTATTACACCCCTGCATCTGTATATCATAATCCCAGATTTGCAAATTGACTCAAGATGTCTGTAAAGCTAGTACGGACATATCCATACACTAAATAAAATGTCGAGCTAGAGGTGTGAAAAATGGAGCTTGAATAAATTCTGAAGATTTGAGGTAGTCATCGATTGCTGGTAGGTTCTCAAACGTTTCTAGAAAGTGTAAGAGGTTGGGGAACGGTTCTAGGAACTCCTTGTCAAACTTCTGATGAGTCATTAGCGTCTCATAGGCAAGGAAATCGACGTATGTTAACTGTAATTTACAATCATTAGCACTTAGTTTCCGGATTGATATGGTAACTAGTTCCGAAGGGGAATTATCCAGTTTACTTTGCCGGGATTAGCAGTTTCTAATGGATTAAGTTAGCATAATCTAAACCTTAATGAGGATTTTGATAGCATTATTACGAGAGAGTAGAACTATGGTTTCCAACACTAGTAACAAGCACTATAGAGCTATTGCATTTTCTCAATATGTATAAACATGAAATTTGTATTCAAATAATGTTTCAAATGACATACTTGATCTCCTCCGAACCAATTTCCATCTCCAATAAAATCCGACAGGTATTTGAGCTTAAGAGGCTGGAGACTGTATAATTTTTGCAGGAGGACTTCCTTCATAAATAAATTGAAATAAGTGAATGAACCCGGAACAAGTTAACTATCCTTGTACAAACGTTGTACAAATGTATGGTAGTTATTTGTGAATGTATTTAGTTTAAAATAGAGTAAACATTTATATTTACTGTTATTTACTATTATTTATATAAACTGCAGTCTTACTGTGTATTCGTAGCATGCTATAGCTAGTAAATCCCACACATCCATTATAACGCTCTCTAACATCTCAATTTTGGCCAGCTCCACAGGATCTTTTGGCACTAGATCCGTCCCGTAAGTACGTGCTAGATGCTTGAGTATTGCTTTGGAGTCCGTGAGCTTCGTGTCGCCATCTATCCAGTATGGGATCTGAAATGGGGAAAATCTGAGTCAGTACATAATACTTAAATTATTATACAAATTATTCAATGCGACCTCACATGCTAAATTTTTGTATCAGTACAATTCTGAGTAGAAATGGTTATTAAAGTAAATTGGATACGCTTATAAAGGCCTTACATTTGGAAAGTCGAGCCCCAAAGAGAATTTCTCTTTGAGCCAATCCTCACGGTTAAAATCTGGGCCGAGCCCATGCTTGTAACGCCGGTCTTCAAAATCCAGGCTTAAATGTTTCAATAAATAACGAATTGGCTGTCCAAGCTGTTGATTTGGGTAGAAAATGGGTAAGAATGTACATTAGAAAATAATATAAACTTGATTTGGTAAAAATTGTAAAATAGATTTCTATTTACTCCTCGAATATCCCAATATCCCAAAATTGGTTTGGACATGTTTTCTCAGTAAAATAGATTTTTGCAGTTGGGGAAGCAGAAAATTTGTACAAAACTGCTGAGCAGGAACGTAAACATTAGATTGTGATAGGAGACAGGACGAGAACGTGCACTCATAATCAATTCTATAGCCTTGTCAACTCTTATCATCCCACATGAAGGGAGGAAGAACATATGTGCAACATTATGAAGTCTGACTGTGTCCTGTCTAGCCGGCTATTCAAAGCCAATCCTTATACCCATGTTAATATTCCATATTGCTTATCTTTCCCTATCATGCCTTTAACGCATGAACCATTATAGTAAAATCAGCTTGAATCTTTTATTGTACTATGATCAAGTTCATGTACTTTTACCTTGTATTTACTCACCCTTTATTTATAGTTTTTTTTTGTAAATACGAAATATAATTGGCTTTGACTATCTGATACGAATGTAAATCTGCCGGTCCGTAAGTAATGTTTTAATTTCCAGTAGTGATCAAGGAGTACAGGCAGAATTCAGTGGGCATGCGAGATATGCATCTTGTTTTTGATCATCTGTGCCACGAAGTGCATGACTTTTCAGTTCATATAGGGTGACCATCAGTCTCAAAATGTACACATTTATATGACTGCTGTGTCTAGACTTGCAGGAAACTGATTACAAATCTGACGCAGGCATACATTCGTTTCACTCTCAATTTAATGCAGGGAAATTTCATGTCGTCATGGACCCTTCGCTAAATAGAAAAATAATTATGGATCTATTTGTTCCTTTAATATGATTGCCTAAAACAAAACAATCTGCACCCGGAATGTTATCCGGGATAACTCATTTTTATTATTATCATTTTTTTTGGCAAAAGGGAAATGAGGGATGATACAAATATAATTCCGGTAATAACTGTACAGTGAGTACAATGTAAAACACTTGTAGTTACGATGAGTGAAAGACTTATATGGGTAAGTGATAACATATTCATAGACTAAAACAGTTTTTATAGACAAAAATAGGCGTTACTGACTAATAGAGATTAGAACCATGAAGGGTGAATAGCAGTCATATGTGGTCAAATTAATTCGAATGTTTTTTTCAAAAATGGGGTTTTTAGAGTTTTCTAAAAGTGCAGAATCACACTTATAAATGAAGGAAATACTTAGTTAGTGATAAATATTATATTGCCCTGTCAAAGATACCTATAATGCTTAGCCGTGTTCCTTATGTTTTCTTTTAGTTTGAATAATTCTGTAATTTTTATGAAAAATAATGTGTGGTTATTTCAGAGAGAAATCTTCGGATAAGTTGCAAATAAGATAATAGTAGTGGGCACAAAGAACTACATGAATGCATGGTATTTTGAGGGAGTTGCATAATGTCAAAGCAAAATGACATGTCAGTTGTCAGGAACTGCTCAGATATTTATTCGTCTAGAGACCAATCGCACCACGAGTTACAATTCCCATAAAATCCGTACTATATGTGTGCATGGGAGGAATTGCTAATCTACATAAGCTGTCTGTCAGTTAACTCAAGTGCTAGAAAAAAGGAGAGATTTTTATCGTAAAGTAAAGTCAGTCTAATGACACTTCTACTTATGACATCGTGTCCTCCTAATGATGCTTTTGATTATATAAGGTTTAACCTGGTCACCCTATCACAATTACACATGTTTCCAACCCACTTCTGCATGGTAACGATTTTAATTTTAGTATTATCTAAGAAGAACATTATGCTGCTTCCAATCGTGTATTTTTCAATTGGAATGTGAATGACATGTTTAGCATTTAAGAAAATTTAAACATGATATTAATTTTGCACTCTTAAACCATTTTTCTGATAAGATTGCTGCAGAGAGTGCATGTATGCATACAAATGGTTGCGTAACCTGAGTGACATAAGAGATCTTGTCAAACGTAATCATTGCCAGCTAGAACTGTCATAAAGTAGTATTTGACCCTGCTCAGTGGTCCAGCTGGAATCGGATGATTCCAAGGGCAATTCAATTACTTATTTGAATAAAAAACTCATTTAAACTGAAACGGAAAAAGGAGCTGTTACTGTGGGAGCTTTTTAATGTTAGAAAATAATGGCCTTAATTATTCAGATAAAAAACTTTCAGATCTTTTAAATTGAATTCAACTTGCCATTTTGACTGGTTTCAGGGTTGTCTAGATAAAAATATTTTTGATGAGATATATAGCGTTGATTGTTGCTACTGCTGATGTGATAACTATGTATATATATGTAGATAGTATGTAGTACACAGATATGTACTGGTGAATTGAACTTAAGAATGATATTCAAACAGTTTAGCTTATTATTCAACATAGTCGGGGAATTCTAAATAATAATATTCCTCCGGTAGATACAACCTTATATAGATCCATAATTGAATGCCATGTTAGTATGAAATGTTTTTCTCGCAGTATTAACAAATGCATGTAAATAAAACACTCAATGGGAAAGAACATATGAGCACGGGAAGCCTTTAAACCGTTATTTAGTCGTAAACCGAATTCACAAGTCTGAATTGTTTATTAAAGATTTTGGAAGAATCTTTTACAAACATGTTGTTGGAATAGTTGGAACATTTTTAGTTTCCTCAGTTTAGAACTGCAAAGTAGCCCAAGGACTGTAGCTGACGTAGTCGGAGTTTGCCTTGACGTGTTCCGTCAGTTGAGGCAGGCTCTCAAATGCCTGAACGTAGTTCTGCAAAGCCGGGTACGGTTTAAGGAACTCCTTGTTAAACTTTTGAAACTGGTATAATACTTCGTACAAGAAGAAGTCCACGTATATGAGCTGTAAAAAAATTTAGCATATCTACATATGTACGTAAAACAAAAATGTCAAGTTCTACTTATTTTCTAATAATATGTGCACTGCAGTAGAACCTCCTTAAAAGCACCCCAGGAGGACCTGGCTCCTCAATTGTAAATGGATAACCTTGTATTTTTCCTCCATATAATTTACAATCTCTCATGTAATACTCATATTTTGAATTGTATGTTCACCCTTTAATAAGTCAACGCCCATTTACAATTCAAAACGTTTCAACATCTGTTAAAGTCCATTCTAAAGAAGGTTCTACTGTCCTTTGCTGGATACTCATAACCAATAAAAGTCAATGGCTGCTACCTTGTCTCCAACTATCCACTTGCGATTGCTGAGAAATTTTTCCAGATACTCAAACTTCTTGGCCAGCGCTTCTTCCAATGGAGTTTCGGGAATTCCAGTCTACAGACAATTGAGGTTTATTAAAAGAATATGCCAAACATGAAAAACCGACAGGCACATGTATACATCTGTTACATGTACAATCATGCATCTACTGATAACCTACTGATACTTCCAATTAGATACTACAACAGGTTATCATTGCATATCGAAAAACAAGTTACCTTGGAGTAAGCCAAGTTAACCAAAGCCCGCTGCAAGTCATTTGCAACCCCTTCCACCTGATCTGCGACAGCTTGATCTTCCGCATTGTCTGGAACGGTCTCTGGACCTCTCGTTTGGGCAATGTACTTGAGGATAGCCTTCGACTCTGTCAATTTGATCTTGTCGTCGATCCAGTAGGGGACCTACAGGTTCATAAATGAAATGTTTGTATAAAGCTTTACAATATTATAGATATAACAACCTAATAGTCTATTTCTTGCTTGAAAGTCTCACGTTGGGAAAATCAAGGCCAAGCGTGAATTTTTCACTAGTCCATGCCTCATCGGAAGGCTCCGGCCCAGAGCCAAATCCATACAATTTGTTCTCGTAATCCACTCCAAGATATTGCAAAAGGAGACGAGCTTGCTGGGCGTACTAAAAAATGTAAATACAATGTGTCAGACACTTTTTAAGACTTACAACACGTAAATTGTCGGGGATTTCATGTGATTTTCTTATTTAGATATATATCTACTGATGCCATTGACGGGATAAAAATGTAATGTTTTTAAAAGTTCTCACCCCACGAATATCCCAATACCCCAAAACAGGTTTTCCCATTTTTGCAACCTTGAATTTAAGAAATGCAGGGACAGTTCAGAGTGTCTAGGTAGGCTCTCAAAATCCGAATGAGTGAAAGCCGGTGGGTTTGGTTCCAGTACACAAGTCAGAATAAGCGTCCAAGGTTATATTCCTAAGATCTTTTATACATTTTGGGTGCGCATGTCGATTCTCTTAAAGAATGCAGTACAACTCTTTAATCGTGACCAAGTAACACACGACAACCATACGATCAGGCAACATACATAGATACATACATGACCATTATGCTGTAAGTGTTTGTCAGTTCGTAGGAACATATATGTTGATGTTGGGTATTTGCTTCCTTCGAAGCATGTTGATTTGTTGCTGTAAGCTGTAACTGTAGAGCTTCGCTGGATGTGTAAAAAAAACAATAAATCCTTGAAACTGCTGGCATGATCCCAGCATCAGTATTTCTAAACCACAGGCCACAAGCAGTCCCAGCCATAGCTTGCATTTGGTATATATATTCAAGAGCTCCGTGTGAAGCAGTGAACGGGCAAATAAAATTCACATATTGGAATCAGTAATTATGTAATTATATAATTACGCCAACTCTAAAAGATTGTAACTGTCTGAATGTGAACGTACGATTAACTCCTGGAGCATTTGGTGTCGTAAATGTCATAAAAGCATTATGCTTGATAATGATAAGAAAAAAAGTCATGAACTCATTTTTGTCCTCAGGTTTCGAACCTCTGGAATTTTTATTAGTTTTAATAAATTGTAAACCGCTAAATTAGTACAAAAGAGTAGCATGTGGGCTGTGAACCTTAAGATTCGCAGATGCTTCAATGGATTCTTTCAATTCCGGGAGCGCTTCGTATCTGTTAATATATTTATTTATACTTGGGTACGGTTTCAAAATTTCAATCTCCAGAACTTCTCCGAATTTTCCAAACTGGTAGAGAATTTCATACAGGAAGAAGTCAATGTACGTCAGCTATAAATGAACACAGAGCATAAAAACATAATTACATAAACACGTAGACTTGCATATGCGACAATACGGATATATAAAAATTCCACTTGTTTTCACTGGGTGCGGTTTGAGGTTTCATTATTTGTGCATGTACATGTACATATTTTAGCAACGTGTTAATGTAAGTACCTGTTCTCCAGCAACGAACTTCCGTCTTTTGAGGAACTCGTCCAAAGTCGACAATTTTTCTTCCACCGAATTTTTGACAGAGTCATAAGTTGCCTAGTAAATGTATTAATAACAAGAGTTACTACTTGGATTTTGAAACTATTCTAGCATATTTTTAGATAATATCCTTACCCGGCCGTAAGTAACGTCAACAAGAGCCCTATGCAAATCCGACCCTACACCTTCAACTTCATCGAGTATGATCAAAGTTTTTGGGTCTGTGGGTACTAATTGTGGGCCACTTGTTCTGGCCACGTATTTAAGTATAGCCTTAGATTCCGTTATTTTGATTTTGTCGTCGATGAAATAAGGAACCTGTACATAGTAAAATCTATTTTTAAGATTGTGGATAAAAGAATTTTTTTTTCTATATTTTGGGAGGGAGCTTACGTTAGGAAATGTAAATCCAAGCCTTTTTTTATCTGCTAACCAGGACTCCAAATTGTACTCGGGAGGCGCTCCGAAGGTGTATCTTCGATCCTCATATTCAACTCCCAAGTAATTCAATATAGAGCGGATATGCTGAGCAAGCTGTTCATTAAAAGCAAAGGAATAATTCAACAATTTATTTGTAAATACAAATTTTCATCTCGTATTTAAATGAGTGGGTTTTCAAATGAAGGAATAAATGGCGAAAAAAAACATATTTTTTGAAAAATTCAATGTCTACTGAGTACTTACACCTCTAACTTCCCAATATCCAAGCACAGGGAAAGGCATGGTGAGTTGAGCCGAGCCGAACTAATTAGTACAGTATGAAGTGGATAATTGTTGTCACTGAATGCTCCACGACTGATCTCAATCAAATAGTAACACTTAGTTCGACGAAAGAAAGTGAAGCTATAAACCGGTTCTATCTGCAAAAAAATCTGAGGGGACAGAAATATTTGGAGAGATGACTCTCCAGCTTAATTTCACACAAGCTCCAATGGTAAGTAACACTTTTGCAGTGGCAAAAATATAATCCTGTACGGATGTATTTTTGCTCGTACACATATGCATAGGTACATCATGAGCATTCGTGTAGCATTTTGGAACAAACAAATATGTGTTATTTGGGACCATCGTTCATCCGTAAGGTCAATTGCGTAAGGTCAACACAAATTCGCTGAGCCAATCATCTGAGAATATTTTTTCATTTCCAGAGGATTTATTAAGGCCAACCATAAATTATACCATGGCAAATCTTGATAATGTCTTTGATGATTGGGGAATATGCCTTCTAGCGATGACTTGTTTAAATTCTGCAACTTGTCATAACTAGCGTGATTCTAATCCTCAATGCAGCTACAATCCATAAATTGTTATTGGTATTAATTGCAATGATATAAATACATTGAGTGCCACATACACATAAACTGTATACGTGACTTAGCGATCGTTGTCAACACGATATCAGGGAGAGGTTCCTCTGTGATTGTTTTGCAAGACTTCTTTCAGTCGTCTTAACTGGAAAACAGGATAAGGCGTGAATCCTGTTCTTGCTAGTGAAGTTTAATCTAATGTATGTATATACCATACTTAAAAGTTGTCAAGCTAGTATAATCATTATCACTGAGCATAGAAGTGACAACTTCATGCATAAATGATTCTTAACCTTGTATCCACCTCCCTGGGAGATATTTTTTATATTCCGGACAACAAATTAAATCATAAGTTTTTTTTATTAAAAAACAAAACAACAACAAAACGAAGTGTTCAATATCAGTAAGCAAACTAGCAATATGTATGTATTTTTGTTAAGTAAGTAGTAGTAGGATAAAATAACTATAGAACCAATCCATAACAAAGCAAACCTGTAAGTTGTCAGTCATCATCTCATCATCCCCTCAAAACAAACAAATCAATCCTTCTTTGGGGTATCTTGACATACAAGAACAGAATAATGGTACAAATAAATCAGGTTTATTATACAATAAACCTTGGTATACTGCCTCTGTCTCTATAACACCCTTAATAGGAGTAACGCTCAACTCTTACATTAGGCATGTCCTATTATATAACTCCAAGTGTTCTTATAGGTCAAAAATGTGACAATGTTTTAGGTAGAATCAGTGGTGAGCCTTGAAATTATTCAGAAGCATATTTGTTCCTACAGAGAAAAAACTTATATGGGGACTCTAAATCTAGAGAGCTTACAGTACATATTATTTAGCATTCTGCAGGGAGATTGCTTTGGAGCTGACGGAGTCAGGTACTGTATCGTTCAGAGTCTTTCGTACCCCGAGTTTCTGACGTGTAACAGAAAATGCAGCAAACAGATCGCAAGTAGTTCAGTGACCCGGAATGGGTAAAAATGTGTGCCAATTTGTAAAATAACTCGATATAGGTGTAATTCGTCACAAGTAGTTCAGTAGTAAGTTTCCAAGTAATTTTTACTAATTTCAAGCCACTAAATAATTAGTAACAAATTATTACTCTCGGGTCCCAGGACTAGTTGTGAATAATTTATTCTCATTATGGGTCACTAGAAAACTAGTGACCAATTTTTCAAAAATCAGATCCAGGTTATTTAAATATGTAATTGTGACAATATTTGACCCATCCCAGCCCAAGTCGTGGAAAGTTGTTGCACCAGCTTTTATCCGTTCTATGTCACTGAACCCCTAAATCGGTAATGCCATTGATGAAAATGTACCTCGACAGAATACTTACAACACATTATTCCCATTTTGGGTATTCTGTTGAGTTGAGAATTTCTAAAAAAAAACTATTAAAGTCAATTTATAAGCAAATGTTTATCAAAATATTTACAATTTTTATTGGTAGCCCCTGGGGAACTTAAGTTTTGTAATGATAAGTCCATTTATTTGAAATTTTGAAATTCGCAGGAAAATATTGAACCCGTAGCCCGAAATTATTAAGATCAATCTGAGTTTACGAGCAAACGCTCGTGGTAGTGGCGTTCCACAGCATGAAGAGTGCTGTGATGGTCGTCAGGTGGATTACAATTTTTGAAAATCCCTGCGCAACAGTTCTGAACAAAGGTGTCTGCCTATCCTACATAAAGGCCTATTTGTAGGCTACTTATAGGCAGTGATGTTCATTCGAATTCCCACTACTCTAAAATACGCTATGTAGAAATGCGCCAGTTACACCTGCCGTTACTACTACAAAATTCAGATGTGACAGTGTAAACCACTACCTCTAATTACAACACATTTATATTTACACAAAACACTACCCACTACCACTACAAGTACTTTTGTTGGCGCCTACCTAACCACTACCGAAACACTACTCTAAAAAAATTATATTCGCCACCCACTACTCTACACTTGGCTAACGCAAGATGTTGGAATTTTAAAAGTAGTTTTTAATAAAACGTAAGGTTCCTCAACGGATAGGATATATCCGCATATCCGCGGATAGGATAAATTTCGGATAGGATAATTAATGATTTTATCCTATCCGTATTTATCCGCTCGGATCGGATAGGCACATTCTATCCGTTCAAGTATTGCGGTTAGGATAGGATACATATGCAAAATTATCGGCACGGATACGATAACAGAATATTCAATTTCGGATAAGCCGTCGGATAACTGCGGTTATCCGCGGATAGTTCCATCTGCCATCTGTTGCTTACCGGCCTAAACAATTTTGATTGTAAACTTACAATTAGAATGAAGTTAATGAGGAGAAAACGATGAAAATACGTTTTTCTATTTAAACAAGTACAAAAAAGTGCAATGTATTGCTACTTAAAGCTACCCATCTAAATCATTTCCAGTAAAGCCCATTTAAGGAAATTAACTGTCATACAATATTATCAAATCCAAACTTGAGTTTCAAAATGTCGACCAACAATTCAGCGGCCACGGAAATAATCTGAATTAGAATAAGAATTACGATTCGCAGTTGGTGTTCCTCCTATTAATGATAATTGTACATTTCATGTTACTAAGGGAAGAATGAATATTTTAGTGAAGTAAGTGGTAGCTAAGTGTTCTATGTAATCCTTTATTGACTCTCCATATAAACTGGTGTTTTTATGAGTTTGTATTTTAAAAAATATTTTTTAATGAATTTTATTGTGCAAGTCATTTCAGAATTAGAACTGTATATCCGCGGATGACTTCGGATATCTGCGGATAGGATCGGATATGGTGTCGCAACTATCCGTCGGATACGGATACAAATTATATCCGATCCGAAATTTTCGGATAGGATTCGGATACCAAGAAATTAATATCCGAAATTAGCGGATAGGATAGGATTAGATTTTAATTTATCCGAGAATTTCCGGATAGGATAGGATACGGATAGGATAAGTCATTTATCCTATCCGTGAGGAACCTTAATAAAACGTTAGAACCATACAAAATAAACACTAAAAATGTAGTACCTCTCCATCCATTTCAGATTACAAAATGCCTCAGAAATTATTTCATTACCAGCATTTGCTAACAAACCGAGCAGCCCTACATATGTCAAAACAGCCAATTACCACCGGTCTGTCCGGTGCTACTCTAAAACTGGTTATGGAAGTACAAGTTCTATTTATTAGAGAAAGGGAGGCTTGTTGAATTTTTCCCATAAGGCTGGACGTATATTAAATTCAAAAATTTATTAGAAAGCGAGAATTCGTAATCTACCTTTGAAATTGGTTTTCTGAATTTTTCTCTTTAATTCCCGGCTTCAGCTGATCAAACTTTCTTTGGATCGTCCATAAATACCCTGAATTTCGAGTATGTCCTTCATTGTGCGTTTGTTTTGGGTTTCTTCAGCAATACCGTTTGATTTGAGCAGATTTCAACTGTTATATTTGGCACCGGGCCGTCCGTTGCCACTTTCTTACACCTTTTGTCCATATCGATAGCTTCTAGCTTCCAACTATGGAAATAAATTTCTGAACTGACACTAATAAGCGGAAATTCCAAACAATACCTAATCACCTAATGCGCGGAACACAGCAAAGGTACTATACTATCAGTATATTTTTACGAATGAATTTTGATGGGTGAAATTCTCATAAATTCCGGTGATACTGATGCTGGTAGACGGTAGACTAGACTGAGTCAGAACAGATAACATCCGGGGGCACCAATATGATTACTTCGAAAATATTTTACGCGCGCTTACGCTTAGGCATAACATTTAATATTACATAACCGGTGCGTTTCACTCTTTCACTTGAGGAAGTAATGGTTACGGCGTTGGCACTACTTATGTATGAAATACTGATGCCTATACATCTATCTCTACTCTATTGCCACTGCAATAATTTGACGGAACTACAATGTGCTATTTAAATAAGTACAGCAACCCGCTACCTCTACCTACCACTACTCCTAGCAGAAACTATCTCAGTGCGGTGCTACTCTACCAATAACTACTTAATATATGTACTTATTAGAAATACTCTACACTTTACCAATATTCCACTACCACTACGGAAAAGTAGAGTAGTGTGAGCATCACTGCTTATAGGGTGCGAGGATTTTAATAAAGAGGCTCGTAGGCAAAATAGGGTGCAAGAGTTTACGCTAAAACCCTAGCCTACAAAATAGGTAGGCTAAGGCATCGTAGAATTATAAGCATATATGTAGGCTATTGATACATGTCATTTTCATTTAATGGTATATGGAACGGCCAAATGAAAATTAAAGAATAATCCGCGACTGGTACTTGCAGATTGTATGTTTCATGGTGCGGTTCAAGCATGAAAAGTTCGTGCTATCTCGCCTTGATATGCGCTAGAACTTCACTAAAATTAAAACTTCAAAATACTAGGTAAAGTGGACACTGTATAAACTCGACAACTGAAACCAAAAATTGCGTTTGAACACAATTCAAATTTCAAACAGGATTTCCTGAGATATGTGGGGATAGAATTAGAGTAGAACGCCCTTGAATAGTCTGTCAGTAACGAAAAGTATATAAAATGTAGGAAGGGTGTAGAATTGGTTGATCTAATTTGCCAATGAAATGTAGGATAATATGTAGGCTTGGTGCTCCCCATATAGGAAGGATGTAGGATGGGCTGATCTATTCGGCGGTTAAAATGTAGGCATATATGTAGGCTCGGCTCAAATTTTATAAATAGGAAGGATATAGGATAGGCTGAGCCATTTGGACACCTTTGGTTCTGAAAGCTTGCTTGTTGTTTGTAAGAAAATGAAACAATTTTATTTAAATGTGAAAGAAAATTGGCTACGAAATGGAGGGAATCGTATATATTTTACCATTGTCCCTTCTAAGGACTAGACCAGGAAAAAATTTGTGGGACCATGGCCATGTTTCGTCATGCAAAAATACGGATGACAAACTTATCAGCAGTGATGGGTAACGTTATTGATTATCGTTAATGAATAACGTTATTATCGATAAAATTCTAGTAACGGTTAATGAGAAATAGCGTTTAACATATTCCACTTGATTAACAAAAACTTAACGTAAACCGAAACCTCTGGACAGCAAATAACCAAAACCGAATCACAATAACGTTATTATCAGTTATTGAAAATCCTGGTCACTTTTACAATTTACTGCAATCTCTCACAATTAGATGTAAGTTTCTCCAATCCAAAAATCGTTTTATTTCATGCAATCGTAAAACATTTATACTGATTTGTTTTATAAATTTGCGTTTATTTCATCATGTGCATAATAGCCAAACGTGTTAAAAAAATAAATACTATATTCAGCTAATTATACGCATACGCATCCAAATATATTTCGGTGAGCTGAGAGTTTTTTGTAAAGTTAGGTGCATGTACACTGCCGACGGATGTGAAGCACCTTTTAGGATATCACAACTGTTCAATGCAAGTCATTATAAAATTCGCGAAAAAGATAAATGTTCTAGGTGTATTTTTGATAATGATACACAAATATCCAGCTGTAAACAAATAGAAACTGTATCATATCTCCATGTTGGATTTCATTTTACTTTTTTAAAGTTCCGTGCGATTAATTTGACATGAAATTTTCAGTTACAAATTGCAAATAACAATTACTTAATTTTGATTTTGGAACAAGTTGTCATATCACGTTTGATCGGAAATGTGTGCAGACTATTTTTACTGGTTACCTACAATTTATTTATTCTGAACTACTTCCATGAAGTCATATTATTGTTTGCTGGATACAAACGTTACGAGTCACGAGGACTTTTCGGGAATTAATAAAAGTAATACTAGTGCTAATAATTATAACTATTAACCATGCTTAATGAAGCTTTAGATTGCAGTGAAAAAATTTAGAAAAATTCTTTTCATCAACTGTATTCATTAATGTTAATATTAACCGTTATTAACCGATTAAAGCTATTGAATCCAACTGCTAACCGTATATAACCATAACCGAATTATTAAAAAAACTAATAACGAAAACCGAATTAAGACTTTCATTAACATTTGAGTAGTTAACGTAAACCCAATTTTTCGGTTACCCATCACTGCTTATCAGTATTCTAATTTTTGTGTCGAGCAAAAATCTGTTGTGGGATAATAAATTTCAGTCTTTATAAAGCATTTCTCAGAATTTTAAAAATTAAATATTATTTACATTTTGGACAAAGGTGAAGGAAAGTATACAAATAATTGTGCATTTCAAAACGTAACGTTAGATTTTTAATGATGACTTGTATTTCAGAAGCACATATAAATATCTGACTATGTGATTAATTTGCAAAAATAGCGCAGCAAGACAATTTCTTATTTCTAGCTGGTATAGCCACTAGCGTGCGTCGTATTGACGCGGTGGCTTTACAAGCTACTATTTTATATTCGATTTCAAAACTTTGTAATTATTTACAATAATTAGAAAGATTCGATGGAAATATTTTTCGGTGGATATTAAATCACCTGAAGATTTTATTCGTCATCTTATTATACAATCAGTACAGAATAGTAGCACGTGGACTGTAAACGACGTTCTTGGAAGTAGACTGAATGAATCCCTTCAATTTTGGCACGATTCTATTGAACAAACGTAATTGTTGATATTTTGGCGGGGTTTCAAAACATCGTTTTTCCCAGTTTCTCCGAACCGACCATACTGGAACAAAATTTCGTAGAGGAAGAAATCGACGTACGTGAGCTAAAATATTCAATGCAAAGTTAAAATATCTCGACGTGTATATAAATTTGTAAATCTATATTTTTCAGAAATATAGGAAAGAACAAACTTAAAAACAGGAAACTCATCTGGTTGCCGGCAGCATATTGCCTTCCTTCCAGGAAATTATTTAAATATTTCAGCTTTAGCTCGACCGTGTCTTTTACAGCTAAGTGGTCTGCAAAGCAGGGCATAACAGCGCGTTATTCCATTCTCTAGTAACATTATTTATATTTTTGAAAACCTTAGGTTACACGTACTACTCCATAGGAAACATCAGTTAAAGTCATTTGTAAATCCGCTCCGACCCCTTCAATTTCGTCGGCCACAGCTAGAGTGACCGCATCTGAAGGTCGAAGGTCTGAAGGTGACTCTGCAGAGGAGAGCTTGTTCAGCTCGCTCAGCTCGCTGTGCTTCTCAGGTTGCTTGTTATGTGTATACTACCGGCTTGCTTGGCTTTGTAGTGAAAGAGTATACTACATAGTGGCTTCCTATATAGTGAAATAAGCGCGTCAAGCTTTAAATTAACAGATCCCTCAGAAACGTGGCCAGTAATGTAGAGATTCCCCTAGATTCTGTGAGTTTCACTTCGTCATCAATGAAGTAAGGAATCTGAATGTATAAAATGTACACAGATGAGATTTGAGAGTATAAAAACTGATAATACTTGTATACAACTGAATCTCTTAGTACTAAAAGAAGAATGACCATGGCTCATTTTTAAAACTTGGCGCGAAGGGAGCAGTTTACCTCTGGGCTACCAAACAGAAAGCACACAGCACGTAGCTACGCGAGTTATGGAAAGAGTATGGGTGAGCAACGCGGCCAGGCATTCCTTCGGCACTCTACGTTGCTCGTCATCTTTCTGCATGTAAGCATTCACCAACTGTCTTTCTGCACGTAAGCATTCACCAACTGTCTTTCTGCATGTAAGCATTCACCAGCTGTCTTTCTGCATGTAAGCATTCACCAACTGTTTTTCTGAATGTAAGCATACACCAACTGTCTTTCTGCATGTAAGCATTCACCAACTGTTTTTCTGAATGTAAGCATTCACCAACTGACTTTCTGCATGTAAGCATTCACCAACTGTTTTTCTGCATGTAAGCATTCACCAGCTGTCTTTCTGCATGTAAGCATTCAACAACTGTTTTTCTGCATGTAAGCATTCACCAACTGTTTTTCTGCATGTAAGCATTCACCAACTGTTTTTCTGCATGTAAGCATTCACCAACTGTTTTTCTGCATGTAAGCATTCACCAACTGTCTTTCTGCATGTAAGCATTCACCAGCTGTCTTTCTGCATGTAAGCATTCACCAACTGTCTTTCTGCGAGTAAGCATTCACCAACTGTCTTTCTGCATGTAAGCATTCACCAACTGTTTTTCTGCATGTAAGCATTCACCAACTGTCTTTATGCATGTAAGCATTCACCAACTGTCTTTCTCAAGACAATTTAACCAACTGTATTTTTCAAGACAATTTAGCCAACTGTCGTTTTCAAGACATTTAACCAACTGTCTTTTTCAAGACATTTAACCAACTGTCTTTTTCAAGACATTTAGCTGTCTTTTTCAAGACATTTAGCTGTCTTTTTCAAGACATTTAGCTGTCTTTTTCAAGACATTTAGCTGTGTTTTTAAGACATTTAGCTGTCTTTTTCAAGACATTTAGCTGTCTTTTTCAAGACATTTAGCTGTCTTTTTCAAGACATTTAGCTGTGTTTTTAAGACATTTAGCTGTCTTTTTCAAGACATTTAGCTGTCTTTTTCAAGACATTTAGCTGTGTTTTTAAGACATTTAGCTGTCTTTTTCAAGACATTTAGCTGTCTTTTTCAAGACATTTAGCTGTCCTTTTCAAGACATTTAGCTGTCTTTTTCAAGACGTCAAATATATAAATTTATTCGAAAATTCTTAGTCTTTTGACAATTTAAATGGTCTTTTGGCAAAATAAACGGTCTTTTGACAAAATAAACGGTCTTTTGACAAAATAAACTGTCTTTTGAAAAAATAAACTGTCTTTTGATCAAATAAACTGTCTTTTGACCAAATAAACTGTCTTTTGACAAAATAAACTGTCTTTTGACAAAATGAACTGTCTTTTGACAAAATAAACTGTCTTTTGACAAAATAAACTGTCTTTTGACAAAATAAACTTTCTTTTGACAAATTAAACCGTCTTTTGGACCAAATAAACCGTCTTTTTGACCAAATAAACCGTCTTTTTGACCAAATAAACCATCTTTGTGACCAAATAAACCGTCTTTTTGACCAAATAAACCGTCTTTTTGACCAAATAAACCGTCTTATGACCAAATAACCCGTCTTTTTGACAATTATAATCTTTTGGCTATAATAATCATCAATGAGGGTGAAACAGAATTTAAACAACACCACACGGGTATTCCCAGAGGAAGTTCCAGAAACTTGCACTCAGCTGGCAGAAAATTCTGCGGAATCCCATCGGAAGCGGGTTAATGCTGTTCGACGGTAGAGAAGGAATGGAATCAGCGAAGTTGTTAATGAAAACAATCGTTGAGTTAGAGAAGTTCATCGTGAGGAATACAATGAACGTAAAAAAAGTTGCGAAATAGAGCACTAGCACAACGTAGGAGATTGACAAAATTTTCCGCATTCATACAAAACACCAACAATGCAAACATTCTTGAGCATTTTATTAGACCTATGGATGTTAAATGTCCATTCTGGGACGCTCTTCATTTTGCCATAAAAGGACACGCAACGGTTGTGGAGAAAACAAAAGTTATGCTTTTAGAAGTTGTTGTAACAAGGGCAAGTTACAGAACTTGAAGATTTTTGAATTACCCAGGGAAATTGAAACTTTGTTCTCTAATAAACAATTCGTGGGCAATATCAGGTCCTACAATAGTTCAATCACTATGGCATCATGTGGTGAAAAACTAGACAAGGTGCCAGCTGGTCCATTTGTTTTTCTATTGCATGGACAACTATACCACCGTAGTGGTCCACTTCACCCTGGTGATAACGTGACACCATCATATGTCCAACTGTATGTATTTGATAGCGAACAAGCATAAGGTATACGACAAAAAAATCCACAAAATGTATTCTGTGACCCTGCAATATTGACTCAACTGCACGAGTATATGGTTCATAACAACAAATTGGTTAATGCTATGGAATGCTTAAGGAGGTAGAAGATGAAATGATTGAACAGGGAATCGGTACCAAAAATCTGCAAATGCAAATTTCTGTTAAAAACAATTTCGATACAAGGAGGTACAACATTGCAAGAACAAACGAAATTGCTATGGTATTTTTTGATGATGATGGTTGTGCGCCGCGACAACGCGACATTCGTGTTTATCTTCGTAGGGACAGCAAAAATCAAAATATAAGTATATTAGACCCATTTTGGACGCCCTAACGTACCCAAATTTCTTTCCCACAGGGACGAAAGGATGGAATTAAAGGAGACTAATGAAGGAAAAGTAACTGAAAGGATTACTTTAGCTGCCACTTACAAATTCTAGCAAGTTCCTTCTACGTGGTGGAAAATTGACGCATCAAATAATGGTTGATTGATATACAAGGATGGAAGCAAACAGACTATATTACATACGCCACAATCAAAAACTACTTAAGGCTGAAAATTACTCTGCATTACATGAGTATGTGCAAAATAAAGCAGACGAAAGTGGCAGACAAGTAGGAAAAACCATTATTATTTCCTGCAAATTTTATTGGACGTCCACGCAACATGCAACAGCGATACCAGGATGTCATGGCAATTGTACGCGTTTTTGGGAAACCTGATTTATTTCAGTTACATCCAATCCAAATTGGGCAGAAATAAAAGACAATTTGTTGCCAGGGCAATGGGACCAGATTTGGTCGCGAGAGTTTTCAACCTTAAATTAAAGGAAATCATTAGCGATATTCACAAATCAGGAATTTTTGGACCGAGTAAGGCGTATTGTTTTTCAATCGAATTTCAGAAACGTGGTAATTCTCTCGCTCATCTATTATGGATAGGAAGTGGTTTAGAAATGAAAGAACCACGTTTCTACGAAATTGTAAAGCATCATATGCTTCACCGACCATGCTCTACAAGATGTATGGATAATGGTAAATGCGAAACCCAATTCCCCAAAGATTATCGCGAAGAAACTGACACTTCCAATGATGTATTATCTTTATACAAACGACCAGATAACGATAGAAAAATAGTGAAAGGAAAAGATGTATTTACAAATCAGCATGTTATTCCTTATAATCCATATTGACTTCTCAAGTACAACTGCCACATAAATGTTGAAGTTTGTTCAACTGTGAAAGCGGTGAAGTACATATCGTCGGTGAAGAGGCAAAATGATCTAGGTGCATGATCGATTAGAATCAAAATCTATTTGCAGTTTCACTAAAGGCAAAATGAACTACTTTCATTGAATTTTAAAAGCAAAATGATCTAGATGTAGTTTCTCTTAAAAGCCAAATGATCTAGATGCAAATTATAATAAAAACAATGTTTAAACACATGTCCTGAAAAAGTAAGTTACATTCTGCGTTTAAATGGTATTATAAAATACGAAATAAATACTAGGAGGCAGTAAAACGCAAAATTGTCGTTTTTATGAAAAGTAATGTGATAATGATTTGTGGTTAAAGTATATTATCTAATTACAATGAAATTTAATTAAATATTTATTCACTGACCACTTATAATAATTAACAATAATAATAATTAATAATAATTACTGTCCGTATAAGCTACGTGTCCCCCTTGTAGAAACAATTTTTATCACACAGAAAAGGACAGCACTTAGATCATTTTGCTTTTATGGAAAACTGTGTGTAGATCAGTTTGCTTTTAAAAAGGCTTGTACCTAGTTCATTTTATCTTAAAAGAAAAAGGTATGTAGATCATTTTGATTCTAACCGATTATGCACCTAGATCATTTTGCCTCTTCACCGACGATATACAAGTATATATATATAAATGCCACGATTGTGCTGAAATCGTTGTTGACGAAGGACCATTTAAAGTCGATGAAATTGATCAACATATTGATGCGTTGTACGTATGTGGTCTGTATGTGGCGTATTTTTGGGTTTTGGGTGGGTGACAAATCACATACGATAATGAGGCTTAATGTTCATGAACCTAATGAACATGTTGTTTATTATAATGAAGTGGACGAAGAACAAGCTTTATAAAAGAAGAATTTATAAAGAAGCTTAATATAAGATATTCTAATTTACTTTCCTATTTCAAAATCAATGCTGACGAGACTGATGACTTGGCAAGAACTTTGATTTATTCTGAAATCCCAAATCGTTATACTTGGCAAAAGGGACGATGGCAACGCCGTGTCCATGGATTTGATTCAAATGTAATTGGACGCGTGTATCATGTTAGTCCATTTTGCCACGAACGATATGCTATAAAGTTGTTATTAACTGTAAAGGCGCCAAGTCTTGAGAACCGTTAATGGAGAATTGTGTACAACTTTTAATGAAGCATGTGTGAGATTGAGATTTTGAAACTCAAAGCAGGAGCAATTGTTATGCTATTGCGTAATTCAAATACTAAGCGTGGTTTGCGCAACGGTACTCGACATTGTAACAAGACTGAAACAAAATCTAAATTTAGCTGCAATTTTGACTGGAAGAGTTGCTGGTGAAGCTGTATTTATTCCTCGCATAACACCAACTTCCAGTGAATTAGATTTTCCATTTGTATTAAAGCGTCGCCAGTTTCCGATTAGATTGAGCTTTGCGATGACAATTATTAAATCATAAGGCCAGAGTTTTAATAGAGTAGGCATATATTTGCCCAAACCTGTTTTCACGCATGGTCAGCTATATGTAGCATTTTCCAGAGCTAAATGCAAAGAAAATGTAAGAATTGTTATTATTAATACCGCTGAGCAAGGTGACATCATGGGAAAATACGAAGGAGTGTACACAAGCAACTGTTTGTACAAAGAAATTCTTTAGTTTGTAAGTTGTAATGAAATTACATCCGGAGTTTAGCATATACTAAATTTCTGCAAGGATAGGCTGCAAAACTCCTGTGCAAAGCACAGGCTTCTGAGCTAGTTATAAAAACTTCGTTTGGAAATGTCAAGTCGAGTTCAAATTTTTCTGCCAACCAACTTTTGGCATAATAGGTAGTGACATGTCCATATGGATACCTTTTGTCTTCGTACTTCACATCAAATATTCCAGTAGAAGACGAATATGTTAGGCAAGCTGTGAAGACAAAATACTTACTTTTTAATGCTATGAATTACCCAGCCAATTTCAATGACAACCAATTGAAAGTATTTCCACAGTGATTACTTACCCCACGAATGTCCCGGTAGTCATTTCGAACTACATGAATTATAAGGATTTGATCTGCAATTGTGTTTCAATAATAAAATTGATCCGCCAGTGGTCTGTTAATTATACACATTAAATCCAAGCATATTGAGCCGCCGCATTTGTTATATAAGTGATAACCGCGGATGGAGATGCGGACTGTGAGATGAAAAATAGTGCGAACTTGTGTGAAAGATGTGAAGGTATGCTCGAATCAATGAGTGGTACTTGGCGTTGGTTAATTTGAAGAAACCCGAACTTAAATTATTATTTAATGAGTCAAAAATATAAATGAAAAATAATGTCTGGATTGGACAATGAGAAGAGAGTTAGTTTTTTTCTGGTCGGGTTCTCAATAGCGACTGTTCATACAATCTAAAAACATATCAGTCAAAAAGAAGTGGCTTGAACGCAAAGTGAGCTTCCAGAACATTCTGGGGTCAACTCTAAAAATAAAAATACAAAGTAGGAAACTCCGTGACATTCGCTCCACTAGTGCTCCTGTAACACTCCAGTGCACCTTATTTACATTATCTCTAAGGTTCTTGATAATAAGAACATCTTGATTACTGACGAGTGTCTTCTTGCTGAGCCACTGGTATGTGGCTTCACTCACAATCAGACCGTACTTGCAATGGAAATGTTGTTCATTCCGTAGGAGAATGAACAATAAGGCTTCCATCCGACCGGATAAATCGAATATCCGATCCGAATTCTATGCGAACCGAAATTTTCGGATAAATCGAATATCCGATCCGAATTCTATGCGAACCGAAATTTTCGGATAAATAGAATATCCGATCCGAATTCTATGCGAACCGAAATTTTCGGATAAATCGAATATCCGATCCGAATTCTATGCGAACCGAAATTTTCGGATAAATCGAATATCCGATCCGAATTCTATGCGAACCGAAATTTTCGGATAAATCGAATATCCGATCCGAATTCTATGCGAACCGAAATTTTCGGATAAATCGAATATCCGATCCGAGTTCTATGCGAACCAAAATTTTCGGATAAATCGAATATCCGATCCGAATTCTATGCGAACCGAAATTTTCGGATAAATCGAATATCCGATCCGAGTTCTATGCGAACCGAAATTTTCGGATAAATCGAATATCCGATCCGAATTCTATGCGAACCGAAATTTTCGGATAAATCGAATATCCGATCCGAATTCTATGCGAACCGAAATTTTCGGATAAATCGAATATCCGATCCGAACCGAAATTTTTGGATAAATCGAATATCCGAACCGAAATTTTCGGATAAATCGAATATCCGAACCGAAATTTTCGGATAAATCGAATATCCGATCCGAACCGAAATTTTTGGATAAATCGAATATCCGAACCGAAATTTTCGGATAAATCGAATATCCGATCCGAACCGAAATTTTCGGATAAATCGAATATCCGATCCGAACGGAAATTTTCGGATAAATCGAATATCCGATCCGATCCGAAATTTCGGATATCCGATCCTCGGATATCCACGGATCATCCGATCGAATGGAAGCCTTATGTTATCATATCACCAAGAAAAATAATTTCCCCCGTATCTACTTATCTACTTCACTCTGTGCTCTCAATGTTACTTGTTACTCGTGTTTTTCTTAAAGTTAGTAAGTGAGTATTGAATACAATACTATATATATTGTAACAATCGGAATAGGGGTGACGTAGCTCAACAATCAATAAATTAAATAAAGCACAGTAGTAAGAATACTAATAACTTTAATAGTGTTAATTGTAGTAATGGTAGTAGTAGTAATTATTACAATAATAAAAGTGACAGATAATGGTGAACGTCTTCTCCAGAGCACGGTCAATATAGTAATAATACTAATCAGTAATCTTAAGTTATGACAAACATGATTAAGCATTGTGGTAAACAGAAGGCAATAATCTAAAATAATAAAATAGTACATTGTTGTTGACATTTGATTTCAATAAGGTGTGTCGTTGATGTTCACAACAATATTCACTTTGCGAAAAGCAAACGCAGGACGTAAACGCTAAAATTTTCCCTTTGCGTTTACGTTTACGTTGAATCAAAAAAAGCAATTGCGATTGTGCGTTTGTCCACGGACGGGAAACCTGAGACGGCAGCCATTTTATTATTAATAAAATGGCCGCGATCTCAAGATTCCCCAACAATATTGATTTGTTACTGTTTTATCTTATTTCCCTTTTTATTACTTCAAAACTTCAGTATTCACTGAATTAATTAAAACAGAAATTATCAAATATATGGAATAATTATTTTTACCTTTGTAATGTTTATGGTGCTAGCAGTAATTACAAGTATATATTTTTAATTATTCTTTCTGTATATTATGTTGGCAGTTTTCAGATTCACCAGAATTATAAATTATTCTGATTCAATTAGTATTGGTTTTAATCTTGAACTAACATGAGCTTGGTGTATAAAAACAACAGAATACTATAAAACAATTTTCAATTTTGCATTAATTTCATTAATATAGAATCCCATTAGCTTTATTATTAGCTTTCGCTTCTATTAATTTTAAGATCAATATGTATGTTTAGTACATGATTAAAATTAATTCGAACAGAATCATAATGGAACACTATTCCGAGGCATTTAAAAGTCACATTCTGCTCTAATTTAATTAAAAGCAAATTAAATCGTCAAAAAATATGCTGAAAGTTGAAAGTATAAATATTGTAAGTACTTACTTGTAATATTATTGCTAACACCATAAACATTAAATTGGTTCACATATTAATAATTACTATACTATAATATCTATTAATTATACACGCGTGATAATATCTATTATTTATTTTTTACAATTTTCACAATTACAAAACTAGTGGTCGGACCGATTCAGTCCGGGACCGAAAATTTTCGATTCGATTCAGTCCGATTCAGATCGATCCACAAATTTTTCGATTCAATCCTCAGTTGGACTTGAGAGAGAATGAAAGAGTATGAAATAGAATAAGAATAGAATAAGCATAGAATAGGAAAGAGGGGCATGTTGAGAGGATGAGCGAGTGACCGTTAAAAAAAGACGGCACGAGCGAGAGAGAAGACGCTAACTCGGAAGTTAGTGTAGGAGGTGAGACGGAAGCGATCGGACAGGATCGGAAGTACGTATAGGTAGATAGAGAGGGAACGGAAGCCAGAGTGACTAAGTAAAATAATTATAGAAAGAGAATAGGAATTTTAGAAATAAATTTATAAAATAAGATTGATAAATAGAAATAAGTTTGAGTATTGAACTGAATAATTATAAGTGAATAAAAGTCCAGAATGGACATTAAAATTGAAAGACAAGTGTGAAGTGTTTGGAATTATTTTAGAAAGAATAATTAAAGTTAAGAAAGAGATTGGAGATGAGTTCTCTCCCACCGTAGGACTCCGCGGAGTCAGCCTCTCATGGCTAAAGCAGAGTGCTTAATTAAAACTACACCCCAATTAATATAAGAAAGAAGCGGATCATCAAGATCCATAATTAAAAGTACAATAAATAAAGAAACTCAAAAGATAAAATCGTTTCATGGTGGAGTGTGACCGGACGTTCTGAAGGAGAGAAGGAAGAAAGGACTTCATAATTAACCCAGTGACTAACTTTAGAAGTGTCAGTTAATTACAAACAGTGACAGTAATTATTGGGAAAATTAAATTCATTAAGGAAAAAGGATTTTTTGGTGAAAATGGGATTTTTGGATAAGTGAAACATGTCATGTACATATGTCAAGTAATGGAGATTGGAGAAGATGGCCGTTAGGATTTCGACCGTTGAAGAGACGTTCGTTCCCGTTCGTACGAGATTTTAGAAGCGGCATGGTCATCGCACATTCCATTCCGTGCTTCACTCATCACGCTATGATCATTGAAAGAAGATGGTGGCTCACTCCTCCTACCTCACACTTTATTGGTTATCAGGAAACAATTATCCGGACGGTATTGTAAGGCTATTATTTTACTTACCTATTCCCTATACTGAAGATTCAGTTTATTATTAAAGTCTATTGAAAGAAAGATTATCCGTTAAGAAAATGGCTACTACTATAGAAGAATTAGCTGCAGAATTAGCAGAGTTGAGAAGAATTAATGAAGATTTGAGAAAAGATAATGCCGAAATGAGACAAATTAATGCAAACTTGACAAGAGAAATTCAGGATGTTTATCAGAACCGTAATGAAGATGAGAATAATGGAGAATACGAGGATTTTTACCGGGATATGGATATGGAAATTGAGTAGGAAGTACGTAATGGAAATTTTGAGGAGAATAACCGTACAGAGGAAACTGAGAGAGAATTATTCAGACTTAGGCGAGAATTACAGGAAATTCATAAGCGTAAACGACAGAATAATCAGGAAGAAGACGAATTTGTGAGAAGTTGCAAAATTGCAAAAACTAAGGCAGACTTTGAAGCTAGGAAATTTAGCAACCTGAAATTAAACATAGGACCCTACATGTCATCAATTAATTCAGAAACTTGGATTTTGAGATTGGAAGCAGGAAGAATTCAACACGAAATTACTTGGAAGTATTTCTTAGGGGCAATGCGTTATTTTTTCGCAGAATCACAGGACAAAAATGTTAGAATGTGGTTCATTAGGAAAGAAGTTTTATTGGTGAAAAGTCTTGAAAAAGCAGCAAATGAACATCAGAAAGAAATAGTTTGGAAACAATTTCGTCAACAATTTATTGCTCAGTATGACCCTAATGTCAGTGCAGCTCAAGCTGAAGATAAATATGAAGCATTTAATTTGAAAGAGGATATGTCAGCTAATGACTTTGTGACACAAGTAGAGGACATTTTACTGGAAATGAAACCAGACATGGAAAGTGAAGAATTGGTGAAGAAAATGCACCGTAAATTACCTAAGGGGATTCGCGTACAAATTATGGGAGATCAATTGAAGTCAGTACCGAGATTTCAACAGAGATTATTGGAAGTTTTGGATGCTGAGAAAAATTGCAAATTGGAACTCAACAATAACAAGGAGGACCAGGACAAGGACAAAACTACAACTAAACAGGAACCTAACTCATTATCGATGGCTTTAGAACCAATTAAAGAGAGTTTAGAAAAGAAAGAGGATTCCATTAGAGTTATGCAATTTAATGGTAATTGTAATTTTTGTTCTAAGTTTGGTCACAAGGAAAAGGATTGCTGGACCAAACAAAAGAAAAATGTTCCTACGTCATTCAGAGGACGAATTAGAGGAGGAATTAATAAATTTCAAAGGGAAAATGGCCGAGGACAAGGATTTAGAGGAAATTTCCGAGGTCGAGGATTTGGACAAGGATTTGGACAAGGTTTTGGTCAAGGGTTTAGAGGAAATAACCGAGGTCGAGGTTACGCGAATTACCGAGGTAACCAAAATTTCTCTAATAATAACAATAGAGATAAACCTAAATCAGTTAGGACCCTAGTGGAAAATCTGACGGAGCAATTTGAGAAGAGGAATCAAACTCAACATCATAATATGCCTCATCAAAATTATATGGCTTACCCACCTATGGCTCAAATGCAATTTCCAACAATTACTTACCCACAACAACAACAGCAACAACCACCGGGAAACTAGTAAGTCTTTCGTTACGGGAAAGAAAGACTGAACAGCCTCAGTATAATCATCAAGAGAATAACAATTTTTAAAAATATTCATTGAAAGAAGATACAGGCCCGAATAATAAATTACAGCCCGTAGTGATTTGTAATTTGGAAGATTTAGAAGACGTGGAGGATGAATGGAAAACAAGTAAAGAGAATCATCAAAGTCAGCAACAAGAAGAAAGTGATTTTGAAACTGAAGATTCTGAGGATGAATTTGAGAAAGAATTACGACTCATTCCAGACAATTTTAGTGAAACAGAGTCAGTTTTAAAGAAAGAACACAATAGACTTAGAGATAGAATTTTAAATTCAGATGACGTTATTATTAATTTAAACCTACTGAACAATATAAAAGTAGAAGCTTTGGTTGACACAGGTGCTCAAATTTCATGCATATCACCTGCGTGTGCATGCCATATTCAGAAACGAAGCCCTAATTCTATTGAAATTAGGAAACATCAAGCTAAACCTTATGGACAGTTTGTGAAGGGACACAGTGCAAGTTATAGAAAAACTGCAAGCGTATTTTATTTGATAAGTGGAAAGAAACAATTCCAAGATTTCGCTATTATAAAAGACATGACAACTATTTTAATATGTGGAATTCATTTTACCAAGAAACATAAGGCTAATGTTGACATGGAAAGAGAACAAGTTACTCTGAGACCACAACAAGATGGAGGAAAGAAATTACAACCACAAGTTGAAAAATTGATTCGATTTACTGAAGAATTAGAAAATATTTTTGAAACTACCCTAAATGAAGAAGACGATAATCAGATAATTTCAAACAAAATGATTGGAAAGAATGCAACAATACCTAAAATTAGACAAGCAAATTATATTTCGACTCATATATCATATGAAGTTATGCCTAGATCATTCGAACTAATTGATTTTACCTGGGCAAATATAGAAAATCAGAATAACTCTTACATTAGTTTTGACAGAAAGAATGTTCCACCAGGATTATTAATGGGAAGACATTTAGTCAACATCCAGGAAGGAAAAGCAAGGACTTGGATTTTTAATCCTACAAAGAGAGTAATTCATTTACCAAAAGTAAGATACTTAGGTACTTACGAGAAAATTCAGAATGAAGCTATACAAGCAGAAGCCGATGAGTTACAAAACAGAATACCTAAAATTAACATAGAAAGAAAACCATTCAAATTTGAAGATTTAACTACCACTAACAATTTGGACGAAAAACAAAAGAAAATTTTATTATAAACAGTTAATTCGTACAGACATCTATATGCAGTAACAGAAGAAGAATTAGAAAAATTAAACTACAGACCAGTTCATATTAATACTGGAAATCAACCACCAATTTATAGACCACAATGGCCCGCATCTCATATGAAAAGAGAAGAATTAAAAAGACAGACTGATAGAATGCTAGCTCTAGGAATTATTGAACCTAGCAGTTCGCCTTATAACAGCCCAGTACTATTAGTGAAGAAAGCAAATGGCACATTGAGATTTTGCTTGGACCTGCGAGAACTGAATAAACAAGTTATTCAAAATACCTATTTCCTACCTAAAATAAATGAATTAGCATCAAATCTACATGGATCATGTTGGTTCATTACCCTGGATTGTATGCAAGGATTTTTGCAAAGGGAATTAGATGAAAGTTCAAGACAGAAAACAAGTTTTACCATACCATCAGGAGGAAAATACCAATATACTAGATTACTTTATGGATACATTAACAGCCCTGCAGAATTTCAGATGATGATGGACGATATCTTAGGAAATTTGAAGTATAAATTAGTACTAGTATACGTGGATGATATTCTTGTATTTGCGGGAACATTCGAAGAACTAATTAGAAGATTTATAATGGTTATGGAAGGATGTGCTAAATTTATTCTAAAATTTAATTTAAAGAATGTAAATTTGCATTTAATGAATTAATTTATTTGGGAGATGTAATTGGAATTCATGGGAGTAGAATTAATCCTAACAAAATTCAGGCTATTACAAAATTTCCAAGACCGCAGAAAATTAAAGATGTCAGATCATTTATTGGAATGACCGATGTTTTCCGAAAATGCATCAAAAATTACGCAGATATAGCTGAACCCTTAAACCGACTGAAAAGAAAAGAATTTATAGGAAAATTTGAGAGGAAAGAAGATCAAGAGCAAGCATTTCACAAGTTGAAAGAAGCATTAACAACTAGCCCAGTTTTGCAGTACTATAACCCATTAGCGAATATTATGATTGATACCGATTGTAGTAATATTGGACTTGGGGGAATGATTTTACAATCGACAGATGGAAAGAATTATCATGTAGTTGAATACACATCAAGAATGTTAAATGAGAAGGAAAAAGATTTTGATACAACTCAGAAAGAAGCTTTAGCTATTCTACATTGCTTAAAGAAGTTTCGACAATATATTTTTGGCCGTAAGTTTGTAGTGAGAACGGATCACGACGCATTGAAGTACATTAAAAACACTGAGGACCCACATGGAAAATTAGCCAGATGGGCCGTAGAATTAACAAATCATCAATTGGAAGTTATACATAGAAAAGGAACCCGTATGCAGCATGTTGACTGCTTATCGAGATACCCAGTTAGAAAATTGAATGTACCTTTACTAAGAGCTAATAAGCAGGACATACAAGAGGAAGATTTATTAATTAAAATTACTGGAGGAAATATTGAAGTATTTTCAGAAAAGCAAAGAGAAGAACCAAAATTGACTAAAATCATCAATTCATTGTCAAAAAGCAAAGCAGCAGAAAATCAGACAGGAAACATCATTGGAAAAAACTATGCAATTATTCAAGATCTACTTTACAAAATTAGCAAGAATGCCAGTGGAAGTCCGTGGAGATTGGTAGTACCAATGAAATTAAGAGCTGATGTACTCAGACTCACTCATGACGACCCTACAGCTGGTCATGGAGGATTCTACAGAACTTACCTACTTACAAAGAGAAGATATTATTGGGACCGAATGGTGAAAGATATTTTTACTTACGTACAAGAATGTGAAGAATGCCAGAGGGAAAATCCTATGAATAAGAAAGCAGAGGGGTTAAGAATAACTTACCCACCACCAACAAGAATATGGCAGAGGATCGCTGTCAATTTTATAGGACCGTTGGAGAAAACGCCCTGGGGAAATGAGTATGCGTTAGTCGTAATTGACTACACGTCTAGATTTTTATTTGCAGTTCCCACACCCAACGCTAGAGCAGTGGATTCAGTCAGAATCTTATGGCAACTCTTTTATTTTGCCGGATAGGCACCAGAAATTGTCTCAGATGGAGGAAAGCATTTTACAGCAAATTTCTTCCAACAATTTCTCAAAATTAACAACATTCGACATATTGTAGTACCACCCTACTCGCCACAATCAAACGGCATAGTTGAAAGAAGTAATAGGGATATCAAAAATACCATCAGAAAATATATGACAGAAAGAAGGACAGATTGGGATTTATTATGCAATCAAGTTGCATTTACACAAAATATTCATTATCACCAGTCTTTGATGAATTGTCCATTTTATTTATTTATGAACAGACAGTCCATTTTGAGAACTGATTTGAAAATACCAACACTTGAAAGAACATATCCGTTGGATCCAGAAGAAGAGCAGAAGAATCACCTGCAGGCAGTTGATAAAGCTGTGAATCATATGGAAAAACAACAGAAGGAACGCAATATTATTGCTAACTTGGGAAGAACTGATCACTCTTATCAAGTTGGAGAATATGTTGTGATCAAAACAAATCAGCATGGATTACAACCACGTTGGAGTAGTCCACTTAAAATCATTGAATTAGTTGGAAAAATGGAGTTGAAACTGGAAGATTTAAATCCAAAGGCAAGAGAGAAGACAAAACGAGCTCACATACATAATGTGAATCGCTGGCATCCCGCCGACCCATGGTGCAGAGATTATGGATATTTAGATGTAAACAAACAATGTGAAGATGTTTGTGTGTTACCCAGACCAACAGTGAAACAACCAGAGAAAGACATACCAAAAGTCATACCAAAAAGAACAATTAGGAGAAGGACTCCGGAACCTGAACCTGATTCATCTTTAAATATATCATCTAGATCCGATATTGAGACTTTAAATTCATCAGCGCATTCAGAAAGAGAACATGAAAGAATGCCAGAACATCATAGACAGATTGACCCTCAACCAACAAAAGCAATTCATGTACCGAAACAATACATACCTACCCATACTTACAACACTAGATTTCGTGCAAGACAGGTACCACACGAACCTAAAGTTGCAATATTGGAAGAACGACAAAATCACCTGAATAGGAAAAGAAAAAGAGACATACCACCCAGATTTCAAGGAAGACAGAAAATTTCCGCTGAAGCCATACAAAATAATCAAATGGCTGGACATTTTAATCAACCTAATTGGAATTATGGAGAATGTATAAACCAGGAGGAAAGAAGAAATTTTAATTCATTTGGAACAAATTGTAACAATCCAGTGAACAATAATTACTTTAATAGAGAAAGAACTCGCATAGATACTAATAATAAGTGTGCCAGTGATACATATGTAAATAATCACCTGAGGCAGAACTATAATAATTCTTTAAAGAGGAAAAACTTTAATAGAAATCCGTATGAAGAATTAACAGAGTTTAAAAAGAGGAAAAGAAATCATTATTGGAATAATGGAAGAATGAATAATAATATGGGTGAAAAAGAAACTGAAAACCGGTTAAAGAAGAAATATGGACTTGAAAGAAGAGCCATGGAAATATTTGATGAACAGAAAAGAAAAGATAAAGAAGCCCACGACAAAGTATTAGCTCAGTGGAGAGATCAGATGATTAATTCGAATCCGTTATAAGGAACAAGGTTGATAAATAATAACTGTAATGAGAAGAAAAGTGATGTATCTGTAAATAATGAACCTTTTAGCAAGGCTTTTAAACTGATTGAAAAGAGTGTTAATAACTATATAAGTGAAAGAAAAATGAACACTGAGAAAGAAAAATGTGATAGTTGTGAAAAAGGAAAGAGTAATGATATTGGAAATTTTCAGGAGAAAGAAAGAAGGAGAACGAGTCTTTCATCAGTTGCTACAGAACTAGTTGGAGAAAATGAAAATTTGGAATCTCAAAGAAATTCCGATAATTCATTCCATGAGGAGGTTATGTTATTACCCGTGGATGTAAGACAAACCAAGACATTGGATCCATCCCAAGGAGAAAAAGAAGTTTTAACTTCACCGAAGAAAATTGGAATTCCCAACTATGGAAAAGGAACTGAGAAGTGGCTGATTGTGAAGTAATAACTTTAGCGACACCTATGGAGGTGGTGCAGAACTTTTAAGGGGTGATATGAGAAAGAATATAGGAAGTAGAACGTAGTGGAAGGAACTAATTTAAATACGAAGGAAATCGGTGTATAAAGGACAAGGAAGTAATTTTAAGTAATTAGGAAACGGCATGGCTCAGGTTAGAATCATAAGGCATTAATTGGTTAAAGTGCGTAGAATAATTAGAACAGAAGTAGTGAAATACGAAGTATAGAGATTTTAGAGAAAAAGTATAACTGTAAGAAATAGATAAATAATTTAAGTGTTGAAGAAAAAAAAACTGATTATTTTTCCAAAAAGAAGTTTATTTTAAACATTCGGAACACAAGTCAGAGTTTTGTAGTGGAAAAGCCGAAATTTTGAAAACAAAGGAAATATAGTTTGGAGTGAGAGAGAAATACAATTTAGTGACTGTAAACCTTTATTGGGAAGGAAGTGAACTTTTGATTGTGAAAGAAGTACAGATTTTAATAAGTAATTGGATATTTTTTACTGAGAAAGAAGTGAAATTTGGAGTGAGAAAGAGAAGTATAATTAATTGTTCGTTGAATACTGTGAGTTTAAAAAGGAAAGAACAATGAGTGACCTTTTGAAGCTGGAAATCCAAAGAGCAAAGATGGACATTGTCACTACCGCGTTGGATGGTACTTTGAAGCAAGAAAGAACTTCCGTGGCAGGAGGAATTGAATTATTGAGAGTCAAGATCAACCACCTGGCTCACCTGACCCATCAGTGGAATTTACAAGTACCAGGGAACTACGACAAGATGTTATTGATAGAAGGATATCAATTTGAGGAATTAAAGAGGAAGATGAATGATTGGGTGATCACTACAGAAGCAATGAGACATTTTCAATATCAAGAAAGAAGTTCGTTAATTGGAAAGCCAGTTCAACACCAAGAACAGTCTTCAAACTCAACTCAGGGAAGAGTTGAAAATCAGACGGTTGAAGCTGTGATTCAACAAAAGCATTCGGACTCAAGGAAAGAAAAGGTTGGAACTAAGCCGAAACAAGGTAACAAAACTTCAACTAATGTTACTGAAGGAATAATTTCGAACGTCAAAGCTCCTACGAATTCTGAAGAGCAAGAAAAGAAAGGGATGGCTTATCTGAAGAAGGTACCACCGCCAAGTATTTTCGAAAGCTCGGATGATGAAGAAGGAATCAAAACGGAACAAGGCCGAAGTTCATTAGAACCTGAGAGTACTGAGAATGAAGAGAACTTTAAAAAACAGTTGGATGAAGAATTAGAGAGATATTGGAAACGGAAAGCTTCGGGAGTTGAGGAAGAAGAAGTGGCTAAAGCACCTATTAAGAAAAGGAAGGTTTTTCCACCACCATCATTAACCGAATTAAGTCAATTGCCGGAATTGGTGAAAGAAAAAGTGGAATTCATATCCGCCGCACACAAGAGGTTAGTTTACATTTTACCAATTAGTAAACAGTGCATTCCGAAGTTACCATCATCAATATAAGAAGGAAGAGATGCAATTCAAGATATCACCGTTCAGTGGTATGGACCACCAGAAGCATTTGGACCCATGAAAGGTATTCAGAATGTTCGAGAAAGGCTTTTGAAAGAAAAACTACAATTGAAGATTTTTTGGTCAAAGTTTACACCGAAAGAAACACCTCTTCGAGGAGTAATTATTCAAGGAATGAAGGCCGACATAATTTCAGCCATGATGGTTATTAATGATTGGATCATTTTAACCGAAAGAATGGAAGAATGGAAAGGGAAAGAGTATGAAGGACTGAAGATTTTGCAAGCAAAGATACCAAATTTTACAATACCCTATGAAGTAAGCAGCATTTTGGATCTCACTCAAAGACCAATCAAAGAAGTAAAAAGAAAGAAGTATTGCATGACTTGTTGGAAAACGGAGCACGGCAAGTGCCAATACGACCAAAATTATTCGAAGGACTATTCACAGCATCAGTGAAGAAACAAGAAAATCTTGACAGTTGACAGAAGGGAAGTGAAACACTCATTAAAATATTATTTGTGTAAAGAAGGTAAATAATTATTATTATTGAGAGTTGTAAACTATTTAAGAAATTAGTTAGTAAAACTTCTAAAAAGACCTTTAAAATAGGCATTAAAATAGTTTAGAAATGAATTAGCAAGACCTTTAAGAAAGGCAATTTTAGATTTAATAATTTTGTTTTGTTATCTGAAGAAAGAACAGAGATATGGAAGACTGAAAGAAGAGAAAAGGAAGACATGCTAAAGTCTCTAAGGAGCAAATAATTTTTTTAATGAAATGAATTTATTAACATGAATTATTATTATATTTTATTATTATGGACTAAGAAAGAATTTGAGGACAAATTCTATTTAACAAAGGGGGTAATGAGAGAGAATGAACGAGTATGAAATAGAATAACAATAGAATAAGCATAGAATAGGAAAGAGGGGCATGTTGAGAAGTTGAGCGAGTGACCGTTAAAAAAAGACGGCACGAGCGAGAGAGAAGACGCTAACTCGGAAGTTAGTGTAGGAGGTGAGACGGAAGCGATCGGACAGGATCGGAAGTACGTATAGGTAGATAGAGAGGGAACGGAAGCCAGAATGACTAAGTAAAATAATTATAGAAAGAGAATAGGAACTTTAGAAATAAATTTATAAAATAAGATTGATAAATAGAAATAAGTTTGAGTATTGAACTGAATAATTATAAGTGAATAAAAGTCCAGAATGGACATTAAAATTGAAAGACAAGTGTGAAGTGTTTGGAATTATTTTAGAAAGAATAATTAAAGTTAAGAAAGAGATTGGAGATGAGTTCTCTCCCACCGTAGGACTCCTCGGAGTCAGCCTCTCATGGCTAAAGCAGAGTGCTTAATTAAAACTAC
This sequence comes from Allacma fusca, assembly GCA_947179485.1. Classification (NCBI taxonomy): domain Eukaryota; kingdom Metazoa; phylum Arthropoda; class Collembola; order Symphypleona; family Sminthuridae; genus Allacma; species Allacma fusca. The sequence continues at coordinate 6,146,485 of OX359248.1, forward strand.
ACCCCAATTAATATAAGAAAGAAGCGGATCATCAAGATCCATAATTAAAATTACAATAAATAAAGAAACTCAAAAGATAAAATCGTTTCAGACTGAACCGAACGATTCAATCCACAATGTTGGACCGAATTGAATCGTTAAAGGTCGTCACATTTTCATCGAAATCTGTGAATTTTTACTAAAATCAATTGTTTTCCTATAAATTCTAATAAAAATATTAATTTTTTAAGCCGATATTATTTTACAGATAAATCGCTCTTTGTCAAACTCCTACAAACGCGTGAACATATCGTCGCTGAAGAGGCAAAATGGAATACATGCATTTTCGATTAAAATCAAAATGGTCTACATGCAGTTTTACTGAATGCAAAATGGAATAGATGCATCAAGTTTTAAAAGCAATATGGTCTAGTTACAATTTCGTCTAAAAGCAAAATGGTCTACATACAATTTCGCTTTAAAGCAGAAAGGCCATTATGAAAGTATACACGCATGTAGACCATTTTGCTTTTAGTGAAAACTGCATGTAGTTCATTTTGCTTTCAGGAAAGCTTGCAACTATTCCGTTTTGCCTTTAAGGAAAAAGGCATGTAGACCATTTTGCTTCTAGTCAAAATTGCACTTAGTCCATTTGGCCTCTTCAGCGACGATATGCAATATATACAGCAACTCACTAGTGTAGACTTGAAATGGCAAATACTTAATGTTGAGATTTAAATAACCGCAAAAGGCAAACGGTTTTCGATTCGATTCAGTCCATTCGGTGTAACCGAATCGAACTGAACCGTTTTTCACTGGACCGAACCGAAAAACAATTTTCGGTTCAGTCCAGTGCCCTAACTGAATCGAATCGAAAAAACCTGGACCGAACTGAATCGTTCCGACCACTACACAAAACTGAGATCTATTTAGCAGACGTAAAGCCACAATGATCACGGAAACTACCAAAATTTATACACATAGAAACACAACTTCAACAACAAGTTGTTCCTATGAACTGTGCCACATTTGAAAGACCGTGTTTTTCTGGTTCTAAAACGTTTTTCCAGCACAATTAAAGTTAATAATTAAGTACTTATGTTTTCATTTGAAGTTAACGTGTTAAGAACGCTAAATGGAACAATTTAGCGTTCCAGTTAGCGTTTACGTCCAAACGCGAACGTATTACGTAAAGAGAAAGTGGCGTCACGTGGTAAAGTTCTCAGGGCGAAGTCAAATTTAACGTTCGACGTTTACGGAACGCTAAAATCGCAAACTGCCTAATATATAAGTACTCTTACTCGCACTCACTTCGGCGAGTATGAGTCAGTAATGAGTAAGTAATTGTAAAGAATGTATGGTGTTTAAAAACCGGATTTATAGTTTCCCTTTTGCCGTGCCTTTCCCTTACGATATTCGTTTGTTGTATTTAGTGATGGGTAACCGAAAATTTGGGTTTACTTTAAGTACTCAAAAATTAATGACAGCCTAAATTCGGTTTTCGCTATCGTTATTGGTTTTTTGAGAATTCTGTTATGGTTATAAACGGTTAGCAGTTGGATTCAATAGCGTTAATCGGTTATTAACGGATAGTATTAACACAGTGAATACGGTTGATGAAAAGTATTTTTCTGCATTTAAATTAATATAAAACTTCTTTGACAAGTAACCTTCGCTCTATGCCCACTCGGGATCGGAATGAAATTTTGTGGGAGCTTAGGTACCTGGCCCAAGGTCCCAGCGAGACCAAAAGTTTGTGCCACCGCGCCCTGGTTTGCGCGGGAAATCGCGCAGAAGTTTTAAAATCTAATTCGCGAGCAAAAAAAACAATTTCGACCAACATTGACCAATATGAGGCCAAAAACCTAATTGTGACCATTATTGACCAATCTAAGGTCAAGAAGGTAGCTAGAACCACGTATGATGAATGCATGCCATAAATGTGTCATTCTTTTAATAGAGCATCGACTTTCGAAAATGAAAATTTCTTGTGGGATTTAACCTTGTAGAATTCATGTTGGACAGGCGGATCGTTTGCTCACGAATTAGATTTTAAAACTTCAAAGTAAATTTAACTTTTAAAGTAGTGCTGTAATTTGTACTTTTGTGTTTGTTTTGTACTTTGGCGAAAAGTACAAAAGTAGGACAACTAAGATATTGTTTTGTACTACGAGTTTTGTTTTGTTTTGTACTTCTATCAGATTGTTTTTGTACAATCTGAATTGTATTGTTCTAAGGTTCTAGAAGACGCTAGAAATTTGGTAAAGTGATAGTTGTATCTGAGTTCAAGAGCACGTAGGAATCGATTTGTGTAACTTTAGTCGTTTAAAAATTACGTAAAAGAACAAAAAACCAGTCGTTGACTAATCTCCCATATAAGATGCATTGAATCTATTGACGGTCGAATTTTGAAGGGTGCAGTTCTTTGGCACTAACCTATTTGTACATAGTCCCTGTAATAACCACATGGATATATTAGACGCATGGGATCTGCATATACATATTTCAATTGGCGCAGCCGTTGGCTTTTATGCTTGTTACCATTTATTTCAACTGTTAAGAATGATAGGGCTAAGTATAGGTGTGAGTTTGCGTGCTGATTGTGGCCGCTGTGACTCTGGCACATACTTTGGTTACTCTCTTTCACACGATCTACTCCGCGGTGGAATGTAGCTACCACTGATTCATAGATTCGGCCATTCATTACGACTAGTTGTAAGTTGGGTGCACTTCTACGTCGGCACTCTTAATTTTTACTCATATATATACATTAATCAATTAATGAAACAGAGAGAATTTGTTTGTCTGATATGTGTGTCGTTTTCGTTTTGCTGCTACCAGGACTTTTGTCCTGCACACTGAAAATAAAACTTAAAATAAAGTCTACATTTTTCTAATTGTTCTGCATCAACGGTCTGCATCTGTTTAGGGTAGCAATAATATTCAGCCCCTGTAGTTACCATTTATCTTTGAATTTTGTGGCGACCGTGACAAGACTGGTTGGAGCTTCATAATGGACAATTCCAGAAAAATGAGAGCTCCGATTCGGGCTGCAGTGACCCGTAACTTGAATACTTTGGAAGCTGAAATGGATAAAGAAGTTCCAAATAAAGTTGAAATTGAAGCGACTTTTGCCGTTTTGGAAGAAAAGTCAGAGAATTAGACATGGCGGATCAAGCGATTCAAGAGCTAATGAATCAGGATGAGGCTTATGAAGAGGATTACGCGCGGGAATGCGAGGCTATTGATGGCTACAAAGAGAAATTCGTCCGCCTACGTGTAAAAATGAATCATTTTTCAACAAAAATGGCCGCCAGGATCTGTATATGGTGATGCTTAAGGCGGAGCCAAGAAGAAATTCCGTTTGCCAAAATTGGAGCTTCCGAAATTTGGCGGAGACGAAGGAATGGTACTGTTTTTGGAGTCTTTTCAAGAAGATCCACGACGACCCCGACATTGAAGCTGAAGACAAATTTCAGTATTTGCTTCAAGCAATCTCTACTGGCTCGAGAGCTAATTGATCGCTACCCTCCTACCGCCGACAATTACCCGAAGGTGATCGAGAATTTAAAGCAACGCTTTGGGAGGGAAGATTTGCTGGTGGAGGTATATGTGCGTGAGCTCCTTCGCCTGGTGTTACAGAATGCAACTAACCCTAAGGGGAAAATGGCGGTCACCAAGCTCTACGACCAATTAGTCTCATATACGAATATATATCGCAGACTAAATATCGCAGATTTGAAGAAAACAAGTTGGAGACTGCACCAGCTCCATTACCAAAGGACCGAATTCGGGACGCCTCAGTTTTTGAAGTTGTCGGAGTTGACTTAGCGGGCTCACTTTACTTAAAAGAAGGACGAAAATCGTGGGTGGGGATTTTCACCTGCGCTGTCTACCGCGCTGTGCATTTGGAGTTGGTCACATCTCTCTCCACCGAGCGCTTCATACTTTCATTGCGGACATTCATTGGGAAGCGAGGCCGTCCAGAAATAATTTATTCCGATAACAGGACCAATTTTACCGGAACTGAGAAAAGATTCGATGTTGATTGGGAACTGGTCCAGAAATAATCCGCAGCAAAACGAATGCAGTGGAGATTTAATCCTCCTTCAGCAGCTTGGTGGGGTGGTTGGTGGGAGCGGATTTTGAGGATGTTAAAAACCCACCTCCGAAGAATTCTGGGAAAGGCTTGTATCGATTATGAGGAGCTCATCACAGTTCTTGCTGACATCGAGAGTGTTGTCAACTCGAGACAATTGAGCTATGTATCGGAGTATATGGAAGAATTGGTACCCATAACCCCAGCAATATTCTTGAAAGAGAGACGAGAGGGAGGCGTACCGGAAATGGACCTCGTTGATTGTGAGTCACTGGATAAGCGCTGGAAGAGGATACATCAGTTGTGAGAGGACCTGAGGAAGCGCTTCCGGTCCGAATACTTGAGACAGATATTTGAGAAGACTACGAAGGGCAACTGTCGAGCACTCAAGGTGGGAGAAATTGTTCTGATTGGTAGTGAAAATTACAAGCGAGTAGACTGGCCTTTGGGGAAGATCTTGGAAATCATTCCGGGAATGGACGAGCATTCACGGGTGGTGAAAGTAAAAACAGCAGTGGGAGAGTACATCCGCCCAATTCAACGGATCTACCCGTTGGAAATTTGCGCGTTGGAAGATGTGAACGTTGCTAATATATATTTTGATGCGTACAATTAGCTGAATACAATAGTTTTTTATTGTTTCAATGTTTGACTATTATGCACATGCTGAAATAAATGCAAGCATCTAAAAAATCAGTATAAACGATTTACGATTGCATGAAACGATTTTTGAATTTATGTAATGTAAATCTAATTATAAGAGATGGTAGTAAATTGTAAGAGTGGCAAAGATTTTCAAATACGGATAATAACGTTATTGTGATTCAGTTTATGTTATTTGCTGTCCAGGGGTTTCGGTTTTCGTTAAGTTGTTGTTAATCAAAGGAATATGTTAAACGTTATTTCTCATTAACCGTTACTAGGATTTTATCGATAATAACTTTATTCATTAACGTTAACCAATAACGTTACCCATCACTGGTTGTATTTATACTTTCATTTGATCAAAGAGTGATGTTTCCGTTTCGTTTGCCTTTTCGTCCTGCGTTAATAAATGAATGAAGGTATAAACTGATTACCTGTTGTATTCCAGTCAACATGAATTTTGATCAAGATTTTTTAAGAAAAGGTTCTCCTCGCATATTACGTTTATAAATTCAAAAATAGTGGATTATGGTTTATGTACATTACACCAATATTCCGTATACAAAATGTTAGTGAATCGATTTTAACGAACGATTGAGGTCTTGAAAATTCCGGGTATCATCGTAAATACGTAGAGAATTACACAATATGATGTAAAAATAATAATTGAGAGCACTGGCTTCAGTTAGTATACTTATAAGTAGGGATACCAATGGTCTGGTCCGGACTATTTATAATGGTCCGTTATTGGTCTGGTCCGGTCTGATCCAACACTTGGATCAGACCAGATACAATTGGTCCAGATTTAGGACCAGACTACAAGGACAATGGTCCAAAAAGTATGCAAAATAAAAAATTGAGTTAACGAAATCCCATTGAACGAATTAAAAATGTCATTTCTGGTAATAAAATAACTCACTGGATAAAATGTGATTGCTTAATTGCGCTCTATGGTTTTCTGGACCATAGTCTTTGGTCTGGTCTGGTTCGAAAAACTGGAACGGACCATAATCCAGTTATCTAAAAATAAATAGCATCGATATTTTACAGAGTTGTCCAAAATACATGATATTTTAAGTATGTGCATTTCAAATACGTATTTCAAATACATTTTTGTATTTTTGTGGCTAGGTATGTATTTTTTCTTACGAAGCAGTGTATTTGGAAGTTTGTATTTTGTCTTACGAATCAATGTATTTTGTAGTTTGTATTTTGTCTTACGAATCAATGTATTTTGTAGTTTGTATTTTGTCTTACGAAGCAATGTATTTTGTATTTTGTCTTACGAAGCAATGTATTTTGAATTTTGTCTTACGAAGCATTGTATTTTGTATTTTGTCTTACGAAGCAATGTATTTTGTATTTTGTCTTACGAAGCATTGTATTTTGTATTTTGTCTTACGAAGCAATGTATTTTGTATTTTGTCTTACGAAGCATTGTATTTTGTATTTTGTCTTACGCAGCAATGTATTTTGTATTTTGTCTTACGAAGCAATGTATTTTGTATTTTGTATATTTTCTTACGAAGCAATGTATTTTGTTTTTTGTAGTTTGTATTTTGTTCGCTATATAAGCTACTTGTGTTTTTTGTTGCGCACTTTCTTTGGGTTTGAAAATTCCGTTTATGCCAAAAACCAATCTCATCAATGAAGTACGAAATGCAATCCCATAAAACTAAATTCCAGATTTTGGACGTTCTACGTTTCAAGTATGTATTTTGTAGTTTGTATTTTGTCTTACGAAGCAATGTATTTTGTATTTTGTCTTACGAAGCAATGTATTTTGTATTTTGTCTTACGAAGCAATGTATTTTGTATTTTGTCTTACGAAGCATTGTATTTTGTATTTTGTCTTACGAAGCAATGTATTTTATATTTTGTCTTACGAAGCATTGTATTTTGTATTTTGTCTTACGCAGCAATGTATTTTGTATTTTGTCTTACGAAGCAATGTATTTTGTATTTTGTCTTACGCAGCAATGTATTTTGTATTTTGTCTTACGAAGCAATGTATTTTGTATTTTGTAGTTTGTATATTTTCTTACGAAGCAATGTATTTTGTTTTTTGTAGTTTGTATTTTGTTCGCTATATAAGCTACTTGTGTTTTTTGTTGCGCACTTTCTTTGGGTTTGAAAATTCCGTTTATGCCAAAAACCAATCTCATCAATGAAGTACGAAATGCAATCCCATAAAACTAAATTCCAGATTTTGGACGTTCTACGTTTCAAGTATGTATTTTGTAATTTGTAGTTTGTATTTTCGTCGCCTGAAGAATGTATTTAGTATTTTGTAGTTTGTATTCTCGTCGCCTGAAGAATGTATTTAGTATTTTGTAGTTTGTATTTTCGTCGCCTGAAGAATGTATTTAGTATTTTGTAGTTTGTATTTTCGTCGCCTGAAGAATGTATTTAGTATTTTGTAGTTTGTAGTTTGTATTTTCGTCGCCTGAAGAATGTATTTAGTATTTTGTAGCTAGTATTTTCTACCTTTTGAGTATGTTTTTTGTAGTTTGTATTTTCGTCGCCGGAAGAATGTATTTAGTATTTTGTAATTTGTATTTGGGGAGCAAGTATTTTGGGCCGCTCTGATATTTAAAAAATAATAAACAAAAACACGTACGCACGTTTATTACCTTTCAAAATATAATTTAAATGTATATACATATAATATATGTAATTATTACTGTAAAGAATATCTTTAGTGGCGTTATTCGATTCTGTACAAATCAGAGGTGTTCATCCTTCGAAGGATTTCCTTCAAAGAAGACTTATTTGAACGAAATAAGTGTTAGCTTTGGCAATTAGTGAAGGGAGCGGGAGGAAGAATGGAAACAAAACGAAGGCTGAACGAAGGTCTCTGCTCTTTTTGATGGAATTTGAAGGAACGTTAATTTTGCAGCCTTCCAAAGCCGTTGGAAGTTGGAACATTGCTATCGCATCTACTGTATTTTAGGCCAATTCCTTCAGTAACTAAAGTTCATGTACGCACGTACGCCGTGGCTCAACTGAAAAACATTTTTCTGGCGGGCCTGCTTAATGTTATTCTAGAAACTATTTATCTCACAATGGCAGCATAATACGCTATTCCCTTCACTGTACATAAGTACATTCTAATAATCTGCAATAATTGCAATTTATTGCGAACTAATAATTAGTTTTTCAGCGGTAATCGGTTTGAAATTTAAAGCTCTGGTTTTGTGACTTGTGTTAAAAGATTTGCGATAAATAAGTGAACATGGAAGAAAGGCAAGGAGTAATGACAAGCATGAAGGACATTTAAATATTTTCTGAAGGCCGAAGAAAGGATTATAGCATGATTAGAATGAAGTAACGGCGAAGGAAGAGTGAATATTCAGACGGCTTCGTTTTACGGAACGATGAAGGAACTGGTAATTGGAAACGGTCACCCTTCTGATGGATTAACGAACGTGATTTCAAATGGACACCTCTGCTACCATTACATTAGTTTTGGCTAAACAAGAAATATGTTTATTCTATCACAATAAATATTAAAAACAATATTAACCAATATTAGTTCTAATGTTAAGGAAGAGTATAAAAAGAGCTTTGCGCACCGCGAAGCTAAGAGTGATGAAGTCAAGGAGCGGTTGAAGCGCACTGAAATCAGTAGACAGCTTGAGCTTAGTTAAACCTGAACGTAAACCCTAACGTTAAATCACTTACTTTAGCGTTTTATTTAGTGGAACGCTAACGTAAACGCAAGGAGAAAGTCGCAGCACGTGGTTGATTTCTGGTAGTGACATCAAATTTAACGTTCTACATATACGTAACGTCAATTGGGCAAACTATTGCTTCGAAGAAACGGCTACTGAGTATCTTGATAGACCGCCACTCTATAGTACTTCAGAGAACCTTCGAGGTTTGAAAGAACGCTACTCATTAATACTTGACCAACGTGCACATACATCTTATTGGCCAGGATAAGATTAAGCCAATCGTTTTAATCGAGCAATGTTGTTGAATTGATTTATTGGATTAATCATTCACAATAATTTTGTTTGATTATGGCTCGTTGCTATGACAAGCAGTAATGATAATAAATTTATACAATTCTCTTAAGAGAAGATGAACAAATAGTAGACCTGCACATATTTATCGTTGCCCAAGTAAAGGGAAATGCAACAGGTTTCTTTGATGTTCGAGGACACGTCATTGGGACATCCACATTCCAATCGTGTTTACGAAAAACCCAAATACGATTTGAATTTTACCACGATCATGTGTAATTCGTTATGGAACCCGCCTTTATTCACTTCAAACGACACTTTATTCCACCAACATCAGTAGCTCTTATTTGCTTGAGTGTTGATCTGCATTCACACATACAGATATCCAACAATAACAGGCCAAGTGAATGCGTAACTCCGCCTTATACGAATTTCACGCGGCCGATTCATATCTGGGAGCACACACTTCTTCATTGCTTTCATTGCTCTGGGTCATTCAATTTCTTTAAATTGCATGACTGCGAGTTTGGATTTAAAATGTTTGCACTCACAGCAATAAGATTTTTATAATTAGTTATAGATCATGCGAAAGCATACTATTGTTCACTGATTGTAAATATTAGCATGGGTGTTCAACTTCGCGGGGTCACAAGTAATAATATCAGAAGGAAGGGAGTGTTGTTTTTGTTGTTACATGTTTGTCTTAACTAAAACGTTTTATAAAATTAGCAACCATAAAGCATACATTCGCCAAAATTACACTGACAAATTAGCAAACAGAAAATGAGCTACGGAAATAGCGAATTCAACCTTACTGGTACACTAGAACACCGGCTTGATTTAATTTCTTTCTCAGCCAATTTTCAGCGGTCCGACTCCTGAATTTTATTTTGGAAGTTAAAAAATGGAACACTTGACAAGGGAAAATGAAGCCCCATAAAACAATTGCTTGGACGTTTTTAAATTTTGGCTACATTCAAACCGTTTGTAAAAGTTACAACCTCGCCGCATCTTGCACCTGAATTTAACACGTATAGCTAATTTTGATCTTGCTCCCTAATTTTAACGCGGTGATGCGAGAGGGCAGTACTTTCAGTGCGAGTGCAATATGTTTTGGAAGATAATTGCAATGCGAGGTAAATGCGCAGGAAATGCATGGTAAATTGGAACCAATTGGTTTCGAGTGTTTATTAGTATAAACGGTTTAATTACTCGAAGCGTGTATTGGGGAAGACTTTTGGCTACCTCCTTTATGCCCTGGAGGTATCACACCCGACCCTTTAAAACCTAAGGAATTTAAGACCAGGGGCTTTTGTTTTCCGGGTGTGAGCCACTTCCCTGGCATTCCTTAAGTATTGGGGGAACAATCAATAAAGTTATATGTGGCATTATAATTTAAAACAGATCGGTCAATATTGCCTTAGCCCGTACAAACTGTACCGTGTAAATTACAATAAATTCTAATTAGAATAGATAAGTATAGGGGAATCCAAAAATGGTTTCAACAGTCTGAATTATATAAATAAGTACCTAATTAGTTCTAATTTTGGTAATCCTTTCAGAAAAGAATAGAAAACGATCAAATTATATCACAAGTACACTCCCAAGTTTTTCGAAACCACAAAATCAGCAACCAAAAAAGCTATACAAAACAAAATTAAATCAAGGAACAATGAGTATTAAGTCACAACCGATAAATATTCACGTTGTTCTTCTGTAATATTTAGCCACTAAATGCGACAGATTTGCAATTTGCAAAGAATGGGAGCTTACGATTTTCCAATAGTTTCCAAATAGAATCACTCTCATTGTAGGTTTCCACTGTAGGGAAACCTTGATTTCCCCCGACCACATAAATGTTTCTATCAAACACAAATGTTCCTGAAACATTTTAAAGCAGTTAAGCGTTAATAACCACACGCGTCAGATATGCACATCGGTAACAAGCATTACATCATATACTGCAGTTTGTAAAACTATGAATACAAACTGACCAGCGTTTCGTCGGGGGCGATTTAGTTTAGATATAGAGCTCCACGTGTTTGATTCTGGATTGTAAACCTCACATTCAATTCCATATTGTGCAAAATGACTGCCACCGCCAATTGCAAACAGGCGAGATTCAAAACTTACGATGGAAACCCCAATCCTTCCGCTCTGCATTGTTGCTTTGCGAGTCCACTCTTTCGTTTGCAGATCAAGCTCATATAAGGTATTGGAACAGCACACTTGACTAATATGATATGGTGACTCCCCTCCCACCTGTACCACGAAAGTTATTTAATTCATTAGAAATGAGTAAATTTCCGTAAAGCTCTGTAAATACGTCCATTTCTTTGCATTTCATTTGTGTGTTACTATATAAATTTTGTCATCGAGAAACCCAACACCGCTAAAAAATCGGTGAAAAGGTATGTCCACAATTTTTTCCCAGTTCCCGAGAATGTGTCCCGAGCATATACGTAATCTTTCCACTGTTGCACACACCGATCCACGTTTCTGCATTCCTCCCAACTACACACGAATAAAATTAAAAGAGGGTTATTCAGATCAACATGTACAGAATATTCCTTATTACTATCGCTCTCTGACAATTCAAACTAACGATACGGGATATATTCATAACGGATGTAATTTGACGTCCCCAGAGAAGAGAATTTACTTTGTATCTCGTCATAGATTTTTTTCCACGGGTAATGGAACGACAATTTTAGTGTTTGTATATATTTTCACAGCTTTCATTGTTGAGAAAAATACTACACTATTTCCTAACATGTGTTTATTACAACAATTATTAAAGTTGCCCTAAAGAGTTTCAGTAAGCCTTGCCTGTTCCGATGCTTACAATAGTATTTAATGAATTGTCTTCAACGGCTAACACTGACTCGTCGAAAGTAAATTCAATCAATTTTAGTTTCTGCCTAAAATACGATTTTAACTCTATTTAGGACACGAGGGCGACTCCATTTTATGTAATTATTAATATTCATGTATATTCTAGTTAAATTACTTACCACATAAAGCGAATCATTCCCAAATACCCAACCAAACTGATATCTCGGTAAAATCATGGGTGGTCCTATTCTCCAGACTTTGTCCTTTAGATTTAGATACCGAATTATTGGTGTTGTCTGGTCATTACTCTGCAAGCCTGAAGATATACTGCTACATATGGCTAGTATGTAGTCTGTATGGTATACCAAGCCAGCGCAACTATCGTTAAAAGGGAATGTAACGATTCTTTCAACCTGTAATTCCTAAACATCCATAAATGTATGAATTAGTAGTCAGATTTAAATTAACATCGATGAATATTTGACTACCTGCAAATCATTTGCTAATAATCTCCTTTTAAATATACCACTCATGAAATACATTTTTCGTGATGATGCGCTTGTAGGAGTATCAACAACACGACGCTTAGAGCGTGCACTCTCTTCGTAATCATCTGATAGATCAATTTCTAAAATGCCATTTCCGTCAGTATAGACGGACGCAAATTCGTCCGCACTGTAGCGTTTTGGTCTTGGTTCATATTCCAGGTATGAACAACCAACTTGGGATATATTGGGTTTACGGGTACCCCTTTTTTGTGTGCGCTGTTGGTTGCACTCTTTGTCCACATTCGAGATGGATACATGCTCGTCTCTACAATTGCCGCCAATTAAGTTTCTTTTATGGAATGTCCGGGGTAGCGAAGCTAATGTTGATATCATTTACAGATGATTCTTTTGGTTGGTTAATATTATGGGTGTGAATAACATTTAAATACAGTTTACATTCGGACCCATTCTTCTCCAAAGTTGGATCCATGCGTATTTTTTCCAAAACCCCCTTATCAACAAAATCGAGGCAATAATCATCCAAAATTTTGATGAAGTCGTTTACTCGAACTAAAGGGTCTATGGCCATCCACGTGTAAACCGACAGTAGCATATCGGAAAGCAATCCAAATTGCAGCCCATGTTGAAAAATTGAATCCACATTGCTAAATGCTGGTTTCAGCAAATAACGAATCTATTAAGAACAGAACAAAATTACAATTAAGACAAGTATTGCTACAGTATTATAGAATGAAAATTTGTTCCACATTTATATATTACATTACTCCACAAATAAAGTTCAAATATTGGGTGAATGATCTTTGTATTATCTACAATCAATATAACTTGCTTCATGTGCCCTCACCTCGAGGAAATCAGGCTGATATACTAGGTACTTTGCATTTTTCCAGGCTAAAGGAACAACGAGTTGAAGAATCTCATCAATATCTTCTGAAATGGCAAACCGCATGTATGGAATGCACTTTGGAAGATTCAGATCACTTTGAACGAACTTTAAACAAGAGAGAAAGCAACTTCTGGAACCTCGAAGCAAACTCTGAACGTTTTCTGCACTGATAGAATCTCCGAATTGATTTTCACTTAAAGTGTTATTTGTTAAACTCATTCTGTTTTGCAGTTCTCCAACACAATTAAAATCAATTTAACGTTTGCACCTGTAAACATGAAATTATTAACATTACAGTACATTTAAAAGTCGCATACGAACCTTTAGAAAAACTAGAGTAGTAATTGAAATTTCTTTGACATATATTCTATGAGATAGGCCCCCAAAATTTAATACTCCAGTGTTTGCATATTTAAGTAAATCATTGTTGTATCTTCTAAAAATGTATAAATATTTTATTCTATAATAATTTTCAACACATTATTATATAACTCTTTATGCACATTCAGTTTTTCTTTACTTAGTAATGTGTTCCAATGTGACATCGTAAAATTCAACATGGCTACAACATGCCTGGTACAAGCGTTGCACCTCCACAGCCTACCAGAGAATGGGTAATAGGATGCGGCAAGTTAATTCCGACAATAGAACACACCTGCGTTTCGACAAATATTCCCATTTTTTACATTGACAGTGTCCAAATTGTAGCTATGCAAACTGTATCCCGTAATATACATATTCAAAAGATCCCTCCACTTTACTGCATTACACACAACACAGCTCAAATCTGCATGATACGGGGAGTTGTTATTAGATTTGAAATATATTCCCTGATTGTTTACGCAAAGTTTTAAAAAATCTGCAAACGTGCGGTTCAAGGTCATTGAACCATTCATCGTAAATGTTTTTCAGTCACTAGTGGATAAATTGAAACGATTTAAGGTCAATGGAACAATTGTGTGCGCATTTGGCACCATACAGGTTATAGTAACCTCAAGGACATCAAGGAGTGGTTGAATTCTTAATTGCCTAACATTTGTTCAATCTTGAGATGTTGGAAACGTGCGTATTTGTAAAAGTAATAACTATGTAAGAAGGGTTGTGTTTCAGGAATAATATACTTGAAGTCTTCAAACATTATTATAAAAATTACACTGAATAACGTAATTATTTAATCATAAAAGATCAATAATATGTTTCAAAATGTGATAATACATTACTTATAATATTTTAGATGTTGTCTTTTTACACATCAACAATTAGATAACTTATTTGCATAACAAAATAATAGTTGCGCAACAGATACTATTTCAGACTATCATGGAAAATACTAATACCAGTTAATGGAGCATATTTTGGTCACGCATTTGACAATTTGTGATACGTACAAGTAGTTGTGCTACTCGTGTTATACACAATAACACATTACCCACCAAAGATTCCCGCTAAACCGAATTCCTCCGTACCAACAACGCTTCCTCTCCCACACTCGCAGGAAAGGTATGATGGAATAGATGATAAAACGACCCCCTAAATCAGTCTTTTTTATTATCGCTTCTTTCTGTTTTAATTCCAACACAACGTCCGGTACTCCCTGTTCATATCCAGTAGCTTGCTTGAGCCCATTCACATATCTCCCGAACATATACACATACACATATTTGCATACGAAATGTTTCGTCCTACGTAGTAGGTACGAAGCAGGGATCGGATTTTTGTAAACCTCCCTGGTAGATCATTTCTGAATTTCCCGGCTGGTAGGTCCCTCAACGATTTCAAAAATCCCTGCTGAAAAAAGGTCACCGATTTTCACAATCCCTGTTGGCAAAAAATATCCCTTACAAGACGTGAAATTCCTGCTAAATTGTTGCAATCAAGCCAAAAATCAATGTTTGCTAAACCAATTTCCCTGAAACACGTCAACAAATTTGAAAATCCCTGCCAAAACAAATCGACGATTTTAAAAATCCCTGTTTGTAACAGCTGTAACCATATGATTTTTTCTCTATAGAGTTTGCTAATTGTTCGCAGTGTCCACAGCACTGAAACTGCTGTAACCATATGATTTTTTCTGTTTAGTTTGCTAATTGTTCGCAGTGTGCACAGTACTGAAACAGCTGTAGCCATATTAGTTTTTTCGACGTAGAGTTTGCTAATTGTTTGCGGTGTCCACATCACTGAAACAGCAGTAACCACATGATTTAATTCTGCGTAGAGTTTGCTAATTGTTCAGTGTCCACAGCACTGAAACAGCTGTTGCCACATGATTTTATTCTGCTTAGATTTTGCTAATTGTTCGCAGTGTCCACAGCTGAAGCGTCAGTAATCTTGACTTATTTGAACGCATTGATTTGATTTGATTCTACAGAAGGGTTGCAGGCTACGTGCCTTCCCCTTGACTTAAACCATTAATTTACAATTATAAACGGGTCACGCCCAAAATTTCTTTGAAAGGTTCATCTAAATATTTTTATAACAGTATGTTAGCAAACCCTGTATAAATCATGTATATATATGAAATACTATATACATGAACCTTTCTATAGTTTTTTTAAAGAACCAATTGTTTTTTGCACTCCTATACATTTGATCTACGCTCATGCTTTACGAATCTGCTGTATAAATGTGTAGACGTTACCAGGGAAACATTTATGCTTTCTTTCAATCACATTCACATAAACTAGACCTACAATTAACTTCAAATATATACTCTATATACTTACGGAGTTAAATGGGAGGTGAATAAAGCAGGGGAGGAAAAGTAAAATGGAAAAGAATGGTTTTATTTAGAAGAAGTAAATATTAGGTGTTGAAGATTCAAAAGTAAGAACAAAAGTGAATTCTAGCTTAGCTTGTTGTACGTACAACGGTTTAAGAAACAATGAATACCAATCAAACCTTCTATTTTAGAGATGTAATATAAAGGATTACTAATCAAATCATCTATTTTAGAGATATAGTATAAAAGAGTGCATTATTACATAACACCCAACTATTCCTTGCGGTAACTAACAGCAACGAAATATTATTAGATAGTAACACCGTACACTACGATGTATGTAACCCACAGCAATGTGATAGGACCTGAATGGGGACTTGAAAGTCCTCGTTCATCCTAAATGTTTTATTGCCGGGTTCTTCTTCCGTCGAA